>LPNX010452974.1:400166-454728 GCA_001517045.1 Pseudotsuga menziesii
GAGGAGGAGGAGGATGATGATGATGATGACATCGACGATGGTGATGATAATGATGATGATGATGATGATGACGATGACGACGATGATGAGGAAAAATGATGATGATGATGATGATAATAAGTTTAGTTGAAACTTTTCTTTGATTTAATTTTCAAGCATTTTCAATGGAATGATGATGATGAACAAAACAAAATTGTTCACTATTTTTTTAAACACAAGGACGCCTGTGCGTCTCTGTATGCAATCGCACAAAACACACACACGTGTCACTAGGAGTGCACACATGCTCCTATTGTCCACATTGGAAATTCGACACACACATGCCATTAGAAGAGCGCACGCACTCCTATTTTCCACATTGGCAATCCGTCGCACGCATGTCATTAGGAGAGCGTGCACGTTTCTATTGTCCACATTAATTTAAGTTTAATGTTTATTATGCATTTTTAATCCATTATAATTTTCAATATTTTTTTAACTTTGTGCAATCTTTTTAAATTTGGCGATTACTATCTAAGTGATTCTTCTGCGATTGCTCATATTTATATGAAATAAAAAAATATTATAAGGAATTTTAATTTTATTTAATAACATTTTCCCTAAACAAAGGGAAATGCAAAAGTTACGAGTTCCCCACCCAATCCACGAAATAAGTAAGATTGTAAATCCATGACGTTCGCAAGGACATCAACCATCGTGGATCATTAACATTCAAGTACACTATATGCTCTACGAAATGCTACATAACCGGTGACATCTATTCATGATGGGCTATCGGACCCTATTGCTGTGGATTCCCTTACTTGGCTTCATACCAAATTGGTCTCATACACCAATTTGGTGTCTCGCTTGGCGGTGACCTTAAAAATAGATTATTATTATTATTATTTAGTAAGCACTTTTTTTTACATATTTTTAATTACTATTATGTAAGAGGTATTTCATTTTATTCTTATGTATATATAAGGTTTTATATTTTAATTAAAGCGTACATTGAAATTTTTTAAATTAATTTTTTTCCTCTTATAATTTTGATGTAGATATGATAAGAAGAAAAATAAAACTATTTTTCTTTTATCTTATATCAAAATAAATTATTAATATTGTATTTTCTCATATTAAAAAAACTATAATAAATAAAATTTAAAGAAAAACAAAGTATAATCTATATAATTAATATGTTTAATAAATTCATCAAATAAATACTATAAACTATAATTATTTATTTGAAGTTATTAATTATAAAAGAATTGGAACAATATTATGATTTTCTTTATTGTTGGGCCGAGAGGCGCTTTATACAGCTCAAATGGGTGGGATGTGTCTCGTCTATAAGGTGGCACATGTCAACTCAATAAAAATATTAATAATAAAAAGAACTTATAGTATGCCCACTTCTAATATATATATATTAGGGCAATATGCACAATACTACAAATTGAGTAGTAAAATTCAATTGACTTGAATAGTAAAAAGAAAAATTATAAAACCAAGAACATATAAAATTTAAATTCAAATTAGTTGAATTGTAAAACACATTTATGTAATTATATATTTAATTTAGGAATAAAATATGTGATAGAAAATAAATTACAAAATAATAGCCATAATAGATTTATTATTGGGCCAAGAGCATCTCTCCTACTCACTTTGGCACATTACAATGGAATATTACAGCCATATTTATAAGGTCCTTTAAATGCAAATACAACTAGCAAGAAACCAGGGGGACACTAAAACCATGTGCCCTGAACCATTTGCATCATTTCTCAGTCCCAAATCAAGGTTAACCCTAACATGTAAATGTTCATTTTTATTTTTAGAGAAAAACAAGTCATTTTTCAAAAACATTTCGATAAATGTTTAAAATCTTCATTTGATGGTAAAATGTTTTTCAAATTCCAATTTATTCTGAAAATCTATATTTTAAATTTTTATATGGATTATTTTACTCATTAAGTACTCTTAATATTCATTATTAGTTTTAAAGAAAGACAAGTAAAGCAATTTTTGGAAAACTATTTGATTATATGATTATTAATGTTACTCAACTCATTCTTCTATTGATATTTACCGTATTTTGAAATTACTTAAGCTTGATCTCTCTCTGGGCTTGGTCGAGCCATAGTTAAGATGGATCTATACTGGTATATAATATAGTGAATTGTTGATTTTTTTTATGGAGTAAAGTGAGATACAATAAAATCACCAATTTTATGTACATTCTCATTAATATAAATAATTATTTTATTAATTAGTTTTGGGTTTTTCTATTAGATTTGAAAAAATTATTATTGGTATTAACAATGAAATTCTTAATCAAGAAAATTTGTTTATATATATACATATATGAATGACAATTGGGATTCATATTAAACTTTATATGGTGTTATAATAAACCTTTATATAAGCATAACCTTGCTAAAAATAGTAGGGTTGTTTTTTTTTAACACCGTTTGTTGTTTTATGGTGCTTTACACCATATACAATGATATAATAATTATTTTTTTTTAAATCCATAATGACTAAAAAAATGTTAAATGTGGGATAGGTTTGTTTTTTTTCATTATTTGTTATTTTATTAATTTTAGTTTGGTGTTTTTCATTACAAAATTTCAATCCATCTAATCACTTAATATTAAAATTAACATTTTCTATAAATTTCACTTTTGCACCATAAAGCTTAGTACCACTTTCATATCCCCACATTACTTCCACTTTTGCACCACTATTTGAAATTGAAGATTTTTTTAATCCTTCACAAATACTAGTGCTATCTTAAAGCTAAAATGTCATTTTTCTTGTATTGAATAAAAACTTGTCAATATTTTAAGCTTTACACGTATTTAATTAACAATAACAAAAAAAAATAGTTTATATATATAATGAATAACTATTTAATAAAGTTTAAAAGTGATTCCCACGCGGAAACTAGTTATGAACTTAACTTCCAAATGTGATACACCAATGCTATCCTCGTATAATATGTATGTTGCCTTATAATAAGGTCTTAGGAAACCATAATGAAATTACATGATGGTGTCCGCGTTGGACATTTCTAATGTAATTTAGTTCTCTAGTTTCCCCTTTTTACGTTGTAATATCGTTTTCATCTTGTCCACATTATCATGCGGGAATATCTTTTTACATTTGAGAAGTGCATACCAAGTCTCATACCATGTTCGACAACCATGTTACAATGTCTTTCGTGCTAAGTTGTTAAAATTATTTGTAATTAAGACGTCCAAATATCTCATGCCATATCTTTATCACTTCATTGGTTCCTTGTGGTGGAAAGGGTTTTTGCAGTATCATCCGTTGTAACGTGGTAGGATGAGGAGGTGGAGCACTATTCTAACCTTGAGAGGCATTGGTAGCCCCACGCTTGTTAGTTTCATCCCATAGTTGGTAAGCTCTAGCAAGGTGGGGACAATGATGGGTATAATTTCTTTAAACTACGCAAAAGGACATTACCATGAGTTAAATTGTTGTAGATGTATATTTATGAATGAAATGGGAAAAATTATTTAACCTGGATCGATGATCTACTACCCCAACAACAACTTGTGACCTGCTGGAAAATTTTTAAATCACAGTTGAATCTAGAGTGAATACCACTTGATTTCTAGAAATTGAATGTGTGATTTAATATATGAAAAAATATTTTTTGGACAGAAAGGGTACTTGCATCACATTTTGAAAATACCCACCATCTAGATCAATCCTAGATCTCCCACATACCAAAACAAGTGTGTCATCTCCCATTAGAATGGGAGGACCAATGCAAAGATCCAAAGAAGTGAAGGAATATCGTGATTCTTTCAAGGGACTATATGCACCTGAATCAAGAAAATAAATGACTAATAATGAAGAACCAAAGCATGACTTTCTATTCATTTACCTTGATCATCAAGTGGGTTTTCAACATTCTTTTCCTAGCACTAGTACATGTGTACATTTTTCCCACGTCACATCGTTGCTATAGCGACGAATTGGAGCCCATATTTTTGTGGAAAAATTATCATCGCATTAGCCACACTTCGAAAATCATGTCGCTATAGCGCATAACAGAGATGACACGTGGTGAGTGTGGCCTATGCTTTGAAAACCTATGGGTATCTCTATAGAGATGTTTATGTGTCGCAAGAGAAACGAATTGGAGGCGCTATAGCGACAGAATATTGTGGAAAAATCATGCACCTAAGTCATAATGCGTCGATAGAGAAACATCTTGACGTCGCTATAGCGATGGAATATTGCGAGAAATTCAAGCACCTAAGTCATAATGTGTTACTAGAGCAACGTATTGGAGTTGCTATAGCGACGGAGTATTGTGGTGAATTCGTGCGCCTGAGTCATAATTCGTCGCTAGAGCATCGTCAAGGCATCGACGATAGTTTGTGGTAAATTGGAAGCAGCTAAGCACTGGTGTGTTGCTATAGCGACGTTTACCGTGTATGTTTTAAAATATATATATATATATATATAATTCATAGCAAAAATTGGATTTCAAATCTAGACATACCTCTATGCACTTACAATGATGTTGGTAGGCAATGAGTATTAGATACTAAATGTCCTCCTTGAAACTTTATAGGATAGCATATATATTTCAAGCACATAGCATATTACTTCTTAGTATAGAATTTATTTAAGTCTTGAGAAACATTATTAGGAAGAAAAATGAGAAAATGGCACGCATGCATCTTCAAAGGATTGAGAAACATCCATCCAACCCAAATCTCCTACTTTCAATGGCATCCTTCTATCATATCTTACCTGCACATTTGATAATCCATTTGCAGCTAAGATGCCAAAATTTGATAGTTTTGCAACTGACAACTCGTTTGGATTGACAACTAGCAACCCAATTCATTCAACCTTAATATTTAATGTAGGTGGTGAGTTTGAATCTCGGAGCAAGAAGGTTGCAATTCTAGTGGTTGAACCATTTTCTTTCTCTGAAGGTTCTACCTCTAGTTCTGCTACACATGTATTTAGTGGTGGATCTACAAAAGAAACCACCAACAAGGTTCATCTCTCAAGTAGCACTGGAGAAATGAGAGCAATTCCTACAACCTAGGAGACAACACAATGTGAGGTTAAATCATTAAGTAAAGATATTTCTTGGCCTGCTATGGGGAGTTTGTATTCGAGTTTGAATCAGATATTTGATTTTAGTGCAAACAAAGTATTGAGCAAGAGTCATAGTACATGGAAAAAGAGAGAAACATACCAGCTACCCACATCCATAAAACGCAAGCTTGGTGCTCCTAATCCAAAAAGGTACATGCCAATTCCACTTTAGCAAATCACGCTGAGGGAGGCTCACTAATGGAATTCTCTCCTTACAATGAAACTGCTTCTAAAGACAAGTTTCCTTCTGGTAATCACAACATGCCATATTTGGAACAATGTTCTCTAGCATGGGAAACTTTTGTTTAGTATGGTGCTCAAACAAGGTTCGATTTGCACAAATATCTTGTGATGGAAGCCAAGGTTGAAGATCTAATGGCTGCAACTCTAAACTGAGATATTGGTACTGATAAGGAAACAAATGCCAAAAAATACCACCAGGAAAGGCCTTCGAAAGGAGGAGAGTGTCTGTATTGGCAAAAAAATAACAACACCTATGAAGCAGGGTATTTTATTCCTGATGGATGTAATGAAAGTAAAAGGCCATTTGCTAAAGACCAGATATCTATTCCAAGTTATGAAAGTGAGCGGTTAAATTCTAAAATGGAAAAGGTAAGAATTTATGATGGTGGTGCAAAAGTGGAAGATGAAGAAAGTAGTCAAAGTAAGCAGTTCACGTTTGCATACTCTATTGGTTCAAAAGCTTAAGATAGCAGTCAAAGTAAGCAGTTTACCTTTTTGTATTCCTCTACTGGTTCAAAAGCTGAAGAATGTAGTCAAAGTAAGAATTTTACTTTTGCATCTCCCTCTCCAAATGCTACCCCAATAGGATCTAGATGACATGCCAGACGAAGCCATCGACCAAAAATTGGAGAAAATATAAATCAATCAAGCTGTGAGATTAAGATTGACTCATCTCCTTTTACCACACAACCTTTTTGTTTTTCAAAGGGATAGATTGCAACGAGACATCTTAAGTTCTAGTGGAAATAGGTTTCGGGGTAAAAAATAGAAAGATGAGTAAGAACATAAAGGAAATCATATTCCAGAGTTGTTTCATCTACGCCTAAGCACAAAGAAGAAATGGGACCAACAGTCATCTCAAATGTTGTAAAAAGTGCAGCAACGGAGTAGACTTGTGAAAAATCGAGCATATGCAATTCTTTCATACCGTAGAAAGAGGATGCGCTATGATGCTAAATAAGAAGTAAGGAAACTTCGGACAAGAGGAAGCAACAGTGGATCTAACACTATGTCAGACGCATACAATTCCCAATATGAGAAAGGAACTAGGAGACAACAAGATTGATGGGAACCATGGAATGGGTTTACCCAATTTCAATGATGGAAGAATGGTCCAGATGCTCCTCAACTAAACACATACGCTCGCTGAGGTTCAAAAAAATCAATATATAGTGATGGATCTAGGTGGAATGACTGGGATTATTTCTGAAGAAATATATCCAAATCTTGGCCTACTATTTTCTTGAAATCGTAGAGTGATGGTTTTACTCTATCAGGTCTTTATTGTTAACACAATGTTCCCTTGTTAGCATATATAGGTGGCTTCCTCTGATTTGGTGGGATTGTACATTTTACTATTTTTCATAGATACACAATGCTCCCTTGTTAGCATATCTAGGTGCCTTCCTTTGATTTGGTGGGATTTTTCCATTTGCAGCTAAGTAAAATTAAAAGTGGGTGACATAGAGAGGGGAATTCAAAGATATTCCTTTCTAAAGTGAAGGTAAAATGTGAATCACAAAACAAATGTAAGTTATTCGACCCAGAAATTTGTAGCAACAAAACCACAATAGGAAAATAACTTTAATGACTAAACAATTGTAATCATGCAACAAAAACCAAAGAAGAAAAACAAAATTCCTACCATTGAGATTTTTGCATTCAGTTGGTCTTTGAACATAAGTCCATTGGTCTAAATTTTTCGTGCATTGGCATGATATAAAATTCATATCAACATTATGATGAAACATAATTTAACATTCTAAAAGTTTGTACTTTATCCCATATGACGTTCCCTAAGATTCTTTAACTCACAATTATGTTGAAAATGGCCAACGAGAAGCATTATAATTACTTAGGATAAAATTTAAAATTACTTAGCTCGAGAAAAATCCACCATCAATAGCACCCCATCCTAGTCCTATACAAGGAGTAGGAAATTCTTTGTCTTTCACTTCACTGGACTACACAATACGCCACTCTAAAGACACAAGATCCATAAAAATGTTTAATGCACACATTTCAACTCATTTTGAGGAAAGCTGCAAACTCTCAGGTAGATTCAAATCATTTGTATTTTATAATTATTTTTCTTAAATATTCAAACTCAAAGCCGAAACAATAAAACAACCATGTCCAACATAGAAAAACCATACCTCAATATCCTTCATGTCCAGCATGTCCCAGAAAAAATGAGTTACAATAACAGTAATAACATTAGCGACATATATCAGATCTAAGTTGTTAATGAAAGACAAAAATTTATAACAGAAAAAATTATTTTAAACAGACTTCAACCTCTTAGCATTAGGTTACTTGCATGAGACTCACCTAGACCAACATACTTGTGAAATGAGAGAACCCAGAACTGAAAAGGCTGTAAAATAGATCATCCAACCCTCACAAATAAAAAATAGTAGCAGCATAGTAGTACAACCAACTCACAATAAAAAACGACAGCAAGGTACTCCAAAAAAAGTCATATAAGGTAGCAATATGGTGGATTGCACCTAACGAGGGATCTTAAGGTGAATTCAAGGGTGAAAGAATGTAGAAAGAAACTAATGTGGAAAGGTCTTCAAAGTACAAAACAAGTATTCAAAAAAACTTTTGGCTCATCCTCCCAGCTGATGTAAAGAATGCCCACATATGGAAGGAAAATGCATGTAAAAATGCACAAAAGGTTGAAAATTGCCTTGTGGGCATGTTTAACTAGATACGAGCATTTTAACTTAGTCTTGCATGCATAATGCAATAAGTGCAGGCAAGCTTCAGAAAAATGCACACAGGAAAAAGAAAAATGCCAGCATGAGTGAAGGAGATGTCATTTAAATGCACTCAAGATCCTCAATATGCTTGCAAGTTGAGGAGACAAATGCCAGCCATGCCTCAATAATATCCTCAAGACTCAAATATGCCTGCACTTAGAGAGTAAAAATTCCTGCAACTAGTTAAAAAGGCCCAGAGGGCAATAGAGAAATAAAAATTCCCACAGGGAAATAGAGTAAAAACGCCCGTAGCCTAGAACAATTCCCGCTGCTAGTTAAATATGCCCACATTTAAGTTGCATAATACACTTACATCAATTCTCCAAATTGGATAAGCAGTTGATTTGGAAAAATGTCCGCAACCTGTTCAGAAATGCCCTACAACTAGTTTGAAAATTCCTGTTGGACTGATAAAATGCCCGCACTACCTTATAAAATGCCCACAACATATGCACACAGGTCCAGACAAATGGCCACAAATATGCACAAAAAGGTTGAAAATGTCAGCAGGAATCCATTGCAAAATCTGAAGTAAAATGTAGAAATAAATTAGCTACAATATGTTTACAAAAATTAGATGAAGTAAAATGCAGAAATAAATATCTTGAGATGAATAAACCAACAAGGTTTTAGGGGGAGCAATTATTCTACATATTGATAGAAGGAGAAGTATGGTTAGATAAAGAAAAGAAAATAAAGTGAAGCAACATTGTGATGTTGTCATTGATGCATGCTTAGCTTTTATGAATTTACTAGATGATTGTTAATACATTCATTATGCGGGCATGTCCTTAGATGTCACGGGAATTTCAATGATAAAGTTAAACACTTGACAGGTACAACTAAAGTAAAGTTGTTATGGGAATCCTGAGCTAATAAATATATTCTTCAACTATATTGTATGATATTCTTCAACTATATTGTATGACCACTTGGATGGAGATGACAAGTACAACAGTAAAGGAAAAAGGATGTTGCTGGAATAGGATGTTGACATTGCAAAAAAGGATATAAGGTTGATCACAAAGGATGATGACATGGCAAAAATGACAATACAGTTTGGACATCAATTCAACGTGAGGGTAGGTTACCCGACCTTCTCAATTGTATGTGGTCATATGTCTCATATGTCTCTTGCAAAGAGCGGAAGTTCATAATCATCATCACTGGATAAGGAATCTCATTTGGTTATCTCATCTTCCTCAAGTTAATTCAGCAAGGGGTGTCTAGCCCCTTGATGATAACCATAGTCCTCAGAAGATGTCACGCATATTCAAAAATAATCTATGCAACAAAGTGAACAAACATTTCGCCTATAAACTGTAAAAAGCACAAATACACATATATTAATTGTTTTAATCAACACAGTACTATAAAATAGAGTTGCATTAATGATCATTAAACTAATGAAACGGAATCAAGAAGATACAGAGAACAAAAATCTATCATGGAATACCAACTGGTAAAAACAATAAACACTTTCTATAACTACAAAATTACATTTTCAATTGGTTTTAATAATTTCAAAAATATCTTATATCTTATACTTCTATCAATACAAAGTATCTAGTCCATGTCAAAAAAGTATCTTACAACCCATCGTCAAATGGTGCACAAAAGCAAGCCTCAATCCAGCACCAAAAAGACATTCCACATAGTCCAAAGAAGCACATAAATATCCCTGAAGGCTTATCGAAGGAAGCACCTAGGGGGTAAAGTGAAAATCCCCCCAAACTAAGGCATTTATATGCCATGAAAACAACTCAACAAAAGGATAAGTTAGTAGAGCATAGTCAAAGGCTCAAAAAAACCCAAATCTTTACTAAGAAAGACGAGTAAGCCACAACAAGTACGTTAAATAACATAACTTAAAAGAATAGGATGGTATCACTCCCAATAGACTCTCCATCCAACATCTTAATATAGGAGAATTTACCATCTCAAGAGAAAGTGCTTCCTTGGATAAAACATCAGCACGCATATTGTGCTCCTTGTAAATGTGCTAAAAGTCTTCTTGATAGTGGATGTATCCCCAGGCATGGAAAATAAATCCCTTCCATACTCATAGCTCCCAAAAACAAAAAGAAACCACCCAAAAAGAAATAATAAACATTAAACTAACAATAAACATTAAAATATTAATAAACATTAAAAAGAGAACAATCATTTAAAAATTCTAGAGCTTGAACCTAAAATAAAATTGATTTTAACAGAGTATAGACCCATACACTACTGCTTCTGCTCAAAGAACAAGTAGTTCTGATCTTTTCCCTAGATCAATATACTACCTCTCTCTCAGGATCTACAAGCCTCCAATCTAGCCAAGCTTCTCAAGTTATTCTAAGTTTCTATGAGCTATCCCAAAATATATTGAGCTACTTCCATCTCTGTTTACACTTTATTTCTATTGTGTTTAAATACAAAAAAGAAAGTATGTTTCAGATCCATGGGAATAGGATCGAAACTTATGACTCAGCTAACTGACTCATTAACTAACTCCTAATATTATTCAACTACCTCTATATTTCAAAATAAACCATATCTATTACATGGGAAAGAAGAGAGTCCTTCTCCACTTATTCAATCATCTATTTAAAAAAAAGAAAATTACAAGAGACCCAACTCTCTTCTAGAAGATTCCACTAAACTTCGTGGAGTCATAAGTGACTTTGAGCCTATTCTCCTGCATCATGTAGCCATGAATCTGTGCTACAGGTCTACTGATATGACTAAGGTTAACTACTAGAAACTGGCTCAAATTATTTCTTAGGTGTTTCCATTTAATGTGTTATGAATTTACTATTTAGGGTGCTTTGGATTTCACCAAGAGTGGGCTTGTTGCTTATATTTCACTCTTGATGTAGGATACCATAGGAGGGTGATTCTTTCAAATAATTACCTTAGAGTGCCTCTCCCCATGCCACAAAAGTGACCAAAACAAGTCCTAAACAATTCTACTCTCTCATCACTAGCTTCAGTGTACTTATAACTTCCATATTTAGCGAGTTTGTACCCTAGTGCCTAAACTATCACTAAGGAACATTAGGGAAATGTATCATGGTGGAGGTAGACTGTGTGTTAGGGCTCTTGTATCTGCTGTTATAATTTGGCAATCCAACTCCATAAATCCTTATCTCAACATTTAATATTGTTGTGACATTAGTTATCAAAACAAGACTATCGGAACCGTAGAATCAATGTTGCCACCCAGAATAGTCATAGTCCTAAAGAAATGAATTTTTGACCTATTACAAGAGGACATTGAAGGCTATAAGTATGGAATTAATTTCCCTTCAGGATTGTACATAAAAGAATAGACTTGAACATCCCAACAATTCCTTGAACCTTCAAATAAATACCTTAAATTCATGGTGTAAGCAAGGCTGCTCTTAAATAAGCCAGACTACCAATAATTCCAAGAGGGATGACCTTGGAATATTCTCCCATAATACCTACACCTTGGGGAACTTAGATTATAACCTATGTCTTTGAAAAATACTATTCATACTTCCTTTTAACCCACCCTATGAATCACACATAGAACTCGGGAGCCTCGAAAAACTCTTCTATTTGACCCTATGGCCTCATACCTTTCCTTTGTTAATTTGTTTTTCTTTCCTATTTGTTTTTTAACCCTAATTGAATTACCTTAATTAATATACAACCCTAGATAGCCTAATCAACTATAAAACCTTAATTAATCTAGTGGTGTTCTCTTCTTATCTTATATTCCTATCCTCCCCTCCTAGGGTTTATTAGTTTTGCTCCAAAATGGAGCGACGACTCCACTTCATCCTTCCTATTCTGGTAGCGTGGTGCCTCACTCTAATGTTAAATTGTATTTAATTTAAATAAGTGCAAATTAGTGAAGGATCCATTGTGTTAGTTTATTTCATTATGTAATGCTTGCGATATAAGTTGTAATAAAGGGCAAGATGCCCATGCTATTTATTAAATAAAGAAAACACATGATTGCATAGAAGGGATAATGGGGGGCATGTTTCACAAGTTGAAAAAAGGGAAAAAAAGAAAAAAGGTAAGTGAAGTGAATGTGGTTGTGGGAAGGAAGGGATGCCTATCAATTGGTTGAGTTGCGAATGGTTTGTGCTTGTGTAGGATTTAGCAGGGTTCTTTGACTTGTGTAGTTGTTACTTGTTCTTGCTTATTTTGTGAGGGTTTTGAGGTTTTGATGAATGTTTTTTTTTGCTCAGCAATTGTTTGGGGTTTGGGATGAGTGAGAGAGTCTCCCTTGTCACACTTAGGCCCTCAACTTGTGTGTCGATTTGTAAAGTGTGAGCCTATGGATGGGTGGAAAACCTCTAGAGGCGAATCAATCTGCAAATTTGATCCCAAATTAAGTATTTTCTCCTTTGTTGTTTATGTAGATGCACCCTTATTGGGCCTATTCCTCTTTATTTCCACAAGACATCATCCAAGTTGTGTTTGGTGTACATCATGTTACTACCCATTGCATGGGTGTCCACCAAGGAATTCTGAAGCTTTATGGGCATAAAATAAATTTGTAGGAACATTCTAGGCATTAATTTCTCAAATCTCAGCAGCCCTATGTATGTGAAATAGTAGTAAGAATTCTGGTCCCTCAAGTCTGGGAAAACCTGGGTGTAGTGAAAGCAACCTTAATTCTCCATGATTGTGTATCTAATCATTAATGAAGAGCATCATTTTTAAATATGGGTTAATTTCAGCAATAATAGGCCTAATTCATAATTTTGGGTTGAATTTGAGGATTACTTTCTGATTATGAGCACCCATGCAACAGTGTGTGAAAGTTTTGGGCACATTGGGAGCATTTATGAGCAACAACAAACATTAAAACACCTTGAATCAATAATAAAATAGAGGCATATCCAAATCTAGGTAACTAAACCAACCTATGGTAACTTCTTGCACATGTAAGAGAAGCCATAAATCCACAGATCAAAGCGAGCATGTGTTTAAATATGCATTGGTTAGCCTTAAAGCTCTTTCAAAAAACAAAGAATTTCCTTCAACTAAGATTGTAATTACTTATTATAGTCTTCTGGTTAACAAAACATTCCATTTATAAAATGTCCAAACTTTCAAAACACTTTTACTAGAAAAAGACAATAGAGTTTCCCAAATATTAAGATCTCCAACCTTGATTACTAATTTCAAAATGGTTTAGGAAAATTGAATTCTCTCAAGATATGGGAGAAAGAGATAGTATGAAATATGTTCATAATAGAAAATAAATCCAAATTGGGAATTTGAGAAGTTATATATATATATATATATAAGTATTCTCTGAAGTTTTATGTTTTGGAAGCCCAGAAGGTGATTTTGTGAGGGCCAATTCATACCTTGGATCATAGTGTTTAGTCCTTTGATTCCATCCAATGGAGATGCTACCATTATGAGACATTATGAATCTAGCCCATCTAAGGAAATACCGAGTGTTCAAACTTAATTTATTGACTGTTGAGCATGATAATGACATTTCTTCTAGGATGGGAATGGTTCAAACTTCATATTCCGAGGTAGCATAACATAGAGCTTAAATTTTGCACTTGTTAAGTTTTATGAGGTAGGAAAATGGAGGTAAGATATGATAGAAGGATTCCATTGAAAGTAGGAGATTTGGGGTGGATGGATGTTTCTCAATCCTTTGAGGATGCATGCGTGTCATTTTCTCATTTTTCTTCCTAATAATATTTCTCAAGGCTTAAATAAATCCTATACTAATAAGTAATAAGCTATGTGCTCGAAATATATATTCTATCCTATAAAGTTTCGAGGAGGACATCAGTTTCAAGGAGGACATTTAGTCTCTAATACTCGTTTCCTACCAAAATAATTGTAAGAGCCTATTGGTATGCCTAGATTTGAAGTACAACCTTTACTGCAAATTCTACTGTAAAATAACTAGTCTCAAATAGCTCACCAACCTCCATATGTTACCCACCAACATTAATTTTGATACTTGTGTGGAGATTTCATGGACTCTTATATAGACCTACATGGAATATCTACACTATGCACACTTGCTAAAGACTGGTGTCTCTCTTCTCTGGTGGTGCATCCCTTCTAAAATGTGGTCTCTCTCACAATGATATCTACTTGACCTACTAGTATTTGACACCATTCGGGAAACTGCTAGATGCACCAAGTTCCTTATTAGTTGAGTCCATGGGAAAACCCTGTGGCTATACATGCCTTATCCAATTCATGTGGAGGATATACATGCCTTTACTATGTTGGAGACATTTACCACCATACACACTCATTTTGGTCAATTTGGCCTAGTTAAACCACTTTCCTAAGTTTTATTGACTTAATTGACATCAAAGGAGCACTGTATGACATCACCATGAGCACACCCATGCCTACCTTCAGTCAAGGAGGATAACTAAGCCTTATCCTACATTCAGGGAGGCTAACTTGAGCACTTTGGGGGTGATCTGAGTGTCATAAATGCCCCATATTGCTAGCTGATGGTTACAATCAGTTAAACATAGTAGTGAAGGCACCTTCCTTCATTAAATTGATTATTTAATGAACTGGAGTCAATAGGGGCACCTCCAACCACTTTTGATGGTTAGTTACACTTCAGTTAACCTCATCGGGGTTCATTGGAGTGATTCATGTGCTACCACTTGTTGGTTGGCTTGTAGTGACATGTGTCTGAGCTAATTTCAGTCAGACTCAGTCATTTATTGCACTCCGACTTTAGTTAAGTCTCAGTTGAGTCAATTAGGGTCTTGATCAGTGGTTAACTTGAGTGTTGACTGTGGCTTACATTCAGTTAAGATAGACTCACTCATTCAATTCGAATGACCTCCTTGAGAATTTGAATTGTCTTGGCATTCATGCATTTTGCATGATCATTGTATTTTATTATCATTCTTTCATTTGATTAAACAGAGCTGCTACTTCCATTGTAGCACCATTTTGCCAATTTTATACATATTTGTCTGAATTCTTTGTGAGACTATGTTTTCAGTTCCTAGACCACTATGAAAAATTAATATGTATCAGAGCTCACGGTGGGATGAAGCTCAGATCTCTCACAAACATGGTTTTTGACAGATCTTGCATGAAAAATTGAGCAAAAACTCAAAATTCCAACACTGCACCAAAAGCCAAGGCTTACCACTTAATACCCCAAGTAAAGGAATTGTTGGTCAAGATTGCTTGATCAACTATGCTGGGTGTGATGAAAGCCTAAAATGTGCAGGTTTTCCAACCTTACGGTGCCCCTTTTGTTGTGATTTGCAGGTTTTAACAGGTACAACTTGGAATGGACTCCTCAATCCCTCTTCTCACCCCATTCACAAGCTATTTAGAATGGAAGTAGAAGATGATTGCATCTCTAAAGAGATGAGGTCTCTATGAGGTTTATATTGGTCTTGGAAAAGAGTCTTATGAGAATGAGAATGACTGGCTAAATGACAGTGATATAGGTTTTGGAGCAATATGTTTGGCCCTTTCTCCTAGCTTGCGCTACCTTATTGGTTCTGCTGAATACCCAAAGAATCTCTGGACAAAATTGGACAGAAACTTTTGCAAGCACAATGAGGATCATAATAGCACTTTGGATATTACATACAGCACCACAAGATTTCTTTACTCAAAATTCTAGACCTCTACTCTCTCTGATGAAGTTGTTCAAGATGAAGATGAAACAGAACCTTCTACACAGTCAATTCGAATTGAAGAAAGTCTCCTTGTAGTGACTTCTTCTCCTGATGCTCCAGAATTTTATGAGATATATGATATCTCATATCCTCATATTGCTGAAACAGAAGAAGACATTTGAATTGCTGATATTGAATAAAAATACTATTGCACTTCCATGCAAACATTCATCAGTGATTTTCCTTTGAATTCTATGCAAAATTTGCCAGTAATTGCTTCCGAAAGTGAAGAGAAATTTGATTTTTCTCCCTCTAATGTTGCTGCTGGTGTGAAAATATGTGATACCTTGGATATNTCGGAGTGATCCATTCACTCCCCATGATCTAGATCTTCCAACAAAATCCTGTAGGATTGCATGCACAAAAATTCAAAATTTTGAAGAAAAAGACAACTATGCATCCACCGTCTCGGTTGACCATACTTTTGGATCTGATATGAACCTTATTGGATCTTATATGATCTTATTATTTGGATATGATCTAATATTTGTTGGTTCAATATTTCAGGTTCATAAGCTTTCAGTACTGCTTGTAGCTGTTCTCATTAATTTTGTCAAGAAACAAGTACCGCAAGTCTCCTTCGAAACTGCTGCTGGGGATTTGATTTGATTTCATAGTTTTGGATCTATTGTGAACCTATTTGGATTTGATTTAATTTATAATCTTATATTATTTGGTTCAAATATTAAAATCCAAGAGCTCATAGTATTGCTTGAAGATGCTCTCACCAATTTCGGTGTGAAAAATCAAGTACTGCAATTCTTCTTCAAATTTGCTGCTGGGGATTTGGTGTTAGTTTCCTCATATGTGGTTGCTGATATTTTATTATGCAATTAATTAGATATTTCATAAGATATATTAGATTATGGAGCTCAAGCATTCGCTCTCCACAGTCCCAGGGCTTCTCTACCTTTGGCCACATGCTCATCTCCTCACAGAACTAGTAAAGAGGAAGACATTCTGCATCCGCTTGGACACTTGCTCCTAAGAATTGGGGCTGATTTTACCACTCATGGTTTGCTGTTCAAGTATGAAACATATCAGTTTATTGATTTTTCCACACATGGTTCTAATCCTCAAGAACCTTTTCTCTCTCTCTTCAGATGATTTCAGGTGCTCTACATGGGTCCATTTTTCACCGTGCAGCTATTTATATTTCTTATTCAGTTGAGTGCATTGTTCTTCTTCCAAAGTGGAAGATTCTTCCAGACATATTCATTTAGTTTGGATTCAGAGGTTCACATCCACAATCTCAGGATTCTGCTGCATAGAAGAACCAAAATTTTCTTAATTTACTACTTAGTTTGAGGGGGGTATTTTTCCCATGAGGTTTTCCCTGTTTCCTTGGTTATATGAAGTAGTTACTTTATTGTACAAGGTGACCTATGGCCTTTTTTTTCAGGGCCCTAGCATTCTTATGCACTTTATGTTTTCTACTCCTCCCGAGTATCGCTTAAGGGGGGGTGTTGGAGACATTTACCACCATACACACTCATTTTGGTCAATTTGTCCTAGTTAAACCACTATCCTAAGTTTTATTGACTTAATTGACATCAGAGAACCAATATATGACATCAGTATGAGTACACCCACACCTACCTTCAGTCAAGGAGGCTAACTAAGTCTTCTCCTACATTCAGGGAGGCTAACTGGAGCACTCCAAGGGTGATCTGAGTGTCATAAATGCCCCATATTGCTAACTGATGGTTAAAATCAGTTAAACAGATTAGTGAAGGAACCTTCCTTCATTAAATTGATTATTTAACGAACTAGAGTCAATAGGGGTTCCTCCAACCACTTCTGATAGTCAATTACACTTCAGTTAACCTCATTGAGGTTCATTGGAGTCATTGATGCACTACCACATGTTGGTTGGTTTGCAATGACATGTGTCTAAGCTACTTTCAGTTAGACTCAGTCATTTATTGCACTCTAACTTCAGTTAGGGCTCAGTTGAGTCAATTAGGGTTTTGATCAGTGGTCAACTTAAGTGTTGACTGTGGCTTACATTTAGTTAATATAGACTCACTCATTCAATTCGAATGACCTCCTCGGGAATTTGAATTGGCTTGGCATTCATGCATTTTGCATGATCATTGTATTGTATCATCATTCTTTCATTTGATTATAAGAGCTGCTACTTCCATTGTAGCACCATTTTGCCAATTTTATGCATATTTGTCTGAATTCTTTGTGAGACTGTGTTTTCAGTTCCTAGACCACTGTGACAAATTAATATATTGTCCTATTGATGGATGGATAGGATGTATTAGATGCCTTTTAGGGTACCAGTAGGCATAACAAGTCCAAAATTGAACCCATCCTATATGACCAGTATGGTACCAAGAGAGGAGGATGGGGTTCCATCATTACCCTTATTAACATTGACCAGGTTCGAAACCTCTAGTTTGAATGAAATTTATGTTGGATATGACAAGAATTATAAGGCCTTCAAATTTTACATTCAATCCCTATAGAATATATTTGTAGGTCAAGATGCCAAATTTGATCAAGATGCAAGGTCCCCTAAGCCTTAGGGGTCTCCAATAGACATTGACGAGGTAGAGAAGCTTGTTGCCCCAAATATTGATCCATAGATTCCAAATAAATTAGATACAGATAGTTAAATTCTAGAATAAGTACAAATACTATTTTTCCTTATAGTTCACTCAAATGACCCACATAGGTTACATAAATATTACAAGAGGCACAAGAGAAAGCAGGGGAGCTCAAGTCTTTTTTTGGGGGTTAGTAATACTCTTAATAAGTTTCTAATTATGTTGCATTGAAACATTTATTGTTTAGAGCGCTCCAGTTATGAGGACGTAGGAGGTGATTTGCATATTCACTTACATACACTCGGTCTACAAGTAAATACATTTAAGTTGTGGAATACATTTAAATCAATTTTCCTAATTGGATAAGCAGTTGATTTGCAGAAATTCCCATAGCCAGTTTGAAAATGCCCATTGGACTAATAAAATGCCCGAACTACCTTATAAAATTCCAATAGGCCTCAAACAAATGCATGTAGGTCCATAAAAATGCCCACACAAATGCACAAGAAGTTGAAAAATACCCGCAAGCAGCCATAGCAATAGATGAAGTAATTAGATACAATATGTTTGCAGAAATCTACATTTGTGAGATATTACTTTTCATCAATTCTGAAGATATATGTGAGACAAATTAAGTATCTTAAGATGAAGAGACCAAAAATGTTTCAGGGGGAGAAATTAGTCTACATATTGATAGGCGGAGCAGTATGGTTAGATAAAGAAAAGCAAATGAAGTGAAGTAGCATTGTGATGTTATCATTGATGCATGCTTACCTTTTATGAATTTATTATATGACTGTTGATACATTCATTATCTGGGAATGTACTTACATGTCATGGGAATTTCAATGATAAATTTAAACACTTTACAGGTAAAGAAAAAGTAAAGCTGTTATGGGAAGCCCAAGCTTATAAAGATATTCTTCAACTATATTGTACGACCAGTTGGATGGAGATGAATTTCCATAAGTCCTTGATTTGTTTCAATTGTATGCTTGGTCATGGCATCATAGGTGCACTAAAAATGACTGAATCTAGTTAAATATTCCCACATTTAAGTTGCATAATACATTTACATCAATTCTCCAAATTGGCTAAGCAGTTGATTTGGAAAAATGTCTGCAGCCTGTTGAGAAAAGGAAATAAAGTGAAGCAGCATTGTGATGTTGCCATTGATGAATGCTTACCTTTTATGAGTTTACTAGATGATTGTTTCTACATTCATTATGTGGGCATGTCCTTACATGTCACGAGAATATAGTCTTCATGTGTGGGTGCTTGCATACTTATACAGGCATGCCCTTACATGTCACGAGAATTTCAAGGATATGCTGACATTTCAACACCTCCTACATGTATCTTTCCACCTCTATTTCAGGCATTTTGGGGTTCAGCGGGAATTTAGCTATTACCACATGGGCATGTTTAAAAAGCTATGGTAATTTTATCTTACTCTTGCATTCATAATTCAATACTTGCGGGCATTATGTCCATTAAGTGTGGGCTTCAAATGTCTTCAAAATATTTCATTAGCTCAGAGTTATACCTGGAAGCAGGGTTGATAGGAGGTAGGTGAAGTATTTTTTGTATAAAACCATCCATCTTAATCAATTGGTGGAGGGAGATAGGAGCAAACCATGAATGTATCTATCAATAAAACCCTAACTACAATTTATGGATGGCAGATATGAGAAACTCTCATACACACTTCTATTAGATTATTATAGTTACTTATGGTACGGTTCAAATAACCTAAAGTGCTCCGGCTTCGCTTATGCTCCGCCACATAGACGGTAGGGTTCATAATAAGGTTGATTAAATTCAGTAAGTATGAGGTTTAGGTCTCATGCATAGGTTGGGATAGTCCCACAAAAGTGTGATTTCCTAATGCTATTCCCAAGGAGTAGGTATGAGAACATAGGGTCCAAACAAAGAGTTTCTAGAGGTTCTCGAGTCATAGGTGTGAAGTAGCTCAATAGATTTTGGGATAGCTCATAGAAACTTAGAATAGTTCGAGAAGCTTGGATAGCTTGGAGGCTTGTAGAGCCTGAGAGAGAGGTAGTATATTGATCTAGGGAAAAGATCGGGACTACTTGTTCTTTGAGAAAAAGCAACAATGTATGGGTCTGTACTCTGTTAAGATCAATTTTATTTCAGGTTCAATCTCTAGAAGTTAATTGAATGGTACAAGTAAACAAATAATTTATTGTATGAGTTCGTGTTTACATTGAGTCAAATTATTTCATGAATTCATAGCATTGTAATCTATCTATAATATACAGATGTTAGATTTCATTCGGGTGTTTCAAATTGTAACCTATATTGATATAGTTCATGAGCATTTCAAGCAAAGAGCATTAAGTAAAATGTTGTTCGACAGCTATTGTGCACAAACAGTTTGAATCGATGGTTTCTATTTATCAAGAAACTGATCAACGGTGATGAATGATCAAATTACCATGCTCGAAGGCGATGGTGGTGATCAATTGTTAAGTGATTGACGGTTGTAAAAGTATATCGTAGTCAAACTAGAAAATGAGTTAATAACCCCTTGGCAGTGCAATAGAAACTGGGGTAGTTTCATTTGAGGTAAGGTGTCAATTATTGATTTGATATCGCACTCCCCAAATGTTTTTTTAAAACCATTTTTACCCAAGTATGATAAGGTACTTCTGACCAAGGCCGCGATTACATAAATAGGAAATGGGAGCTAAATCATAGCTAAATAATAGAGAAATAATACATCAATTATTCCCCTAAATCGGTCGTAACAACAATGTACAGAAAATACAAGATTGTATATGTATCCACATTGTATATCTATCCACAATCCATAAGTAGGGTTGATTGTCAAGGTTCATAGGAGGGCATATAGGAGAAAACCCTTACTGTTTCTATAAATAAAACCCTTACTGCAATTTATTGTTTGTCTCTATCAATAAAACCCTTACTAGAAAACAAGTTAATGGATTAAATGAAAGCAGATGAATTAACGAAGAAATATCTGCGAGAAATGGATTATGCCTTACTAACCTTCACCTTTTCTTATGGGTATCGATCTCAATCTGCCAATGTCCCTCTGTGTAGCTTTTGGAGATGAAGGTGGTGGACAACCTTGAGGATAGAAAATCCCCAAAGTCCGAATACCATTAACATTAAGCTGAATCTCGACACCCACCCAATAAAAGCGACCTCTAGGAAGAACCCAAACTATAAAAATTGTTTCAAACAAGAAATTGATCTGTTTATGATGCAGCTTAAGGGTTTCACCATGCTCACAACCTAGATTTCTTGTTGCATCAAGGAAGGGGTTCATTGAACAAACAAGAGTTTCCTCCTCTGCAACCTTGGAACCTCCTCAACAACCTTAGAACCTCCTGTGCGACCTCGGACCTAGTACATGGGTGAGGTAAGTGAAAAACCTAATCTACGACCTCGGGCCTAGTTCGTGGGTGAGGTAACTGAAAAACCTCCTCTACGACCTTGGGCCTAGTTCATGGGTGAGGTAACTGAAAAACCTCAGTCTACAACCTTGGAAACTCCTCTGCGACCTCGGGCGTAGTTCGTGGGTGAGGTAAGTGAAATATGTAAAATTTCGTTGTCGCGACAGGGGGAAGGTAAGATGGATAGTTTTAATTGTTTGTTGTTTTTTAATGTTTATTTTTTTGTTTGTTTATTATTTATATTTATTATTTTTAATGTTTTTTGTTATTTTAATGTTTCTTTTAAGTGATTTATTACCTTTCCTTGAATCCAATAAGTCCACTGCACCCCTTCGGGAAAGGATAAAGCTAGGGACTTATTCCAGAAACATGGAGGCACGATAGCAGAAACTGACGACATCAGTGACTTATGATCATCACCATCACTACCATCTTGATAATCATCATAATCACCATCACCACCATCTTGATCATCATCATCATCATCATAATCATTTTCATCATCATCATCATCATCATCATCATCATCATCATCATCATCATAAGCATTGTCGTTGTCATCGTCAATGATCATCACCATCGTCACCATCACCACTCTAATGAGGATGACCATGATGATGATGATTGTTATTATTCTAATGAGTATGAACATCAAGATGATGATGGTTGTGATTATTCTAATGAGGACGACCATGATGATGATGATTGCTATTATTCTAATGAGTATGAACATGATGTTCATGATGCTGAAGATGATAACATTGATGACGATGATGATGATGATAACATTGATGACGACGATGATTATAACATTGACGATGGTGAGGCTGAGGATGAGGATGAGGTTGATTATGATGTCGATGATGACGATGATGAAGATGGTGATGATGGTGATGATGATGATGGTACCATTGATGATCATAAAGATGAAAATGATGATGGTTGCAATTATTCTAATGAGGATGACCATGATGATGATGATTGTTATTGTTCTAATTAGTATGAACATGATGATGATGATGATAACAATGATGGAGATGATGATTATAACATTGACGATATTGATGAGGCCAAGGATGAGGATGAGGTTAATTATGATGTCAATGATGAAGATGATGAATATGGTGATGATGGTGATGATGATGCTTATGATGATTATGATACCATTGATAATCATAAAGATGAAGATGATGATGGTTGCGATTATTCTAATGAGGATGACCATGATGATGATGACTGCTATTATTCTAATGAGTATGAACATAATGATGATGATGAAGATGAACATGATGATGATGATGATGATGATGATGAACATGATGATGATGATGATGATAACATTTGTAACACATGATGATGATGATGATAAATTGGACATCATGTAAATATGCATTTTAATTAAAAATACCCACAACTAGCTATGTCAATGCAACAATAATGAGAAGGGGCATGATTTCCTAAGGATAAAGGGGGGGGAATATTCAAACCTTTGGGCCAATGGGGAAAATCTAAATGTCAGAGGGAGAACCCATCAAACTATCAACTACCTTTCTTGTCTCATTCATCCAATCATTTATTACTGCCAGAAATTGGTTGGGTTGGTTATTGCATGGGATGGGCAAGGTATGATAGCCCAAATTCGAATTGGAGAAGCCATCACTTGTTGGGAAACGCATTTTGACTCCTTGGGCAAGAAAAAACCCAAAAACGTAGGCCATTCTACTATGCTTCCACTTTTTTGATGTTATCCTCACCATTTTTCCTGGACGTGAGCTCTCTCATGCATTCTAAACTTCCTATGTGTGAAACCATTCACGTTTTTGGTCTTCCCCACAATTTTGGAGCTCCTAGAATTCACCATTCATGTCCTCTACTATGTTATTCATTTTCCCCAGGGCTAGGAAGTGATTTTGTCAATGCTCAGTGATTGGGATCACTCCTGGGCGTTTTTGTGTTGTTTCCACCTCTCCACGATTGGGGAAATTTGTTTTTTAGTGTTGCCCAACGAGTTGGAGAACCAAGCCATGAATTTTGGGTGTTGTTGAAGTTGTTTTGGCCACATTAGGGCCATAAATGACTCTGGAATTCGAGTTGCTCAGCCTGAGTTGTTTCTACCTAGTTTCCATACCCAAGTTTGGTCTCTGTGGTCTTTTTTCCTTTAGTCCATAACTATTATTGATGTGTGCATATCGTTTTTTGACCTTTGAACTATCTTTGGGTTTGGAAACGGGGTCTGATCTTTCTTGACAAACCTAGTGTGTGCAAGAGCCTCACATACAAAGCTAGAGGGCTGGATTTCTTCTTTACACCCCCTGAATAACACAGGAAGGGAAGGCATAGCCCGAAGGACTGTGTAGCAGAGAAGGGGATGCTTCCTTGTGTTGGGTGTGTGTGGTTGTTTTAGAAGTCAGGATAGTTTTGGTGCAAGTGTCCATACCTCTTGGATTGAGCTCACTAGCTTAGAAACCAACCTTTCCATCTCCTTGTTAGACTCATAAACCCAACTGTGTTGGCTTGGCTGCGTTTTGTGCATCCTTGGCTACGCACGAGCCTGCTAGTTTCCTCTTATTCCTTGTGGAATAATGCCCAGCTCGGGGGTGGCAGTGTTGCTGAGTGATTGATGAGCACACTGGCCTATGGTTGGGTGGAACGTTGCAACGACATAGCTGGTTGTGGGACAAGCTTCTGTTAAAGATAAGTGTCTCTTGTTTATCTTGTCTCTGCAATTAAATTACTATGAACATGTGAAATGCTTGAATGTGAATGAATGAATTTGCTTCCGTTGTTTAATAATCATTTATGCATCTGTGTATGTTTATTTCCAATGCATTTTATATTATGTTCATGGGGTTTAATTTTCTTGGATTGTTAGCATTATAGTCACGTCCTCTTGCCAGTAGAAGGGTGGGGACGTGACAGATTGGTATCAGAGCATTTAGGTTGCAATAGTGGTCCTTTATGGGCCAAGAAAAGCAGCTAAAAGAGGTGGGATAACCTTTGTTGAGCATAGACTAGCAGAGAGAATTTTTGGAAAAATCATTAAGTGTGAAAACTCTTCTCTATGTGGTGGCTGAGAAATGTGAAGCCGCAGTAGCAGCTGAGTTGACCGAAGCAGAGCCACAGCGGCAGGTGCAAGTTAAAGTTGTCACCGATGTGGAGGAAATTCCATAAATTTCCCAAGTATGGAGTCGGCGAGTGAAAGCCTAAGTCCGAGCCGATATAGCAGCTAGAAGTGGAAAATATTTCCGCAATGGAGGACGAATAACGAAGATAGAGCCGACGAGACGTTGCGGCAGCTGGAAGATGAAGAATCTTCCGCAATGGTGGGTGGAAGCCAAAAATTGAGTTGTAATGGCGATGGGCCAAAGAAAAATAACAAGCTGATACACAACGGATGGAACTTAAGAAAAGACTCGATATGTCGATGAGAAAGTGAAGTCAAAGCCGCTATGGCAGACAGAAGTAGAAGATATTTCCGCAACAGTGGAGACTTCGACATGTTTCTCTTGATAGCTATGGGTGGAAGTTTAAGTTCAAGCCACAATGATGGATGGAAATTTTGGTTTGATCAGATGAACGTCGAGTGAGTGGAGCCGATAAGCATAGGGTAAGTCGAGCCAATGTAGAGGGAAAAGAGCTGGGAAGCTTTTCGATGAGCATCGTCGGCTAGGACGAATCGATGTGCAGCTGTAGAAATTTGAAGATCTTTTCGACGTAGAGGAAGGAAACTGAAGAAGGAGCCGCTACGGTGGTGAAAGGAAAAAGATGACGGAGCCGCTACAGTGGCGGAAGGAAGAAGATGACAGAGGTGCTATGGCTAATGAAAAACGAGGATCGAGCCGCTGTAGCGGGTGAAAGTTAAAAATATTTTCGATGCAGCGGGTGAAAATTTTGAAAATTTTCTCGAAACAGAGAAATTCAGTAGGGTTTTTTAGTGGGATTTTAGGGGC
This sequence comes from Pseudotsuga menziesii, assembly GCA_001517045.1. NCBI lineage: Eukaryota > Viridiplantae > Streptophyta > Pinopsida > Pinales > Pinaceae > Pseudotsuga > Pseudotsuga menziesii. The sequence continues at coordinate 425,941 of LPNX010452974.1, forward strand.
CTGAAGGGTGAAAAATGGCAACAGGGTTATGCGCCAGATTGCACAAAATCGAATAATTTACAAAAAAATTGAGGGTGCTGCCCTCGACCCGCCCTACAGTGGTGCAGGGAAGCCACAAGGGGGTAAGCCCCCTTGACCCCCATCGTCCCCTTCAGACAGTCATTCTTTGGAAAATAAAATTTTATGTTTTGACAAAATTGTCAATGTATGATTTTTCCAAGTGAAGGTAAGTAATGCATAATTCATGTGAATGTTATATGGCTAACAGTTGTATGTATGAACACATTTTGCAGAATTATAGTTACCTTCCAAGGAAGCATTCTGGATAGTGCAGTTTGGTAAAGTGGCTCTTGGTTCAGCCATGAGGACCCATGATGGATATGATGCACGAGATTCCTACAAACGTGTGCAAGATTCCATGGGGGAAAATGTATGAGTTGGAAATGATGATATAGAGTCTAATGGAAGGATATTTCAAGAGACTCCGCTAGACATTGCAGCTACCATGAAAATCTTGATTAAAGTCCAAGAAGAGCAGCATCAGTTGAATGTTGCTATGTTGCAAAGTTTGACAGACTTGCAAAGAAAGATGGACTCTGGACATGGTACAGTAAAACCAGAAGGTAGTAAAAGTAGTACCAGAAGAAAAGGAAGGAATTCTAGTAGATCATTGGACTCAAAAGAATCCAATGGGGATTCAAGCTCTTCTTCTCACAAGAGCAAGAGAAAGAGGCTCCATAGGGATCTCTCTCGAGATGAATTCAAGAAGGATAAACCTACTACCTTTGATGGTGAGGTAAATACTGGGCAAGAAAGTGAAGCTTGGATTCTTGGGATAAAGAAGTACCTCCAAGTTCAAGATTATTCGAGAAACATGAAGGCAAGGGTTGCCATATTCAATCTGAATGGAAGGGCATCCATTTGGCGGGAGAAATTCAAGCAAGTAAAGAGGATCAGGGAAAGGAGACTTAAGTGGAAACAGTTCAAGAAGTATTTCAAGCAGAAATACCTCTCGGATAGGTACTATGATGAGAAAATTAAGGAGTTCCATGAGTTGAGATTGGGACAGCAGACCATGGAAGAGTATGCAAATAAGTTCTTGGAATTGTTAAGGTATTTCAAGTGCATCAAAGATGGAAAGGTGAAGATCCAACATTTTATGAGTGGATTGCCTCAGTATTACAAAGACAGAATTGAGTTTTATGAACCTAGAACTCTGAAAGAAGCAATAAGGAAGGCTAAGTACGGATATGAGAAAAGAAAAGGAAAACATGATTACCAGAAGACATGGAAGTACAAAAGGAAGAAAGGTTTCAAACCTTCTAACTTTAGGAATCAGCAGAAACAACCATCACAAATTGAGAAGAAGCCAGCCAAAGTGATGGGAGAAAATCCTAAAGAGCCATAGCATAATAGAGGACCATTCCAATGTTGGAAATGTGGAGGATCCCACATGCGTTGGAATTGTCCACTTGAGAATGAGAATGAAAGGCCATATTACAACATTCAAGAGGCATAAACAGTGGGTCAAGTAGCAAGGGTTGTCCCTAGGATTCATGCAGCACTGGAGGACTGCCAAGCAGATCACTAGTCAATTGTGGTTGAAGTTGTAGGTAAGATTGTTGAGCAATCTGTTTCTATTTTGATTGACCTTGGTTCTACTCATAGTTACACTACCCCTAGAGTAGTGTAGATTTGTGTTTTTAAGAGAATAAAGCATCGAAAATCTTGGTTAGTTTAGCTAGCCATTGGAACTAAGAGAAAGGTTATTGAAGTGGTAGAGAAATGCCCGTTGGTCATGAATGGATTGGTCACTTGTGTAGATGTGAATGTTCTACCACTTGGTTCCTATGATGTCCTCATTGGAATGGATTGGTTAGAAGCTCACAGAGTAAAGCTTGACTGTTATAATAAGACTTTTGAATGCATGGATGAAGAAGGGAACCCAAGATTTTTGAAAGGCATTCCAAAGGTGGTTTCAGTAAGGAAAGGTTCAGCAATGTAGTTGAAGAAATTATGTAGGAAAGGTTGCCATTTGTATGCATCTCATATTTTGGAGGTAGTAGAGAATGAAACTCTTAGGTTGGAGGACTTTCAGGTGTTGCATGAATTCAAGGATGTGTTTCTTGAAGAGGTTCCAGGGCTTCCTCCAAAGAGGGACATTGATTTTACAATTGAATTTGTGCCAGGAGCATCACCAGTGTCCAAGAAACCCTACAAGATGAGTACACCAAAAATGCTAGAGCTGAAGATGCAATTGCAAGATTTGTTGGAGAAGAAGTATGTCAGGCCGAGTGTGTCTCCCTGGGGAGCACTAGTTCTGTTTGTAAAAAGGAAAGATGGTACACTTAGATTATGTATCGATTACAGACAATTGAACAAAGTCACCGTGAAGAACAAATATCCTTTTCCTAGGATTGATGACCTATTTGATCAAATGAAAGGAGCAAAGGTATTTTCCAAGATTGACTTGCGGTCTGGTTACCATCAGGTGAGAATAAAGGATGAAGACATTCATAAGACAACCTTTAGAGCAAGGTATGGACATTATGAGTTTGTAGTGGTACCATTTGGTCTCACAAATGCACCAGCAACATTTATGTGCCTTATGAATAGCATCTTTTGTAGGTATTTGGACAAGTTTGTTCTTGTTTTCCTTGATGATATTCTTATTTATTCTAAGAATGAGGAAGAGCATGCAGAGTGAAAGGAACAAAGTTCCTCAATAATAGAATAACCAGTATAAGTAACATATAAATGCCATAAAGGGAAAGTAATGTAAAATAAGATGTATGATAGATGATAGATTACAATTTGTAGCCACCCTTATATATTGTGTGGACAGCCATGAATGAAGGTCCACGTCCCTGAACCTACTATTACATATCACTAGTTAATATTTAATGTATTTATTATTATTGTTACACAAAGCATTTGAGATTGACATTGCAATTTCTTAGGGAGCATAAGCTGTATACAAAGTTGAGCAAGTGTGACTTATATAGACATAGAATTCGGTATTTGGGTCACATTATCTCAGAAGAGGGTATATCAGTAGACCCTGAGAAGATTGAGGCCATTATGAATCGGCCTACTCCGAGGAATGTGACAGATGTAAGATATTTTATGGGACTTGCAGGATATTATAGGAGATTCACTGAAGGATTCTCCAAGGTTGCACATGCCATCACTTCCTTGCAAAGGAAGGGTATAAAGTTTGAATGGACATGAAAGTATGAAGAAAGCTTCCAACGGTTGAAGAATCTTCTCACAAGTGCATCAGTCTTGAAAGTTGCAGACCCAGAAAAAGACTTTGTGGTGTGTACTAATGCATGTGGACAAGGGCTTGGAGGAGTCCTTATGCAAGACAACCACATAATATGTTATGAGTCAAGAAAGCTGAAGGAGCATGAGAAGAACTATGCTACTCATGACCTAGAACTTGTAGCCATAGTACATGCTCTCAAGATGTGAGGCATTACTTAATGGGCAGAAGGATTGAGCTAAGGACAGACCATTGTGGTATGAAGTACTTGTTTGATCAGCCAATGTTAAATACTAGGTAAGCTAGATGGCTAGAGTTTTTATGTGAGTTTGATTCACGGGGGCATCACCTAAGGGCCAATATGATATCACGTTCGTTCATATTGGGGGGTTAAAAATCAAAAAAATTTAAACCAATATATTGGTGGTATATTAAGGGTAAAAAGGGTTTTTTTATTTACTATATAAATATCCAATATGGTGGGGCATATTTTATTGCTTAGAGTTGTCAGCGCCTCTGCCATAATCCTGCTACAAGCCTAATGTTGATGCTGCATCGTTTTAGGGTTGCCCGCGCCTCAGCCATAAGCCTGCTACAAGCCTAATGTTGATGCTGCATCATTTTTTCTAGATTTGGAGGGCGGTTTCTCTGGTGCCCACGCCTTCTGTCTTAGAAATGGGCGGTTTCTATGGTCCTCGCGTCTTCTGTATTAGAAATGGGCAGTTTCTATGGTGCCCGCGCCTTTTGTCTTAGAAATGGGCGGTTTCTATGGTCCTCGCATCTTCTGTATTAGAAATGGGCAGTTTCTATGGTGCCCACGCCTTCTGTCTTAGAAATGGGCGGTTTCTATGGTCCTCGCGTCCTTTGTATTAGAAATGGGCAGTTTCTATGGTGCCTGCACCTTCTGTCTTAGAAATGGGCGGTTTCTATGGTGCCCACACCTTTTGTTTCATTCATTCATGTGTCTTTCCCCTCCTGTCTTAGAAATGGGTGTGGAAATGGCGGAGAGGCTTCCATTTTCGATGGACACTTGGACATATTTCTCTTTGTCTAAGAATAGATACCATTTCTTAACACACTCCCACAAGGATCACACCAGGGGAATTGCAGCGCATGCCTCCTACCCTGTCTACTGCACCTCCCTCACTAAACAGATCGTCCACCATCGCTACCCCATGGTGGGTGCTAATTTGTTCCTAAGATGTTTTCTTTACACCAGGTAAGCACATTATGCAGCTTTGCCACATTCTGTTTCAATTAAAGAAACTGAGAATTCTATTATGTTTATTTCCAGTCCTTCACCAATCCGAGGGAGTAGTTCAGATCACTGTTCATCACTCCAACTTCACTTAGATGGTGAGACAACTGAGGATACAAAGGATGCCATTGCCCATACAGAATCAATAAGTCCCAGAGTTAATGTGCAGCAGTGGGGTTTTCCAAATACAATGGATCTGGAATCAAGTGAAAGAAGGTAAAATAAGCTCAGAGTGAAAATCAGTTGGAGGGACACTTAGTGGGGACAGAAGCAGCAATTGCCAGGGACATTTTTGAGGGAATCTTAAAGACGCTGTCAAAGACAAAGGAAATTATTGGCAGAGCATCGCGTCATGCTATTGACTGTGCTAAATATAGCCTTGTTGTTGAGGTAAGCTTGATATCTGTTATTTTCTAGTATGGTAACAAGTAGCTTATTTTATTTTTCTGTTATTTTCCAGTATGGTAACAAGCAGCTCATTTTATTTTTTTTACTGTGGTTTTTAACTTTCAGAAAATTAATGATAAAAATTTTCAAGGATTAGAGGGAATAATGAATATCTTGCATCATTTCTGCGTTCATTGTGGCTTATGAGAATCCTATACATTTGGGTATTTTTCCTGCATTAACTTTTTTCTCAATGTCTTTTGGTCATTCATTGCATGCTAATAAATTTACACGCTCCATAAGGGTGTGTGGTAACTGGTAAGTGGTAACCCATTAAAACATGCTCCCTAGGAATCAATCCAAGACCATATGGGAGATGTATTAGTCTGGAGTCTGTATTGATTGCATCTCCTATTTACTTGTTCAATTAAATGCATCTGTTAGAATAGATAGCATATACATTTTATGTTATCAGTGATTAGCGTAAGTCATTGGTATTCTATTGTGTTAGTTGTAAGATATGCGGTTGGGTACACTGTACACCACAGCCTGGTATAAAAGCTTCAATTGTAAAACTAGGACCGCGGGGAAATTATACCAGTGAATTTTATGTTGTTGTTACGTGAGGGTAGAAACATAATTGAGCAGCTTAGTAAAATTCTGAGCACAAGAGCTAAAGGTACCAAACCCAGGGAAGTGTAGTTGAGGAAGTTTCCTAAATTTGCTGAGTGTTGAGTTTCGTTTTTGTGAAGAAAGAGTAGTTCAAGAGCCCTCCTTTTTGTTCTTCTAAGTGGAGTACTAGGATCCCTCTTTTCATTTTTTAAAAGCAGAGTAATCGGGCCTCCCTTTTTGTTATATTAAGTAGAGTAATCAGGATCTCTTTTTGCATTTTAAGGAAGGGTACAACATAAAGAGCCAGAGCAAGCAGAGTGAAAATTTCAGAAAATCATTTGATGTTGAGCATATTTCATAAGAGTATCAGTAAAGCAGTCTCTCATTCACCTCCTCAGATTGGAGTTAGAATGCAGTAGTCACTTGAACAATTCAAAATGGGTTGTTAACAGCGAAGTTTGATGACTTAAACTTCTTTCACTGACAGTTTTGGTGCATTTCTCAAATTAGAATACTTACTCCTTGTAGCAGAATTGGTTGTGTTCTTAGACAAATACTTCAGAGTCACATTAACCTTATTACATTTTTTTAATGAGATAGAATATAGAGATAAGCATAGATATTAAATTTATTGGAAGCATGCACAGAATGTTAATCACAAAAGGAAAAAGGCATTTAAATACTTCTGGAAAAATCAAGTAAGATATAGACTGAAGACATGCCAAAGATATTTATTTGATAACATTGATACTAGATTGTTATATCATCTTCAACAAACACAGAACAATTGATATACTCATATTATCACTCAATCTTATACTCAACCTGTTTCATGATAAAATTAAAGCATAAAGCTGGCACAACGTATTTTAAAAGGGGGTGTCACAGAACCTCTCTTAAATAGGGAGATGATATCGCTAGAGAGGGTTGCATTTTTTGTTGGAGCTTAATTTCCTGGAGAATTTGAAGAGATGGAAATAAGTTTTGAAAGAAGTGACAAATTTAGATGCACAGATAACCCTTTTATCCTTGAGATTCATTCTGTTCTCTGTGCAAGTGGTACAAGTGATTAGAAGTAGGTAGATGTAGAGTACCTCAAATAGGAAATAGTAATTGGGGTTATAAGCAGCAGTATACAAAAAACAATAGATTTGGTGAATAAACAACAAGGTAATTTTAAGTAAACACTATAACATAAATTGTTTGTAGTGGATGGGAGTCGGGATAGGTATCCTTGGAGGAATTTGTCAAATAAAAAAATTAACAGATGTAAACAAAAGGTGTATGGCTATCTTCCAAATATTTTTACTGATTGGAGGAGTTTAGTATAGGGCGTTCCTATAAATTGTACTTGGCCCAAATAGTACTTGTTGTTGAGGACGTCATTTAACTTTCATTGTTACAGCGATTGGATTTAAGTTGAATGTGTGTGTTGTCGAGGTCATTATTGAAATTGAAGAGCCAAGCTCCTTCACTAATGTATTGTAATGATGAGGTATTCAAGTGGGGATCTTGTTTCGTAGAAGAAATCCTGATAACAATGCAGAACCATTTTAGTTGTTGGAAAATGGTTGAGTGGATAAGATTTGAGAGAATTTAATAGATTGCTTATCACATGTGAGACAACTCGTAATATGAAGGAAAATTGATTGCTTCCAGTAATTGATTGATTGATGTCAACAACATGGCTTGGAGCTATTACAACAATATAATCATTATGAGCTCAACATGTCAGTTGCGGGAATAGAATCTATGTGGGGAGGATAACACTCCATCCCGCAACCACTTGGGCTAGACCCAATTGACCTTTCTAATCCCAATTCTATGTTGTCTTGTATATGTTTTGAAGTAAGAAGTATTGGAATTTCTTTATAGGAAAATTAATGCAAATTTAGAAATTCCACCTCAACCTTGAGGTTTCTTGGACGAATTTGAAATGTTAAATTACATCAGCATATACTTCACTTCTTTTTAACCAAATACACTAGGCAACCCAAGAAAGGAAATACTGAGCAAGAGTACCTCAATGGAAAAAAATTCCCGCCTTTAGGGAACACTTTATAAGATAACAGATCTAAAGGTAACTTATAACAACATATTTATCACAACTATAAATCTTCCCCTTTAGCTTATATATTTTTTAACTCACTCAAAAAAATCTATTCAATGTTAAGTCAAATCAGCAAGCATAACCAGCACTAGTAACTATTCAATTTTCAAGATAAAATATGCTGAAAACCAGATCCTCATGTACACAAAGTTGGATATATGGAACACTATATATATAGATAGATAGATAGATAGATAAGATTAAGCACAAGTATATACCAACACCTTAATACAAGTTGGTAGGAGTCAATCTCTCCAAGAGTCCAAACCCTAGTTAGGACATCCACCAAAATAACAAACCCTAGCTACCGACTCCTCTTAGCTAAGAATCTCTTCCTACTAGAGCTGGTTGCTGCATCAAAGATCCACAACAGACACGTATTACACATTGACAAGGCTTCTTCGGCACCTACACTTGCATCCCACATGTGTACAAGAGAATACAAGATGGTCTTCCACTACCTTCTCCACATTAATCACTTCAAGTAGTACTAGGGTTTTCAAATGCCACAAAACCTTAGTCTTCTTCTCTCAAAACAACTACAAGAACAATTGCTCCCTTTGCTCCTCTTGGGTTTCCTCCAAACCCTAATTTTCCATGGGAAAACCCTAGCCCTAGTCTTTTTCTTGAATCTGCTGAAGAACCCTAGTGCTCAAGACAAAGAGAGAAAATCACAATGTAGAAGAGTACATCTGAAAGAGACAAGTTCGCTCTAGCTCTCACATCTTTAATACAAGTATGGATCAATATGAATGATCAAAGTGATGAATGATAGGATTCTCTCCTCACTTTATTTATATGAAAGGTGAGGGAGGCCAACAATAATAAAGTGAACCATGTCCACAACTAGCAACCTAACAAAACACTAGATATGTCCACATGTGAAGTGCTCGAACTCATAGTGACACATGTCAAGCTCCAAGGTAAGCATGTCCACCAATCAAGGGCCCCAAGCTGATCACTCCTCAAGAAAGGTCTGATGTTCCTCCTCAATGATGACCATAGGACTTCAAAAATTTTGGTTGAATCAACCTTGCAAGAACATTTCTTTGGCACATCATCATCTTCAATCCCCTCATTAATCCTCGTGCAAACTGAAGGGTAACAGTAACACTCCCCAACTCATCCAAAAGCCATAGATGAAGAACTATAACATGTAGTTTTGAGAATGTGTGCCTCACCATGATTGTTTGATAGTTATTCAGATCTGAGTTAGCCCATGATATGAAAATCGAGTGAATAATTTGTCAAGACCATGCCTAGGGAAGTCAAAGAAGACAACATGGTTAAACAGATCAACAATATGGGAGCCAAGAGAGTGAATACCATGCTTAAGGAACTTGGCTTGGAAGCCTTCCTCATCAATTGCCTTTCTAGTGCGCATAAGTCTGACTACTTTCCTGTTGTCTATGTGGGAGAAAAGATGGCAAGAGAGGGGAGATGTGGCATCTTGTGTAAAACCACATAAATAAAATGACGATCTCTTATTTCTCTCTCAGTGTATTGAACCAATAATTATATAAACTAGCATAGATCCGTGTTTACCTTGGAACTATTTATGTCGAGAGGTATCACAAAACATGAGCTACATCTATAGATTGTAGTTTGATCCTTGCCAACACTTAATAGATATGGGGTTAACATGGATCTATGCTTATTGTATCCATCCCCACATTTGTATCTATATCCATACCTAGTAACTTTGGAATTTTAAGATAATGTCTATACTATTTTTTTTTCTTATCATTTTAGCAAGATAATAATGAGTACAGGTTGATTTTTCTGTTTTAGTGCAAGATATAAATATGTTGACATCTAATCATGACAATAAGAAACAGAATAATCAGACTTTTGCAAAAGGTCTGGTATTTAAATTTGTCATTTCCTGTTTTTTTTCTTGTTCTCAATGGTTCACACTGCCAGAAACTTAAACAAGATAAGAAAATTTATAGGAATGAGAATGTAGCAAGTCTAGGCCTGCTATGTGAAATATGGCATAAGATTGGTAAGCTACAACACAGAAAAGATGATTCCCATGAAACATAAAAAAAATCCAGACAAGCAGAAATAAAAAAGAGAACTCCAAATTGATACTCCAGATGATGATGAACATTACTTGTTAAGATCTTTAACAAACCTGATTTGCTAATTTGTATGCCTATGTATATGATGACACTTGTCATTCATGCAAATTGCAATAGAAAACTTGAGTAACTATCAAGATGGTTGCGAGAAAGACAACACAGAGAGTCTGCTTTGTAGTTAAACCCCTCAGATTCTATTAATTTCCTCCATGTTATATTGATAGTTTACAAATTTGTTATTGTTTCCTAAAGGGCTGCAATGCTGAAATCCTTCACACCGTGTGCAATACCATCCCCCCTCAAACAGAAGAATTGAATATGTAAGTTAGTTTAAGTGTTGTAAAGTTGTGGAGCTCTTAAATACAACAGCACATTTTATTTTGGCACAGCTAGGCTTTTGTTGGATTATCAATGGGACAGCTCTAATGAGACCACTTCTGTATTTCCAGTGTCTTGCCACCGAATCTGGAGGGAGCAATTTCACAGGCAAGTCAATCAAGTGCTGAATTCATTTCAGCAAGTGGTATGCGAGCTATTGTAAGTATTGCCTTAGTTTCCCCAAAATAGTTGTTTTCTTGCTTCTTGATCAATGGATGTAATGCTTGATCTTCTCTAGATATTTTCAATATCATAAAAGATGGTGTGAAATATGTGCAAGACAGCTTTTCATTCAATTTGTCACAACATTCTAATAAGGAGTTTGACTGGTTTTGAAACGACTGTTTTATTAATTTGGTCTGTTGGATGTTATTACAAAATCTATCTCTGATATTGTGCTCAGCATGGTACTTTTTGAACTGTGTCATCTGTTGGACCTTATTATGAGATCTATCTCAGAATAGTGTTCAGCATGGTACTTTTTGAACCGTGTCATCTGTTCTGGGGCATTGCCGTTAACAATTTGTTAATTTGGTTATGTGATAGGATTCTTCATGTTTAAAGGCTTTGCAACATCCATTATAGTATTCCATTCTGTACTGATAACCAAATCTTTGTTTCACTGGAAAGTTCTGTCATTCATTCTCTATTTTTTATCTCTTTTTAATCCTGAGAGTGAAATCAATTTTAAATCTGTTTTGTTCAGGCATCATTTGTATTCCAGTTAAGCAAAGTGAATTCTACAACATTCTGGGACAACTTTTATTTCTCTGCAACCCAGGGATACTTGTAATGGAATCTTCAGAACTGATGAGTAGTCTTGAATGTATGTTATTAGCAAACTTTTTCCACATTCCAGGTCTCTTTTCCCATTTTGTTTACTTTGCTGTCTTATTTTTGCCGGTGAGCAAGGACTTATCCTTTATTTGTGGGTGATGGAACCAGTAGGAAGGATATGCTTTGTGGATGGCAATGGAATAATTCTACTCCAGCTCAATATAGTGGTGATTGTGTAACAATCATGGAAATCCATAGAAATTCCAGAAAGTCACAACTAGAACATTCAACTTCTTTTTTCTTTACTACAGTCTACAACAGTGCAGCATATAATCTAAACTTACAAATAGCTCAAATTCTTGAATGATATATTCCATATGGTACATCTCTGCATATATAACTAGATAGTTAATTTGTAATGAATAGTGATATTTATGAACTTGTCCCGATTGCACTGTTAGGTACTACAAGGAAGTTCTCAACCAAACAAGAAACTCAAGGATGATGTGCTCTTTGCTACTAGCTGATTTTTGTTGTCAGAAAACATGCACTTGTCTAGTTGTCTGAATATAGTTTATGTGATATAAAGCTTGGAATTCAATGCCTGATATAGATGATATGAAATTGACATTGACTTAGAACAGGAAACACCGTCTTGAAAGAGCAATGAAGACTCTGAGGACAAAGAATGTTTTTTCAACTCTAGTGGAACAGCTGAAGGCCTTTGGTAATGGTATCTACTCACCCCTTCATGAGAGAAACAACGTAGTTTTCCAAGCTAATGCCAATATGAGAAGTCCGGTGCTGCTTCTTGTTGGAGGTGGAATGGGAGCTAGCAAGAGTTCTATTGTTAAAAACCTAACAAAATGGAAAAGCTCCTATATGCATTAAATATTAATTGTATCCTAAAAGAAGTATCCCTAGATGAAACATTCAATTTAGGGAATAGCTGTGTTCTCTACAAGAAATCTTGTTCACAATGTTAGCTATCATCAACATCATTGATATCTCAGAAACAAGACTAGACTCCTAAAAACCTAAATCAAATAATATCTGGTGATCGTTATTCATATATTTTACTGCACCAGGATAGTTAGAAATTTACGAATTTTCTATTTTACTGTAAAAGTCACATGGTAATGAAACTTATTTTTTGTACAGTTCATTTTGGTCACATGCAGCAAAAAATGCAGTGCTAGTGGAGGTAGATGCATTCAAGGACACAGATTTAATATATCAAGCTTTGAGTTCTAATCATGCCTATAGAGAAATGTTGGAAATTGCAGAACACGTGAGTATTAACTTGAAAAATGGTTGCTGCAAAGATTGTGTTTGTCAAAGGAGTGGTTATTGAGTTGAAAATTGTTAACAAAGATTGTTTGTAACATAAAAAATCTGTACAAAATAGGTACATAAGGCTTCCACTGATGCAGCATCGTCCCTCCTTGTGGCTGCCCTGAATGAAGGTCGAGATATCATATTTGATGGAACTATGTCATGGAAGTCATTTGTGCAGCAAACAATTGCAATGGTGCGAGATGTACACTGTAGACATTATAGAATGGGTTCAGGATATCATGTAGACAGCAATGGTGTTGAGCATGAAAGGTACTGGGAACCAGTTGAGGAGTAGGATTCAGTGTCTGATGGAGAGAGTCTTAACCAGGTTATGATAGAAGGCTCTTTGACAGGAAAAGCCAATGATAGTAAGGAACCAGTGCTGGAAAGTGGAAATTCAAGAAATCCATGCAAAATAGAGCTGATTGGAGTCATATGTGATGCACCTTTAGCAGTTACCCGAAGAATGAGGTACGCATTGTCTTATCTGCTTAGTTGATGTGCAAATACTTATTATGAAGCAAGTTAATGGGGATTGATCCAATATCTTGGAGCCTGTACTTTCCCACCAGTAGTCATGATGTTCATTATTTAATACATGTTGATTTCACAACTAGAAGTACACAGTCCCTAATGTTATGGGCACATGTACCCTATCTCCCTTGAGTGCTCCACAGAGCTTAGTAAACTGTGCGTTGCTTGTTTATTATGAAAGAACTCATTGTTTTTTAGAGCTTTGGTTGGCTTTTGTTTGCTTTGTTAGGATGGAGTAACAAATTGACTTTGTCAGTTCTCCAAATTTGACAGCTTCATGGTTGTCACAGGAGAGCAATACTCACAAGACGAGCGGTTGAAATCAGAAAGCAATTGATTTCCCACAAAATGTTTGCAGATGCATTTTCCCATTATTGTGAACTTGTTGATCGCGCTATGTTGTCTTGTACAAATAAAATTGGTAATCCAGCAGAGGTATTTTCTTATTCTTCTTTCATCCTTACACACACCACCGGCAGAATCTTGATTGCCATTATGTTTGAGGACTCATCTTAGGATTAGCATCATATAAATCACAGACTAAATCTTCTATTAACCTCTTGAAGAATCTCTGTTAAATGAATTTGTTGTCACCTATAATCTTTTGGAAGCCCCTGATGCAATTGTTGCCTTGAATTGTCAGCGGATAGGTCTAAAAGACTGGAATGGAAAAATGCAACTAAATCCTGAAGGTATCAGTCTTTTGAGAAATCTCAGCCTCTTGAATCCAAATGCAGGATCTTCTCTTGAACTCTATAATACACACAATGATGGGAATGAAGTTGAACTAGACCAGGGGTGGAAAGACATTGTGCTCTCTCCTGAAAGATGTTCTCAGCAGCAAGACCTCCATAGCAAGATACAGAGAGTTGAATCTTTGCACTCAGTGCAAGAAGTGCAGGTGACCTCGATTCCTCAAAATTTTTATGGGTCTTATTGAATATAAACTGACAATAATTATAATTTATTGTTTATAGAATACTTGGCCTTTATGTGAAGTGAAAGTTTAAATGCAGAATAGCAGTGTTTTCATCCAGGATTTTTCCATGTTTCAAAAATTTTCCATTTCATATATGGCAACAGTTTCAGAAGATACTTTTTTCCAATTTGTGAAAGCTTCACTTTTATTAGCAATCTTCTTTTTATATAGTTTTATTTAAAAATACAAACTATAAAAGATAGAGACCACTGAAATGGGAGAGAAAATATTTCATGATCTATGGATTTATGGCCCATGTTCGTTGGCTTATTTGTTTCCATTTCATTGATTTAAAAAAATTGGATTATAGTGATGAAGTGTCAGACAAATAATTTGGCAATGTATGGATTCATGTGGCAGCTTCATTGGAAGTTTTTGTTTTCATTTCATTATATTCTATGCTTTCAGTTTTGAAAATTGCAAGATTGTTGTGTTCACGCATTTATGTGGGAATTTTCTCAAAATTTGCACACTCTGATTTGACAATGCTCTGTTTGACAATTTGGTCATTTGGCAGTAGCCTTCTTGGAAATAATCTATTTGGAAATGATCCAAATAGTCTATTGTTAGATGGAAGTTCATGAATGGGAGACTGGAAGTTCATGAATGAGAGACTGGGAGTGCAGTGAGCTATCAAAGATACTGCTACCTGCTGCACATGGATACGGTGTCATGAGTCAGTAAGTCCTTTTTCTGTTAAATTTCAGTCTTTTCAATGTTGCTTCTAGTTGGGTGTACCCTGTTATGGTCAGTTTTAGATGACTCAGAGATTTGGTGTGAATGTCCTCACTCTTGTTTTTCAGGTTTCTTGACAGAGCAACAATTAAAGATGAATTAGACTATGAGTGCAAAACAAGCCATAACTGGAGATTATGCACAGTCCAAGACATTAAAGAGGTGAAAGCTGTTCTTGGGTTGTTGCCAATTTGGATGTCATGTTTGATGTTTGGGGTTGTCTATGCACAAACTTTCACATTTTTCACAAAACAGGGAAGCACAATGGATAGAAAGATCGGAACACACTTCCAAATCCCTCCTGCAAGCTTACAATGTTTTATTAGCCTATCTGTTGTTCTATTGGTGCTCGTCTATGACCGCATCTTTGTTCCAGTTGCAAAAAACTTGACAGGGAATGAACGGGTTATAACTCTGCTTCACAGAATAGGCACTGGCATGTTTTTCTCCACTATGTCAATGATTGCTGCTGCATTGACAAAGATTAGAAGAATCAAAGTAGCAAAGGATAATGGGCTGATAGATATGCCCCATGCAACAATTCCATTGAGTATTTCTCTGTTGCTTCCACAATACATGCTATTTGGCATAGCTGATGTATTTGTAATGGTAGGAATGCAAGAGTTCTTTTATGATCAGATGCCAGACACTATGAAAATTATGGGTATTGCTGTATCTCTGAGTGTTCTAGGGGTTGGTAATTTTCTGAGCAGCATCCTTATTTCAGTTACTGAGAAGCTTAGTTGCAGAAACAAGGGGAGTTTCTGGTTTGTAGACAACCTGAACAAAGCTCATTTAGATTACTTTTATTGGCTCCTAGCCTCTCTGAGTGCAGTCAACCTCTGCATTTACATGTTCTTAGCCATCTTCTATAAGTACAAAAATCTCAAAAATAGTATTTCCTATGAGGAAGAGGAATCCCGTAGGGAAAGAACACTTCTTCCTTCAAGATCCATATGTTGAGATATTTGAAGAGAACTATAAAGGCCTTCTATCTAGACAGAGTGGCCTGGGTATAACTCTGCTTCACAGAATAGGCACTGGCATGTTTTTCTCCACTATGTCAATGATTGCTGCTACATTGACAAACATTAGAAGAATCAAAATAGCAAAGGATAATGGGCTGATAGATATGCCCCATGCAACAATTCCATTGAGTATTTCTCTGTTGCTTCCACAATACATGCTATTTGGCATAGCTGATGTATTTGTAATGGTAGGAATGCAAGAGTTCTTTTATGATCAGATGCCAGACACTATGAAAATTCTGGGTATTGTTGTGTATCTGAGTGTTCTAGGGGTTGGTAATTTTCTGAGCAGCATCCTTATTTTAGTTACTGAGAAGCTTAGTTGCAGAAACAAGGGGAGTTACTGGTTTGTAGACAACCTGAACAAAGCTCATTTAGATTACTTTTATTGGCTCCTAGCCTCTCTGAGTGCATTCAACCTCTGCATTTACATGTTCTTAGCTAGCTGCTATAAGTACATAAATCTCAAAAATAGTACTTGCTACTCAAAATGTGTTCTTGTTTGCATAGGGCTTCCATTCGCCTACCAATGACAGTGCATATGACAATCCATTTGCTGTAGTTACCCCTTAATGTGTTTGGCATGCTTTGGTCTTCATGTTACCCGACTCTCTCCATGCTGTCTGCACAGGGTTTCTGCAGACATATCTTTGTCTATAAAATCATGGCATTTAGGGTTACTGTATACAAGTCTTCATGTTGCATTTAGCTCAGGGTCTCTGACTTCATCAATGATTGTCAGAATTTGAGTTAATTCCAATTGTATGCAAGATTTCTCTATTGTGCATAGATTGTAAGATGCTTCTTTGATGGCTGCTGTGGGCATTTCCTCTCCATGATTGCGTTGAACGAATGGTTTTGATCTTTTCCTATTTTAATTTTCAATACATGCTTACTAATGGCTTTGAATTCTATTTTTATTGAAAAATGCAATTTGAAGTTTACGAAATTTGCAGTTGACATTTACAAGACTTTTAAATCTCCCCCTCTTTGAATTCTCGTAATAATACTAAACTTTGAACTTTTAGTTATTGCTGAACAGATGGATCTTTGTTGACATGAAACACAAAATTAAAAATGAAAATTTTGTCAAGGACACTCACAAGGTCCTCTTTGGGTCTTTTGAGGTGCCATATCCTATTTTTAAATATCTTGAAAATCACAAAAAATGTATATTCCTATAAATATCCTGTATGCAGTATGTGAAGCCCAAGGTTTACACACTGAACTGTGGAATGGCCTTTGGCTAGGCAGCAAAGCTTCTATCACTTGAAGCCAAGGGAAATCGTGCTCTTATGCCTAGCTCAACAAGTAAGTGTACTATGTGAGTCTCTACTTCATTCAGGCTTATGCAGTTTGTCAATAAGTTCAAGGGCACACTCATAGCTTGTTGCAATATGGTCTACTGGAACTTGAAAGTAAGATATCCTATCAAAATCCAAGGGTCACTCATACGCAAGTGTCAGAAACACAGTTGAAAATGTTAATAAGATTTGTGTTTTTTTTCTGGTAATTTATGCAATCTTAGTAGGTTCATATATCTAGTCATTCTTTGTTAAAAAATATGCTGATGATATGTCTTTTTTCTATCATAGAAAAACTGCACCTGCCAGTAGTGAATAAATCCAGTGGTTCTTCCATCGATATGTATATCAAGGTAATATTTTTCCCTTTTTTTAAGATGTTACTTAAGAAATCTCGAAAGTCATTCTTAATTAACAGGTAAATGCTCACTTAGCTCCTTTTAAAGGAGTGCTTAATACTTATTATAGGCCAGCTAATGAAATTACATTTTCTTCAGGCAAAAGAGTTGGAAGTAAATACACAGTATTACATTGAATTACTGGCAAAAGGAATTGGCAAAACACAAGAAGAGATTGCAAAGGATATTCAAATATCAAGATACTTTTTCCCACAGGAAGCAATTGATTATGGTATTGCTGATAAGATCCTCCCAAAACAGGGTTTGGTCATGGAGAAAAGGGTAAGCATTAACCATTTTTAATTCATTTATACTAAATGTCTTGCCTTAAAATTTAACCTAGGTTTGCAGGATTGTTGCTGAACATATTCTACACTTCCTTCTCATTATGTTCTTTTCTTTGATTTTACATTGATAAATCTTTTCATTATGTTTAATGACTTGCAGAACTATGATGAGATGCTTGCTCAATCAAAATTTGCACGGATGAAATATGGCAAGGCTGGTCCACTGGCTGCTCCAGCAGGCAGGCCCTAGGTATAGATCATTGATGAGTTACCTTTTCCAGTTAGCATGAGTTGTTCAGAGATTGCTACAGCTATCATTGTTGGAAGAATTTGTATAACCTGAAAGATGTATCTTAATATGACCCTTATCAATATATGTTATTTTCTAGCATGCATACAGTGCTTTGTATATTGTCAAAATTGCAATGAGCTTCTGAACAGGTTGTAAACAAACATTCAAGGCAATAGGATTAAATGCATAAAAAAATCAAGCACTCTAGAAAATGTAAATCGTGTATTTCATTGATCTTCTATGCATCTGTGATCTGTTGTTTATATTGTCAGATTTTGCTTAATTACACATCTTGTTTGTGTGTTTTGGATTTTACTGCATAAAAGATTTTAAGCCCTACATTTTATGTGAACTCTTCACCCATCATCAGGGAAACCAACTGTAAGATAGAAAGCAGTGTTGAGTGGGCTTGTATAAGGTAGGAGGGAAAGTCAGGCTATATACAAGGTAGAAGGGAAAGGAGAGGAGGATACTGTCCTCCTCTCCTTTCCCTTCTACCTTATATATATTATATAGCCCGTGACTTTCTATCCTACCTTACACATAGCATATGACTTTCCCTCCTACCTTATATTAATAAATAGGTGCACTCCTCATTTGCAGCATTGCTTTCCAACTGATTGGTTTCCCTGATTATGAGTGAAGAGTTCATTTGAAACGTTGGGTTTAAAATCTCTTATGCAGTAAAATCCAATAATCACATAAGCAATATGCACACTTGCAGATATCTGCATTCTAATATAATTATAGCCTATTCAAGCCATTTTCCCTTTTTTCCATGAATCTTTTAGTTTGGAAACAATGTTCGTTGCTTGTTTATTTAACAATCCTAACTCTTGAATAGAAAACCAATTTATTTGATGCAAAAAACTATTTTCACTAAACTTGATACACTTGAAAACTTATGTACATTCATGGGTTTGGGTTTCCTTTTCAATTATTAATTCTATTGGTGTAGAAAAGATAAAACTTAGCATTGTCTTGGGTATTTAGATCCACCTGACTGTCATGAATGAAACAAGGTTGTAAGATTTAATTTTGTTTGATCCACTCCTAGACATTGGGCTTAATCAAACTTTGGTTTTGGATACGATTAACCATATCACAAGATAAACTCCTTTTCTTTCCAAGAAAATCCTCATACGATTCTCCCCCTCTTCCCTGGAATATCTTGATGGAGGGCATCTCAACAACTAGCTGCAATGGTGGTTGGTAACCCAGTCAGACTCAGCAGGACTTGAACCTCAGCCAGACTAGAACTGGAGACCTTACAGTGAACTCCACCTTGAAACAACCTATTTGAACTGATTGAGATAACCCATTGGGATTCACAAGGTGAACCCTTTCCATATGGTCAAACCATATTGGTTGTCAGGTACATTTACAAACTAAAAATGAAGCTGGTGAAGACGATTATGACTCTAATCCAACCACAAAAGTTTTAATGCCAAGTCTACAAGATAATTTTTGTACACTAGATTGGGTTATGTATCATAGTGCTTTTGAAAATACGTTGTTGGAGATATTTTTATGTAGTTTGGTTGGTTGCTTTGTTAAAGTCACACCTCCAGAATTTGCCTTGAATCTATGTTGAAGAAAATTTGTCAGTTTGAAGACTAAATTTGAAATTGCTCATAATGTTACTGGTGTTCAGTTATTTGGCTCATATTTTTTAGCTGACTTTGCTTCTCCATCTTTTTGTTTATGTCTTCTAACCAACTTGCTTGTTTGTCACAACCCTCGATTTTTTTTTCTTTTCCCCGTCGATGATAAAGAATTTGTTTGAGTAAAACTTAGCTAGGAACTTGGTGACAAGGTAGACATCTGAACTGGAAATACAATCTTCAACTGAAAGGTGGCCTATTTTGACATCATGAATTTATGCTTTAAATGCTCACAAGTTCTTTGGATAAATGGATGCCAGCTCGACTCGTCCATTCCTCTTGTTGAATTCATATTGTTTTTAATCTAAAAAAATTAACAGTATGCATTGAAGATTCCAAATCAATTTTGTTTCTGAAGTTGTACAATCTCCTAGATACCAAAATGGTGCTTGGATAAAAAGTCCGTGATGGAAAGAAGTAGTTATAAATGGTGTAAGTTTCATTTTTGAACCCTTCTTGGGGAAAACACACTACTGTTTGAGATTGGTACAAATAAACCCTCTCTTATTTGTTTTGACATCATGTGATACATTTAGTTTTTTTTTTCCTTAGGTAAAAATATAAAGGGGTATAAAAAATGTAAATGAAAAAATGGATACATGCAATATATAGGGAAAATAGGGGTTTTTAAAAATCGGCAAGGCATATTGGGAGGGGGTTAAAAAAAATGATTTTGGGAGGTATTTTCCAATATTTTTTGAAAATAGGGGTATTGTTTCATATGCCACGAACGAACGTGCTATGGCATGGTTTCACTAAGTGAAGACCCCGTGGTTTGATTTTGAAATCAAGCACATAAAAGGAAAGGAGAACAAGGTAGCTAATGCACTCATCAAAAAGGTATAGGAAATGCATGTGGCATGTGTTAGTATTTTCCAGTCAGATTTGAGATAGCATATTGTTAATCATACTGCTGGAGATGAATTGTATGAGCAGGTAAACGACAAGTTATGACAACAAAGTCTTGAGAAGAGGTATGAGGGATATAAATTGGAAGAACATGGAATTCTTACCTATAATTAAGAACAGAGTCTATATTCCAAATGTAGCAGATTTAAGTAGAATGGTTATGGATGAGATCCATTAAGCTCCATATTCTGGTCACCCAAGATATTAGAAGACATATGCTATAGCCATAAAGCAGTACTTTTGGCCAGGAATGAAAAAGGACATGGTTGAATATATTTGAAGGTGCATGAAATGTCAGCAGGTAAAGGTTGAGCATCAACACCCAGCAGGTTTGTTGTAGCCTTTGCCAGTTCTAGAATGGAAATGGGAAGTTATTTCCATGGATTTTACTACATGATTTCCAATGACTTGGAGAAAACATGATTCCATCATGGTTGTGGTGGAAAAGTTGATAAAGGAATCACATTTTATACCAGTTAATTCTACGCATAAGACTGATGACATTGCAAAAATCTTCATGAAGGAGATTTTAAAATTGCATGGATTTCCTAAGGCAATGGTCTCTGACAGAGATGTCAAGTTCACTTCCAATTTTTGGAAGGGGTTATTTGTAGATTTGGGTACAAAGCTAAACTTCAAAACTGCCTACCATCCTCATACTGATGGGCAGACATAGAGAGTAAATCAAGTGCTTGAAGAAATACTTTGGATGTATGTGATGGACAAACCAACCAAGTGGGAAGATTATTTACACTTGGTAGAGTTTGCTTATAACAATGGACAGCAAGCATTCTTGGGGATGAGTCCATATGAAGCTTTGTATGGAAGAAGGTGTAGGACACCAGTGACATGGGATAATCTAGTGAACAAGGTTGTGCTTGGGCTAGAATTGCTCAAGGAAATGGAGCAAGAGGTTGTAAAGATCAGGCAGAATTTGAAAGCAGCTCAAGATAGACAGAAAAGCTATGCGGATAAGCATAGGGTGAACAAAGAGTTCGGTGTTGGGTATCATGTTTACCTTAGAGTGAGGGCAAAGAAGAGTTCCTTGAAACTTGGAAGTTGTTCCAAGTTGAAGCTTAGATATTGTGGGCCATTTGAAGTGCTTGAAAGAATAGGGCAAGTTGCATATAGACTTGCATTGCCTGCTAGCACTAGAGCTCATAATTTTTTTCATGTTTCTTTGCTTAAGAAATATGTACATGATCCTAACCATGTGATTCAGGTGGAACCCAAGGGAGAGTTCCAAATCGAGCCAATGCGCATCCTCGAGAGGAAGGTCATAATGCTCCAGAACCGAGCCATAGGGCAAGTAAAGGTGCAATGCGAGCACTATGGTCATGAAGAGGCTACATGGGAGCTGGAGGATGCCATGCGATTGGCACATCCATTTTTTTTCAATTATGTGGAACACTAAGGCGATGCCAGTGTAACATTTTGTCAATTTTGTAAAGCACTGAGGACAGTGCTATTGAAGGGGGAGGGGAATGTAACACCCCGGTTTTGACCCCATTTGCATTAAATGTATATGATGTATATATTGTAATTAATCATGGTGTGGAGCTATAGGAAAAATCCCCACCATCAATTAACGTTATATGTTTGGTGATTAAAATCGACGCCGATGGTATTTTGTGCTAGCCAGACACATTATAAATTGGGCATCATGTAAATATGCATTTTAATTAAAAATACCCACAACTAGCTATGTCAATGCAACAATAATGAGAAGGGGCATGATTTCCTAAGGATAAAGGGGGGAAAATATTCAAAACTTTGGGCCAATGGGGAAAATCCAAATGTCAGACGGAGAACTCATCAAACTGTAAACTACCTTTCTTGTCTCATTCATCTAATCATTTATTACTGCCAAAAATTGGTTGGGTTGGTTATTGCATGGGATGGGCAAGGTATGACAGCCCAAATTCTAATTGGAGAAGCCATCAGTTGTTGGGAAACGCATTTTGACTCCTTGGGCAAGAAAAAACCCAAAAATGTAGGCCATTCTACCATGCTTCCATGTTTTTGATGTTATCCTCACCATTTTTCCTGGACGTGAGCTCTCTCAGGCATTTTGAACTTCCTATGTGTGAAACTATTCATGTTTTGGGTCTTCTCCACTATTTTGGAGCTCTTGAAATTCAGAATTCACGTCCTCTATTGTGTTATTCATTTTTCCCAGGGCTGGGAAGTGGTTTTTTCAATGCTCAGTTATTGGGATCACTTCTGGCCGTTTTTGTGTTGTTTCCACCTCTCCACGGTAGGGGAAATTCATTGTTTAGTGTTGCCCAACAAGTGGGAGAACCAAGCCACAAATTTTGGGTACTGTTGAAGTCATTTTGGCTAGGTTAGGGCCATAAACAACTCTAGAATTTGAGTTTCTCAGCCTTAGTTGTTTCTTCCCAGTTGCCATACCCAATTTTGGTCTCTGTGGTATTTTTTCCTTCAGTCTAGAACTGTTATTGATGTGTGCATATCTTTTGTTGACCTTTGAACTGTATTTGGGTGTGGAAATGGGGTCTGAGCTTGCTTGACAAACCTAGTGTGTGCAGGAGCCTCACAAACAGAGCTAGAGGGCTGGATTTCTTCTTTACACCCCTTGAATAGCACTGGAAGGGAAGGCATATCCCGAGGGACTGTGTAGCAAAGAAGGGGATGCTTCCTTGTGTTGGGTGTGTGTGGATGTTTTAGAAGTTAGGCTAGCTCTGGTGCAGGTGTCCATAGCTCTTGGATTGAGCTCACTAGCTTAGCAGCCAACCTTTTCAGCTCCTTGTTATCCTGATAAGCCCAACTGTGTTGGCTTGGCTAATTTTTTTGCATCCTTGGCTACGTGCGAGCTTGCTATTTTCCCCTTATTCCTTGTGGAATCATGCCTAGCTCAGGGGTGGCAGTGTTGCTAAGTGATTGATGAGCACATTGGCCTATGGTTGGGTGGAATGTTGCAGTGATGTAGTGTGTTGTGGGACAAGCTTTTATTAAAGATAAGTATCTCTTGTTTATCTTGTCTCTGTAATTAAATTACTATGAACATGTGAAATGCTTGAATGTGAATGAATGAATTTTCTTCCGCTGTTTAATAATCATTTATGCATCTATGTACGTTTATTTCCAATGCATTTTATATTGTGTTCATTGGGCTTAATTTGCCCATATTGTTAGCATTATAGTCACGTCCTCTCGCCGGTAGAAGGGTGGGGACGTGACAACATTGATGGCAATGATGATTATAACATTGCCGATATTTATGAGGCCAAGGATGAGGATGAGGTTGATTATGATTTCGATGATTACGATGATGAAGATGTTGATGATGGTGATGATGGTGATGATGACGATGATGATGGTGATGATGATTATGATACCATTGATGATCATAAAGATGAAGATGATGATGGTTGCAATTATTCTAATGAGGATGACCATGATGATGATGATTTCTATTATTCTAATGAGTATGAACATGATGATGATGATGAAGATGAACATGATGATGATGATGAAGATGAACATGATGATGATGATGATGATAACATTAATGGTGATGATGATTATAACATTGACGATATTGATGAGACTAAATATGAGGTTGATTATGATATCGATGATGACGATGATGAAGATGGTGATGATGGTGAAGATGGTGATGATGATGATGATGATGATGACGACGATGATGATGTTGATGATGATTATGATACCATTGATGATCATAAAGATGAAGATAATGATGGTTACGATCATTCTAATGAGTATGACCATGATGATGATGATTTATATTATTCTAATGAGTATGAACATGATGATGATGATGAAGATGAACATGATGATGATGACGATGATGATAACATTGATGGTGGTGATGATTATAACATTGTCGATATTGATGATCATAAAGATGAAGATGATGATGGTTGTGATTATTCTAATGAGGATGATCATGATGATGATGATTATAACATTGATTAATATTTAGGATTATAACATCGATGATCATGAATCACAATCAATATAAACATCATCATCTTCTTCATATGTATCATCATATGGTCCAGAATCACTATATTCGTTGAAAGGATCGCTCATATCAGCATCATCATCAACGTCGTTTTCGGTTATATATTCATCATCAATATCATCACCAAGTACAAAATCGTCTACTACGTCATTTGGATATTGATCAACTTCTTCATCAGATTATTCATCTAACACATCTATGGCGGTTGACTGCTCCTGGTCTGCATCACCTTCTTCTTCGACATTGTCTTCTTCCTCTAGATTATACTTGACTGGTCTTCCTCTTGGATCATATCTAAAAATGTATGACCAGCCTGCTTTACCCGGAACCTCTGAGTACAAGACCTGCTGATATTGACTTGGAAGAACATAAGGATCTGTACCTAGTTTATGTGCCCTTGTATTAACCATTGTAAATCCATTGTCATGCTCAATAACAGTTCTTTCAGGATCACGTTCATTAATTCATAACTTGTACCGCTTGACCTCAAACAGTACTATTTTAAAGGAATTAAAGGCACACTCAAGTATATCTTCCAAATAACCATAGCACCTATTCTTTGATACTTCTGGATGCTTGTCACTTCTAGAGGAAACATTAGTGACTTGAAAAATTGCAGGTATCCCACAATCGAATGTCTGTCTTCATCTCTATAGAAACAAACATCTATCTTCATCGCAATAGAGACAAACTTTCGCCGCTATAGAGACAAATAGTCATTTACATCGCAGTGGCAATGATGATCGGGGGAAGAACAATTTATTTTCAAAATATTTATCAATTTGTCCACGAAAATTACCATTTTAACTTATTCGTGGCAATATTTCATGGAACTTTTGAGCCATATGTACTAGTGTAGTATTTTCCATCACTACTAGATTGTTTTGTTAAAGAGTTTGTGTCATATGATCTATGAGATTCCTTATGCATGAATTTTCAAGATGAAATCATCTATTGAAGTAGCTTCCTTTTTATTTTTCCTTCCCCCCACCTTGGGGTTGGAGTTTACCCCAATGGATTTAGGATTTAGATTTTTTCCCAATATGGGTTGTTCTTACCTTTGTCTTTCTTGTCTATATTTCTACATGTATTGTATCCCTCATTTGATACGAGGACATGAGACCTTGATCACTTGAGGGAACCCATATGAACCAACTTATCCCATGCTTGAAGGAGTGTGACAACAAAATTATCCAAATTTGGCATCTTTCATGTGATTCCCATAGCTAGTTTTGTAGCATGGAAGGAAGATACAAACACTATTGTGTAACTAGTTTTGAGATAATAGCGAGTATAAGTTGCTCCTTTTTCTTCTAAATCCCACACAACTTGAGCTGCAATAACAAGACTCTAACAAGGGAGAAATAAAGGAGAGAATAAAGAGAAAAAAATCTTGAAGCATAACCTGAATTCTCACTCAATAATTGAAAGAACAAATATTGTTGGCAAATAAAGAAATTTGAATTTCTAAGGGAGTCAATTTGAACTATACACTAATGCATGAACACCTAGTTGGGATTAACTTATGCAATAATGCATGAACACCTCGTTGGGATTAACTTAGAGGTCAGATGCCCTAGTTAGCCATGCAATCTCTCAAGAATGAGTTTACTAGCTCATAACTAACCCATGATGATTACTAGTGGAGGCTTAATTTCCTAAAATTAGGGATCTAATCCATGCATAAATCATGCATGATAGGAATCCACTAAAAATAGTAAAGGAGAGCACTACTCTTCCTTGATTCATGGAATGAGGTTCCTTGAATCACTTCAGGAACTTAAACATGCAATATAGGTTCTTAAATTAGGGCTAAGACACTAAAATCAAGGAATGTGCCCTCACTGGCTTAAAAAAACAAAATTTCCCATTAAATCTAGGGATGGAGTAATCTAATGGCTCACTTAGTCAAATTTAGTCGAAATTGGACCATTAGAATCATGAGAAGGGAAAATTTTAGGCACAAAATTTATCCCATGGGATACTTTTGGACCTTTTTCCAAAAAAAGGTTTGCCAATTTCAATTTTTCTAACTTGATTTGACCAAATTCCATATGGTAAAAAAAATTACTCTAAAAATCACCAAAATGAGCTAGAAACTAAATAAAATCATTATAAATTTGAATCTTTTTAGAAGATTATCATCCAACATTTTATGGTTGGAAATTTAATAATTAGTAAGATTCTCCAAGGATTAAACAAATTATTGATCCTTGAAATTTTCTCGATCACGGGACCAAGCTCTAAAGTACCTAGGCGAGAGGTTAATGTTACGGAGATGGAAAATATGCTTTAACACCTAGGAGGTTAGACATAAACCATTGTAACAAAGATTATTAGAGGGTTTCACTTACTAAAATTTTTCTAGAAGGATAGAAACTATCGAAATAAGTAAAAACAATGTAATGAGATGCTTTATTAAAAAGTACTATAATTGGAGCTCTATTCAGTTGGAGGTTTCCTTATGGCAAAGGAAAGTGAACATTTCTTTCATCGATAATTGGTTTTCCTTCAATTGTCTACTATTGTGGTAATTATGTCATTTTCATTCTAAATTTTACTATCTTGTGTTATTTCAACATTGTATTTCCTATTTTGCTAATAAGATACTTAACAAATTCATAAAAAATGTTGTGTATTTCACCATAGACAATTCCCTTTGCCACAAATTCTGAAATTATTTAAATCAATTTCCAAATAGATTAAAAACATGGCTTTTAAACATCTTCTACATAATTGGCTTGTCTTTACCTAAATATGAGGTTATGGCATCATATAAAGGAAGCGAACTACTTCATCCTTGATGGTGCAAACCATAGTCTTTTTAATCTTCTTCATCTATGTTTTCCATATCAAACTACCTATCCAATTCTTATAACCAATCAGTTAACATATTAAGGTTCATAGCACCCTTGAACTCGAAAATCTTGGCTTGTCTTTACCTAAATATGGCGTTATGGCACCATATAAAAGAAGCGAACTACTTCATCCTTGATGGTGCAAACTTTAGTCTTTTTAATCTTCTTCATCTATGTTTTCCATATCAAGCAACCTATCCAATTCTTACGACCAATCAATTAACACCTTAAGGTTCATATCACCCTTGAACTCAAAAATTTTAGCTTGTCTTTACCTAAATACGAGGTTATGCACTATATAAAAGAAGAGAACTACTTCATCCCTAATAGTGCAAACTTTAGTCTTTTTAATTCTCTTCATCTATGTTTTCCCAATCAAACTACCTATTCAACTCTTACAACCAATCAATTAACATCTTAATGTTCACATCACCCTTGAACTCGAAAATATTGGCTTGTCTTTACCTAAATATGAGATTATGGCACCATATAAAAGAAGCAAACTAGTTTACCCTTGATAGTGCAAACTTTAGCCTTTTTAATCCTCTTCATCTCTATTTTCCATATCAAACTACCTATCCAAATCTTACAACCAATCAATTAACATCTTAAACACTTAAACTCGAAAATCTTGGCCTTTACACCTTTTGAAAAAGTTTCTATAAACCTTTCTATGGGATCTAGTGCTTGAGTGAGTTCTCATGACATCCTATTCATCGTCTAACGCATTTAGCTAGAAGCGGGCTTAAATTGATTATATCGTTTAAGCAATTCATCCCACCACTCCCTCCGAGTGCATTGTTTCTCCTATCTTTTCCTCCAGTGTTCAAATGGACTTTTGGCCATTTTTAGGGTTGCAATGATATCAAAACGACCTGTGTTTTTCAAGGATCTGTCTTTGTCTAGCAAGAAAGAACCTTTATTCTGAGGTTTGTAAGCACATAGGATAAACAACAATCAAAACGTCTCTTTATTTTTGGTGTTTTTTTTCATTATTCTTATCAAAATTGTGTTTGGAAAATGCACTTTTTGCTATTTTGTGATTTCAGTAATCACAATCAACGTTTCCTACATTAAATGGTGGATTTTGAAACCATCTCGATCGGACGATTTAAGCAACCAAAAATGCAATTTCAACAATAATTATGTTGCAGAATTTCCAACAAATCAATGACGTTTTGATCGTAGAGTATACTACTCGGTTTGTAAGGGCGCACTTTAATCTCGAGCGAACATAAAAATCCCTTGTGAGAGATCACAAAAAAATAATACCGATGAATCCCCTGTCTCGCAAAAAAAAATACCGATGAATCCCCTACATTGAACAAAGCCAAGGGCTTATTCCATCCACTACCGAAGGGAAAAGTAACGTCGTCCGACCACAATCGTAAAGTAAATACCATGGTGATTGAACAACGTCTCTCGAAATCCAAGCATAGCCCCGAGGTCGGTCACATACAGATGTTCCGACCTATATCTAAACTAGCAATCGCCCCAAAAAGGTGCAATAATACGCCGACAGGTTATTGTTCGAGGATGAAATATTTCAAAGGGGTAAACTAAAATCAAATTTGTGTTT
>LPNX010452982.1:0-37757 GCA_001517045.1 Pseudotsuga menziesii
CAATAAGTAACTTGAAAATAGAAATTGCATGCACTAAAAAGTAACTAGATAAGACTTGAACTCAAGACTTATCAAGGAATAAAGAAACTTTGAACCAAGTGAGCTAAGTTTAAAAGGTACGTAAAATAATGGAAAGAGGAAGGGGGATTTTTTTTTTACTCTTCTCTCTCTTTTTCCGTGCTTGTCTTTTGTTTCTGCAAATAAAAATAAATAAATAAATAAATAAAAAAATTCACACTATAGGTGGGGTTAGATTTTGGTTAGCTTACTAGGAAAGTCTATGTTTTCAAGTTTTTTTGTTGTTTTTGATTTCCCATAGTTGCACAAGGTGCATGGAAAAGAGCATACGTAGCTGAGAAAACAAGAAAAAAAAATTTCCCTTGTTGTTTCTGATTCGCCATGATCATGCAAGGTGCGTGTCAAAGACCATACATAGCCAGGGAAGGCAATAGTATGAGACTAAAAAAATAAAGATCTAATGATAGAACTAATAAAATATGAGATATTTGAATAAAATAAAACAAATCCATCATTGTAACATTATACCTTCAGATTTTCCAAAATGGGTGTTTCTGGATCAAAAGAAAATGGTTTTCGATGAAACAAAAACTATTCCCCAATGGAAACGGTGCTCTAGACACAATGGAATAGCTTCCATAGCCCATAACTGCATAGAAACTATAGAACCAAAAACCCTTTTAAATTTTCGGCAACACCAGTTCTAGATCTTGATCAAAACAGAAAGCGGCTCTTCATAGACACTCTGATACCATGTTCAGCTACACATGGTACTCCCAAAAGACCGAAAACCTAGAGCAACCACTTCACACAAACATATCACAGATCCATACACCGATGTTTGTCATGTGGTTAAAACCCTCGAGAGGGAAACAGTCTATGGCCCCAGCCAAATAGCTACTTGGAGAAATTTATTATGCAAAAGAAATAAAGTTACATATGAGCTTGTCATAATCGATCAACTAGCCAAGGACTGTCCATGCTCTTTAAATAGAGATCATGGACCAATCGAGTGATAAGCCACATATCAATGGTAGGTATGATCTAAGAGAAGTTGAACCATTGGATCACTTTATGTCTAGAATATATTGTGATTGTCGGATTAGAATATTTACAAATGCATACTAATGAATACTAAAGAAACACACTTTACCTAATGGATATATTACACAAGTTGATCTTAACTAACTCCTAAGCGTTTAAATATCCTGACAGACAAGCTGTTAGAAAACAAGACCACTGAGTAGTAACAAATATACAGTTAAATCATTAAACATGATGCAAAACAAATTAAACACATTGCAGAGATACATAGATATAACGTGGTTCACCAAAATGATGGGCTACATCCACAAATAAATTTGTATTCATTTTATTATAGTCCAGAAAGATAAAGGGATACAACCTGCAGCAAAACCGCTACACTTCCACTTCACGCTCTCACAGTCTCTATCACACAATCATAAAGATTGTTTACAATGGTATAATACCATACACAGCTGCATTTACAATGTTGTAACTTCAGAATGTATTCACTTGTATATATTATGTAATGTACCCCGATGTTTATTCTAGGAAGTATCTGTAATGTAACTGAGTCATGTCATGCCCTGATGTTCCAATTGGGAGATTCAATAATGTAAACAAGTCATGTAAAGTCATAGAGTATAACCCTCCTTATTGATCGAGGGTTAAATCCCTCGCAGTTGTGGGGCATTAGGGTTATTAGACTCTCCTACAGAAGGCCGACCTAGTGAGTCATTGTCAAGTCGAGAATTAGTATAAATAGAGAGGGAGCCTCTCTATTTAACACACATTCATACACATTCACTCACACTTAGTTGTAGTGCATAACTGAGAGAGAGAGACTACTATTGTCGAGAGATCATCTTACTATCTTTGGGTTTTACTTTTGGTGCCGATTCTATCTCTAAGGAAGTTGCAGGGTTTTCTCCTTTATGGTTTCCTTGCGGAAAATATTTGTGTTCATTATCTCTTATGATTGATTGGTATGCTTGTTATTCTCTTAGATAAGATCCTAAGATCATATAGCTTAAATGTTAAAAATCTAACATCGTGTCAGAGCTAACTTGAGAATAAGACACTGTGTAGCTGCTGAAGCTAGGGCTTCCTACTTTTTGGATCTCTCTACACAGATTTTCAACAAACGGAGGTTGGGATGACTCTCCTCTCTAAAGCGCATCTTTCTGTTAAAGCAGAATCTGATTTTGTCAATTTTTAGTTTTTGACCCGACACTACTGCTGAAAATTAGGGTTGTCCACAGAAGTGGAATTTTTTGAGTGAGCCTAGGCCTGGATTGATCTCCTCCGCAAAATCAAAGTTTAGAGATCAGCATCAAATTTTTTGGTTTGGTAGAACTCCGAGAAAGTCAAACCCTAATCTCATCTTGAACCAGAAAACCAACTCTGTAAGAAATTTAGCTCCAGATCCACTTCCAACATCTTAACCTGGTAAGATCTAAATCTTTTGCATTTCCATTTTAGGTTCTCTGTTAAGATGTCTCATCAGATCAATCTTAATGAAAATATTTAGGGAGTTGATAACTTTTGAGCTTGGAAGTATAAAATCTCCCTGCTCCTGGAAGAGAAAGCTAGACTCTTACTTCAATGAAGAGGTTCTAGTTCAAGAGGGAGATGAGGCTAAAGCCTTACATAAGAATAAATTGGTCATGGCTAAGAGGATTATTGTTGATTCAATCAAGGATCACCTCATACCATAGGTGTCCTCTCTAAAGACACCTAAAGAGATGTTTGATGCCCTAACCATGTTATTTGAAGGGAAGAACATAAATTGAAAGATGAGTCTGAGAAACCAATTGAAGAATGTAAAGATGCAGAATGTGAATACCATCCAGTCTTACTTTACAAGGGTTTCTAATATCAAGGAACAACTGGAAGCGGTAGATGAAGAAGTAGAGAATGAAGAAATTGTGATGACCACCTTGAATGGTCTCCCTAGGGCATGGGATTGTTTCATTCAAGGGATCTGTGCCAGAAAGAAGCTAGCCAAGTTTAGCAAACCAGGGGAGGAATGCTCACAAGAAGAAGATCGAATATCAACTCAAGAAGAAAATATGGGAAGTGAAGATCAAGCTCTCACAGTACAATCTAAGAAAAGAAGAATAGACCATCACAAAGGTAAGCACTCTCGCCAAAATAAAAACACTAGAAAGTCTAACAAAGATTTGTCTAAGTACATTTTCTTTACATGTGATGAAAGAGGAGACCTTGCAAGAGATTGTCCTAGAAACAAAGATAGATCTCACAAGAGGAAGGGAAATAAGAAAAGACATCATGCTCATGCTGCAGAAGATGATGAGCCTTCCAAGAAGAGAATAGCACAAGATAGTGATGATTCTTCAAGTGATGAAGAATATGTTTTGATTTCCACTCTCACGGGAAACATTACACATGGAATTAATGATTGGATTATAGATAGTGGGGCTTCCAAATACATGACGGGATTCAAAGAATAATTTGTAAAACTATCAGAACATGAATCACCCCTCAAGGTGAAACTTGGAGATGACTACCAATATCCAATAAAAGGTAGTGGGGAATCCTCCTATAAACTAGACTCTAGAAAGTCTATGAAAAGGAAGGATGTATTGTTTGTACCAGGACTAAAGAAGAACCTCCTCTCCATCTATGCATTATATGTAAAAGGTATAAGAGTTTCATTTATAGATGGTTGTATGTATTTGGGTCCTTGATGTACCTGATGAATACGAGAATAGATATTTGCTTTGCTGTGAACACCTTGAGCCAATTCCTGACAGATCCAAGATATGTTCACTTGATTGTTGCAAATCATATTTTGAGGTTCCTGAGGGGTACAGTTGATTATGGGATCAACTATAAGGAGAATCAAAAGATTAACCTAGAGGGTTATGTTGATTCAGATTGGGTAGGAAGTGACATCGATAGGAAGAGCACTTCATGGTGCTGCTTCAATATGGGATCAGGTGTGATCTCTTGGCTTAGCAGGAAACAGTCTTGCGTGGCACTAAGTATAGCTGAGGTAGAGTATGTCGCAGCTTGTTCAACTAGTTATGAAGAAGTATGGCTGAGGAATCTACTATCTGATTTATTTTATTTCCCATTGGATGCTACTTGTATATATTGCGACAACTAGAGTTGTATGAAGTTGTTGGAGAACCCGGTGCTCCATGACAAGTTGAAGCATATTGAGATCAAATATCACTATATTAGGGATATGGTGCAGAGAGGAGTAGTGAAGCTCCAGTATGTTGTGATGAATGAATAGATAGTTGATGTGTTGATGAAGCCATTGGCAAGAGTGAAGTTTGAATACTTCAAGGAGAAGCTTGGTGTTCTCCAGATCGAGGTTCCCTCCAAAGGGAAGTGATGAGTCTGTGAGACATTCTGACATGGTGAGAGGATTGGTTCCTTCCATGGTCAGACGTAAGGGCTGAGCCATTCTATCATGGTGAGAGTAGGGGTGATTTTTAGGAACCATGCTTATTTAAAAGTGTATAAATGTTGGTGAATATTACCAATTCTTAAAACATCGAATATAAAATGATTGGCTATATTTTTCAAAAACTATTTTAATTTACAAGTATTTTATATCGTTTACATAATAACTTGGTGACTTTTAGGGTGAAAATTTTTTATCCCATCAAAATTGGGTGAAATAGGGCTTCAAAAAATGCAAAATGGCGAATCATTTTTGGGAGAAAAACATGGAAAAATAGCCCACTGGGATAAAATTCGCCCCTAAAATTATCCCTGGGTTAGAGGATCGGTTCCTTCCATCTCAGATATGAGTGCTGAGCCATTCTGATGTGACTATAGGATTGGTTCCTACATGATCAGATATAAGTGTTGAATGCCATTCTCTGAATGGAGGCACCTAGTCAGTTACCAGGAATACTCAGCCTAGAGCTGAGGGCCATTCTGATATGACTATGGGATGTGTTCTCACATGATCAGATATAAGTGTAGGGCCATTCTGATGTGATTGAGGTATGTGATCCAACATGATTAGATATAAGTGCTAAAGGCCATTCTCGGGGAGAATGGAGGTACCTGGTCAGTTACCAGGAATCCTTAGCCTAGGGCTAGGATCCATTCTGATGTGACTCTGGGATGGGTTCCCACATGATCAGATGTAAGTGCAGATCCTTTCCACAAATGATAATAGGTGTGTCCTATCATGCTAGTGGATGAGAGTGCTGAAAATTTCCACATATGATAGTAGGTGTGTCCTATCATGCTGGTGGATGTGAGTGTTGTTCCTTTTCACATATCGTAGTAGGTGTGTCTTACCATGCCGGTGATTGTAAGTGTTGTGCCTTTACATAGATGGTAGTAGGTGTGTCCTACCATGCTGGTGGATGTGAGTGTTGTGCCTTTCCACATATGGTAGTAGGTGTTTCCTACCATGCTAGTGGATGTAAGTGTTGATCCTTTCCACAGATGATAGTAGGTGTGTCCTATCATGCTGGTGGTTGTGAGTACTATGCCCTTTCATAGATGATAGTAGGTGTGTCCTATCATGTTGGTGAATGTAGTGCTGGGACTTTGTGACATGGTTCTTGGATGTGTTCCTCTCTTAGTCATATGTGAGTGTTGGGCATGCCTTTCTGACATGGTGTTGAATGTGTTCCTCTCATGGTTAGATGTAAGTTTTGGGTAGGCCATTTTAACTTGAGGTCATATATAAGCGGTAAAGAAGACCTACATGGAGGCTAGGCCTACAACTATCATGAAAAAGGGATGGCTCTGTAGAAATTCCTATGATGAGAAGAATCGTGAGATACCATCCGTGATGATGATCCAGTGATGATGATCCAGTAGTGATGATCCAGACCCAGTGATGATCTAGATCCAGTGATGATTCAGATCGAGTGATGATCCAGATCCAGTGATGATCCAGATCCAGTGATGATGTTCCAGTGATGATCCAGATCCAGTGATGATGCAGATCCGATGATGAAGATGACTTCAAGATGATGATAACTTGAAGATGAAGATAACTTGAATATGAAGATTACTTGAAGATGAAGATGACGAGAACTCAATGATGATCGAGATGATACAAAGAAGAAGACCAATGTTGACAAATTGTGTTGAGAGAATACCTTCCTAGTTAAGAGGGAGTGTTGATGTATTTGTAACTTCGGAATGTATTCATCCGTATATCTTATGTATTGTACCCTGATGTTTATTCTGGGATGTGTCTGTAATGTATTAGAGTCATGTCATGCCCCGATGTTCCTATCGAAAGATTCAATTGTTGAAATATTGTAACTTCGAATAATATTCTATATGTATCTTTTTGTGGTCCCCGATGGTCCTACCGGGAGAACCACTTGTATTACATTGTGCCCCGATGCTCCTAATCGAATGAACTAATAAGAGTCATGAGGTAGTCCCCTTTAATTGTAAAGGTGGGTCATCAGCATCCCAGTGTGGTTACTTGAGCCTACATGTGTAACTCAATCCTACATGATTTAACTCGAGCCTACATGTCAAATGAGTTAAATTAAGTGAACAGATGAATATAAATAGAGGTGTAGTGATCCTCATTTGAGACACACACACTTTCACTTGTGTAGGGCATTAGTGGAGAACAGAAGTAGCTGGAGAAGGAGGAGGATCAGGCGTTGATCTCCTTCCTGGTTTTATCTTTTATCTTTTTGGGGCATCTATATTGAGGAAGCTTTTGCTAGGTTTTTCCCTTTAGAGTTTTCCCAGGATAAATCTTTGTGTTCCTTTTTTATGGTTGTGCTTTTCTATCTTTCAGTGATCCTGTTTATATGCTTTTGTCATGAAAATGAAATGAAATACTGATGTCTTAGATAAGCATATAAAAATTTAACATGGTATCAGAGCCACCCTAAAAACAAGACATTGTGCAGCTACAGAATCTAGGGATTCTTACTTTTTGGTTCTCTCTCCATAATTGATCAGCAAAAGAAGGCTAGGCTAACTCTCCATTGAAGGGCGCATCTTTCTGTCGAAGCGGAATTCGATTCTAAGCATTTTCAGTTTTCGGTGCGGGAAATTAGGGCTTCTTACAGAAGAAGAATTTTTTAGTGAGCCCAGCATAGGATTTCTCTCCTCATCAAAATCGAAGTCTAGAGACCTGGATCAACTTTTTTGGTTGGGTGAAACTCTGAGAAAGTCAAACCCTAGTTTGACCCTGAGCTAGAAAAACCCTAAATACTAAAAATGCTAAGTTTTGGTACATTTGCTATATCCCGAGATTGGCGAAGTTTTAGGAGCTAAAAATGCAGAGGCCGAAGATAAAATCCTGATGTATATTGTTTCAAAAATGCAGCCTCATATGCACTATATTTTGGAAGATATGATCCCTCCAAGTTAGGGTTCTAGCCTCTTCCAGAATTCATCCCTAAACAGGACACCTGGGGAACATTGCTATAGCTTGGGATACAGAGGTCCAAATTGAATTCCTGAAGATTTTCCAGAAATATCACGGAATTTAATTTCTGTGGTCCTAATTTCAGAACCAGAAGATGAAACAGTGACATGTGGCAGTCCGTACAACTCCATTGTTTTGAATAGTCCTGTAACAGGTCACCGTGGGAAAAGGATCATAAATCCCATTTGGTGAAACGAATTCTGCTGAAACCTATGGTGTTGGATCAGGGACACGTGATTCTACCTTAGTGCGAAATTGTACATACATAGGAGTAGTAATTTCGGAGATATGATAGAAACAGTGACAGGCATTTCTGCAGAATAAATTGGAAAACTAGGGCTTCCTGTTCCAGGAGCTTCCCTCCACTGTTTTTAGAAAAGGAGTACATTACACAGCTCCATTTGAAGAGATCTATCTTTATATCCAATCATATCTTAAATATTACAAGTTTTTAAAATTAGGTTTTCTCTGACAAACCCTAAATTAGCTAGCTCTAGAAGCAGGACGAACACCTCAAATCGGTAAGATCTAATCTTTTGCTATTTGCATTTGAGGTTCTCATTTAAAAGTGATCTATCACATCAGCTTGATGATAAGCTTTGTAAAGTTGACAAATTCCAAGCATGGAAGTATATGATCTCTCTAAAGAGAATGAATTGGACACCTACATAAGTAGAGAGGTTCCAGTTCCATACAAAGATGAGGCTCAAAGCCTTACACAAGAAGAACTTGATCAAGGGCAAGAAGATCATTGTTGATTCAATCATGAATCAACTTGTACCATAAGTGTCTTCCCTAAAGACACCGAAGATGTTTGATTCCTTGATCAAGCTATTTGAAGATAACAACTTAAATTAGAATATGGCTTTGAGAAAACAGTTGAATAATGTGAAGATCCAGAATGCAGAACAACTTGAAGCAGTAGAAGAAGAAGTGGAGATTGCAAAAGTGGTGATAGCCACCTTGAATGGCCTCCCAGAATCATAGAATTCATGCAAAGAATGTATTCCAGAAGGAAGTAATTTCTTTCAACTCGACTCATATGAAGAGAAGAAGAAGATGGGAGCAATTGAAGATCAAGATCTCACCATTTAAAAAAGATCCCTCAAGCGATGAGGAATATGAAGAACTCAATTCTTGTCATTTGGATAAGAAATGATGATTCCATGAATGAAGAAGATGATAAAGTAGAATGATCAATATGGATTCTACCCACAAAACAAATAAAATATAAGTATTCAATTGTCATTTCATGATATTGTTTTGTTATACATTTGATTATATTCAGTTGATGTGTTATGCACGATAGATTGTTTGCATTAATGAATGCATACTACTAATATGCGTGTGATGGGTAAGTAGCTCATGGTGCTATACAACTCTCCATTGCTACTTATCAAACCTCTTTGCTGACATATTGGATTAGTGCACAATCTCAATAATGTCATGGTGGATATGGAAGGCATCTAGAAAGTTTATGTGAGATATGGATGAATGTTGTATTGACTAAACAATTGCATGATGCATAAGAATTTGTCGTTATGCATATGTTTTATGAAATAGTTCTAACTATGCAACTGGTTCATTTGAATTGTAGGATAGTTCATGAACAACCTCCTACAAGAAAATAAGGGAGAGACTTGTTCCAAAGAACAAGTGATGACAATTCAAGATTCACTCCAATAAACATGAATCTAAAGCTCCCAGGGTCAGAGACACCATGACGGAAGAAAGAGCTTTAGAGAGTGGTAGATCCACCTTGAAGGATGAAGACCACTATGGGTACAAGATATAACTCAAGATGAAGAAAATAATGCTATGAAAGAAGCTATGATCAAAGAATAACAGTTGATCATGGGGAATGATGTATACGATATGATGGAACAAGTGTACAAAGCAAGGTTTGTGATTCTCCCTAGAAAGAATAGACTATGACATGACATACTCTAGTGACCAGTATATATCAAGCATAGAACCACCTGTATAGAATGAATAGGGAAGATGATACTCCACTTCAGGGGGAGTGACAACAGAAAATTATATCTGAGTTCGACATGGTATGACATTATGGATAGCTTTGTGATGGATCGAGACTTTACCAAGAGTAAAGTAGGTTCCAACCATCAAGGTTGAATTCAGAAGACTAGGATATGTTGATGACCTGAGAAGACAAACTCATAGAAGATGTTATGATACTAGAATGATGTTTGGGATATATTACTCAAACCAGAAATCAAGAATGTGGTATCTTCCAAATGGATTTTCAAGATAAGATATGTTGCTAATAGAAGTAAGGTAAGAGTTGTGGCTAGAGGTTTCTATTAGAAAGAGGGAATTAATTCTGAAGAGACACTTACTCCAGGAAGCAAGGTACACTTCCTTCAAAACTATCATGGTAGTTTCTTCCATGATGAAGTAAAGAAAATCCTTCCTTAATGGTATGATTGAGGAAGATTTTTACATCGAATAGTTACAAGGATTTGAATTTGAATACAGATGGAATCAAGTATGCAAGTTGAAGAAGGCCCTCTATGGCCTGAAGCAAGCTCCCAGAGCTTGGTATGGAAGAATAGATAGTTTCTTGGTGAGCATGGGCTTTTCCAAGAGTAAAGTCGATCCTAACCTTTCCTACAAGGTTGTAGAAGATGTACCTATCATTCTATTACTATATGTGGATGACTTATTCTTGACAGGGAATGAGAAACAGTTCATGGAAAGCAAGAAGAAACTAGCAGAAGAATTTGAGATGAAAGACCTTGGGTTAATGCATTATTTCCTAGGTCTGGAAGTATGGAAAATTTCAAAAGGAATCTTTCTCAACTAGGGAAAGTATGTGGTAGAGATATTGAAGAGATTCAATATGTTGGAATGCAAAGTCATGGCCACACCCATGGACTCCAACTTGAAGCTGTTAGCTAATGAATCATTAGAGTTAGTGGAAGTGCCTCATTACAGATAGATCATTGGGTCATTGATGTACTTAACAAATACCAGACCAGACATTTGTTTTGCTGTGAACACCTTAAGTCAATATCTTGTTCAACCAAGACGGGTTCACCTAGTAGCTGCAAAACATGTGATGAGATATCTGAAAGGGACTTTGGTCTATACTATGATGGTAGCCATGAGTATAGCTTGTATGGCTACATAGATGCAGATTGGGCTGGAAGTATCTCAGACAAGAAAAACACATCAGGTATATGCTTTTGTTTGAGGTATGCTATGAGCTCATGGTTTAGCAGGAAACAATCCAGTGTTTCTCTTAGCATGGTTGAAGCATAATACATAGCAGATTTCTCTACTAAATTGTGAAGCCATATGGCTTCAGAAGCTGATATCAGGTCTCTTTGACCTGAATATGGACACTACAATGATTCTATGTGATAACCATAGTTGTGATGACAAAGAACCCCGTGTTTTGACGTAACACGTATAAATCCGATATTTCTACACACAAGATAAGATGCAGATGACGATACTGTAGATGCAGATGATGGTGATTTAGTTTTTATATATTGAATATAGAGATGATGATGTTTTAGTATTCCTAGAGTGAAAATATAGATGATGATGATTTCAGTATTCCCATACTGAAGATATAGATGATATTTCAGTATTTACATACTGTAGATATAGATGATGGTGATTCCGTATTTCTACACTAAATATAGAGATGATGATGCTTTTAGTATTCACATACTGGATATACAGATGGTGATAGATCAATATTCAGATACCGAAGATGTAGATAATGATGGTTTGGATGATGATGTACTAACGAAGCCTCTTCCTCAAGTAGAGTTCGAACACTTTCAAGACAATCTTGGTGTTGTTCGGAAAGGCCTTCCTCGAAAGGGGGAGTAGTGATGTTGCAATGGGATTGTATCATCCCTGGAAATTTTCCCTAAAGTGATCCGAAGACCTTGGTCCTCGAGAATGAAGAGGGATTGTATCATCTTGGGACATCTATCCATAATAGATCCGGTGACCTTGGTCCTCGAGAACGTGGTGGGATTGTATCATCCCTAGCAACTTGCCCTAAAATGATCTAGAGACCTCAATCTTCGAGAATGAATAGGGATTGTATCATCCTGGGACATCTGTCCATAATAGATATAGTGACCTCGGTCCTCAAGAATGTGGTAGGATTGCATCATCCTTGGACATCATCCTAAATTGATAAGGACTGATTCTCCTGTAATCAATCTGGTGGCTTCGGTCCTCGAGAATGTGGTAGGATTGCATCATCCTTGGACATAGTCCTAAAGTGATAAGGACTGATTCTCCCGTAATCAATTCGGTGGCTTCGGTCCTCAAGAATGTGGCAGGATTGCATCATCCTTGGACATAGTCCTAAAGTGATAGGGACTGATTCTCCTGTAATCAATTTGGTGGCTTCGGTCATCGAGAATGTGGTAGGATTGCATCGTCCTTGGACATAGTCCTAAAGTGATAGGGACTGATTCTCCTGTAATTAATCTAGTGGCTTCGGTCCTCGAGAATGTGGTAGGATTGCATCATCCTTGGACTTAGTCCTAAAGTGATAGGGACTAATTCTCCCGTAATCAATCTGGTAACTTCGGTTGTTGAGAATGTGGTGGGATTGTATCATCCCTGGACATTAAGTCCAAAAATGATCCAAATACTTTCTGTCTTTGAGTTGTGGATTGTAGGTTGTTGCTGATGATGATGATGACATGCTGATCAAAAGATCAGAGTTTGATGATGACGTACTGATCAAAAAATCAGAGTATGATGATGACGCACTATGATTATGATGTTTCTGATCGAAAGATTAGAGTATGATGATGATGTTTCTGATCAAAAGATCAGAGTATGTTGATGATGTTTCTGATCGAAAGATCAGAGTATGATGATGATGTTTCTATGTTGATGATGTTTCTGATCGAAAGATCAGAGTATGATGATGATGTTTCTGATCGAAAGATCAAACTGTGATGATGATTATGATCGACAGATCAGAATATGATGATGATGATGTTGCTGCTGATCAAAAAGGCAAAGTGTTGATGATGATATTGCTGATCGAGAGATCAAAGTACTGAAGATGTTGTTGCTGATCGAAAGGTCAAGGTGCTGAAGATGTTGTTGCTGATCAAAAAGTCAAAATGCTGAAGATGTTGCTGATCGAAAGGACAAAATGCTGAAGATGTTGTTGCTGATCGAAAAGTCAAAGTGCTGAAGATGTTTCTGATCGAAATACCAAAATGCTAAAGATGTTGTTGTTGATCAAATAGTCAAAGTGCTGAAGATGTTGCTGATCAAAAGGTCCAAGTGCTGAAGATGTCGTTGCTAATTGAAAGATCAAAATGCTAAAGATGTTCCTGATCAAAGACTGAATATGTTACTGATGATGAAGACTAAAGAATCAAGATTAAGACTACATGATGTTGAAAAGCTTCCAATGATTTATAGATGTGTTACCCTGCTGATGTTGATGATGTCCCCTATCTCTACTCTTGTTGTTGTTGATGTTGCTGTAGAATACCCTTCTCATTAAGGGGGAGTGTTGAAATATTGTAACTTTGAAGAATATTCTATATGTATCTTTTTGTGGTCCTCGATGGTCCTACTGGGAGAACCACTTGTATTACATTGTACCCTGATGCTCATAATCGGTATAACTAATAAGAGTCATGAGGTAGTCCCCTCTAATTGTAAAGCTGGGTCATCAGTACCCCTTGTGGTTACTTGAGCCTACATGTGTAACTCGAGACTACATGATTTAACTCGAGCCTACATGTCAAATGAGTTAACTTAAGTGAACGAATGAATATAAATAGAGGTGTAGTGCTCCTCATTTGAGACACACACACTCTCCCTTGTGTAGCGCATTAGTGGAGAAGAGAAGTAGTTGGAGAAGGAGGAGGATCAGGCTTTAATCTCCTTGCTGGTTTTATCTTTTATCTTTTTGGGGCATCTATATTGAGGAATCTTTTGATGGATTTTTCCCTTTATGGTTTTCCTAGGATAAATCTTTGTGTTCCTTTTTTATGGTTGTGCTTGTCTATCTTTCAGTGATCCTGTTTATATGCTTTTTTCATGAAAATGAAATGAAATACTGATTTCTTAGCTAAGCATATGAAAATTTAACATCAATAATGTAAAGAAGTCATGTTAAGTCATTGTGGGTAACCATCCTATTGATCAAGGGTTAAAGTCCCCACAGTTGTGGGGCCCTAGGGTTATTAGACTCACCTAGAGAAGTCGGCCCTAGTGAGTTATTGTCAAGTTGGGAATTAGTATAAATAGAGAGTGAGCCTCTCTATTTATCATACATTCACTCACACGCAGTTGTAGCACATAACTGAGAGAGAAGAAGCTACTGGGACAAGAGGGAGAGAGACCACTACTGTCGGGAGATCATATTACTATTTTTGGGGTTTTGCTTTTGGTGCTGATTCTATCTCTTAGGAAGTTGCTGGGTTTTCTCCTCTATGGTTTCCCCAAGGAAAAACATTTTTTTTGTTGCTGCTTTTCACACACCTAGGTTACATGGTAGAAATATTCAAGCCACTCGGTGTTTCCTTGGGGGCAAGTCTCGAGTCAAGGTTGTCACCTTGTTCTTGACTCCTCCGTTTAGGCTAACTGCTAAGGAAGCCAAGGGGGGTATACCCTATTAGATTACTAAGGCTAATTTACTTAGTGTGATGGTGTTATATTGATTAAGTTGTTTAGGATTTTATAGTTAACCAGTGAAAACAAAAGATAACAAGATGCAAGATTTAAAGCATATAAGCACAGTAATGACACCCAATATATATATATATATATATATATATATATATATATAATTGAAAGAAATGATCAAATCAATCACCAATGCCTTAGATGGAGTCAACAGAGAAAATAATGCTCTTTCATGCACTTGAATGAATATTTTGCAAATGTCTCTTGGTATATTTTAAATTAATGAGGAATGTGAATGAATTAAATTAGGCGAAAAGGGGACTTCGGATATACCCGAGGGGTACTTGGAGTATGTCCAAAAGTGAACTTTCATAGCCACCCACAAGGTTCTTGTGGGATGGAATGGATTCTCAAAGACTATTGCTCATAACGCACCCATCAGGGTGTAATAGAGATCGGCGTCTCGAGGTCACTTTCTAGTTGTTCCCACTCCTTTGGGTATTTTTCCACTGTTTACAGTTCGTTCGAGGCATTGGATT
The DNA here is from genome assembly GCA_001517045.1 of Pseudotsuga menziesii. Classification (NCBI taxonomy): domain Eukaryota; kingdom Viridiplantae; phylum Streptophyta; class Pinopsida; order Pinales; family Pinaceae; genus Pseudotsuga; species Pseudotsuga menziesii. The sequence goes on from LPNX010452982.1 coordinate 14,641, forward strand.
TTCGCTTGATGGTTTGTTGATTTGGGAGGTGAAGAATAATTAATCTAGTCACTCAAGTTCTTTTGATTCAACTTGACTAATCGAACAAACCACAACCAAGTACAGAGCATACACAATGGAGTCTTCATTATTTTTAGTAAATTTTAAGAGAGGTGTTCTTATTAAAAAGAAAACCCTCTAGGAACCTATTTCAGTCCAAGTGGACCTCAATCGAGGAATCAAGGAGGGGTTGATTTTATTATGATTATCAAACAATAAATGAAAGAAAAGGAATTAGAGATACATAACATCGATTTTCTAATTAGTCCTACCACGTATCTCTTTTCCCTTACGGTTCAATCGGGAGTCGTGGGGTAAGTAGTATGATTACTTTTGAATTAAAAATATGGAATAATGCAAAATATTATCAAAGTATACAATCCTGCATGTCAATACTAAACTAGAACAGACAGAGGAAACAGACGTAGATCCTCCTTGGGGGATGGGGAGCGGGATTGAAAGAGCCTACTCAAAAAAGATTTCCTTTTATTATTATTGGTTACAATAACATCAAAATGGAATATCAGAAACCTCTTGGTCCTTATACGGGATGAAACCAAGATCTTACAACTTTCCAAAAATTTTGAGATTTCAGTCAAAGGGGAGACCCTTGGGGGGATTTGAACGCTCTCGAGACCACTTTCGAACAACAGCTTATCTTATTTTCTGTTACACCTGCTAAAACCCAGAAAGCATGCTAGAATTAAATATGCTCAAAATCACTTTAAGAGTACCTTTGGGTCAGCCTACCTTAACTCAAAAAAAACTAAGTTAACACTAGTTAAATCAGTGAAAAATGAACCATGGAAAGCAAGTTTTCCTTGGGATATTGGATTTATGTTTGTGCAGCCAATTAAATATGCATTGATTTCTAGATTTAATCTTTTTAAAATGGAAAAGGAAATCTATAGCATGCAACCTACCGATTTTCTTTAACGTGCCATGCAAAATGGACGATTTCCCTAAGCTAGATCTAGAATGTTTAATGATACTTTTTAGAAATGAGATCTATACTATGACCTTTGAAATATAATATCTATGTAATTTTTACTATAATATAACATATCCAAATGATATCAAAGATTTTGAACACAGTAATCAGGTAAGAAAATTGATTTTTGAAGCAGAAAGAGAGAGAAAGAGTGCTGGAAGCTTGGGAATGTTGGGCTTTGGAGTCTTCTTTGGTGGAACAACAAGGGACTATGTCCTCTATAATATCTTGAAGATGAGGAATATGAAAACTAGATCAACCTATTCTACAAGCGAGATCACCTACAACTTAGAAATCCTTGCACAAACAGATGGTTAAAAGATAGGTGCTACTGGAAGAGATAATTGGAAAGCATGCAATTAAACTTAAAATACATGCAACTCCAATATATATGAAACAAGAAAATAGTAATAGCATAAATAAAATGAGAATAAACTCTTACCCTAATAGGATGGAGTTCTCTTCTTCAAGGCCAGCAATTAACTAGCAGAAGCAAAGATAAATAACACAAATTGCACCTCATAAGCATTTGACAATCACCATCCACACATGAAGAGAATTACACCATAGATATTTCCTCCAAAGATTATTTATTCTAGAATAATAAACAATAACAATAGTACAATAGCAATAGCACCTCAACCCCAGTTCTAACTAGCTTGGAAGAGGTGATATGAGCTTTATTTATACAAAAAATAGGAGATCTAGCCCTGGGGGGAGAAAATCCCAAGGAGACAGACCACTGTAGCTAAAGGAGAGTCCATTAATGTCGATCTGAAGCTGAACGAAGCTTCCACTGAGCCTACTTGTCAATTGGGGGGCTGATTGATTTGACACATCAACCCACATACTGACACATCAATCCATAGAGATTCCAGGAGATCCCACATGTGTGGAGGAGAGAGAGAGGGTGCAATTCCCCATAAAGGAGGCTGAAGTTCAACTCTAGATCTATCCAGATCACCTCCTTCAGTCAAGGATTTGTCAGATCCACTCAATCTGGATCAGATCTGACTGATTTCAATCAAATCAGTTGAGACTCTACTGATCTAGGATTTTGTATTTGCTCCATTATTCATCAATTTATTAATTAAAATAATCAATAATTGATTTTTAAGGTTTTATGACCTGAGTGATGGAAAATCATTCAAAACTAGGAAATAGTGGATCTATAGGTTTATTGGGTGCTCTTAGCTTGAAAATGAGTACCTACATGACTGAATATGAATTTCAAGCCCACTTTTATTACAAAACCAATTTTTCCAATTAAACTATTAAAAAATAGCCTAACTTTTGGAAAAATTAAATTTTAATAAAAAACACTGAAAAAATCAAAAACCTAGGGGGACTTAGACATGTTCATATGACTCAACCATGATGCCTAGCATGTTTATACATTGAAACATAGACTCTAATAACCTCAATAGGACTAAATGCCAAGCCGACCACCCCAACATTGGAGGCATTGAGTGAAAAACTCACAAATTATCAGTTGTTTATTCAACAGCCAATAATAACTAAGGGAAAAAACACCCTGGGCTGATCGGATTAACAAATAAAGTCTAAGAGATTGAGTCTTTTACATACACTATCATGCTAGTTCATTTATTACAACTCCCCCAAGGGGGTATGAACGTGTGATATAGTACAACAAGAACTTCCCAAAAGCACTTCTGAAGATCTTTTGATGTTCAAACAAGTTATCCTTGTTCGGTTCACCGGATTCACTTGATAGAAAACCACTGAGTACAACTTAGGTGGTAATAGTGTTCATTGTCTCTTATGTTTGATTGTTGTGCTTGTTATTCTCTCAGTTAAAGATCGTAATATAATGCTAGCTTAAATAATAAAAATCTAACAGCACAAACTAATAACAGTATCAGGAATGGACGACATGCAAAGTCAAGATAACTAAGGAATGGCCGAATCAGGCTTCAAATTCCTTGGAACAAGAAAATAAGATGAATGGTGATTGAAGGTAGGAAGAATGGAATTGATATGCAAACTGTGAAATCTCTATAACATAGGAGGAATCAACAGAGGCTCCATAGGAAATGGAAGCTTAACCAGTTGGTGGAGGTAAACTCAGAGTAATGAGTACAACTCCTAAATTAAAACTAATAACCCAACCAATGGATGTGATATACAATGCTTTGTTCGAAGGTGACACAACTCGACTACTGCCGAAGATAACATCTTTTCCTTTCCAACTTTTTGGTTTCTTGATTTTTTTTTGGACTTTCTCGGATATTTTGAAAACCTTGAAAAGAATAAAGGTGCTTTATATTACAAATCTAGGAGCAGACGAGTCTCATGGGGAAAAAAAACTAGTTCCAAGCAGTGGAACATGCCTATGCTCAATGCAAGGAAACATGTGTAGGATAATGACACTCGGGGGAAGGTATACTCCCAGTAAAATAAATGATTAAGCTACAAAATATATGTAAAAAGGCTCTGCTTGGCTAGACATGAGACAAGTTCTGGCTATATGTCCAATAAATCAAAGTCAAGGAGCTAGAATAAAGCTCAAGAAGGAAAGAAAAACTCATGATAATGCAATTACAAATGGATATATACAAGGGAGTCTCAGGGAAAAGTCTAGCATAAATTTCAAGAGTAGTATGAAGCTCTTTCTTAAGGACATGGCGGGACTAGAAAGGGACTCCCACAACCTAACGAAGAAATGTCAGCATGGGCACCAAATGCAATATAGAATCTAACTAGGGTACCCATGTATGGGAAAGGTCTACCATTCACATAACGCCACTTCTAATAGCATCATGAAGGTTCTGTGACATCATGGAATGGGTTTGTACCTAAGGTTAAGATGAAACGGTCATAAGTCCATGCAAAATACAAGTAGATGTAAAATCCTAACCTATATACTAATTTAGATATGATACCTGTAATAGGAACAAATAGATAAAAGTTTCATTCAAACCATGCTCAAAACGGGCTCCTACAACATCATATTAGTCCAAACAGTCCAAAATGGTCAGAAACGGTGAAAAACTATAGGAAGTGGGTAAAAATTTCAAAAACATTTTTAAAAAATATTGAAAAATAAAAATTTTTATACCATTTTGAAAATTCACCCACCATAGTGCTTTTGTATCTAGAATTTCAAGAGCTCATTCTAGGAGCATTGTCTGGTGAAATCACTTTGCGTTTGGTCCAGGTAATTACCCATGCCCTACTCTCTCACTTTCATGCAAAATTTTTTAAATTTAGTGGTCAATTTTTTTATTTAGGCCACCCCATATTGTGCGTTTTGGCCCATGCAAAAATTGGGTGTTTTCCGCATATAGGGTTGGGTATACGCAGAAAAGACGATGATACCCATGTACATACATGGTTGTTTTGAAAAAATTCACATACAGGGCCGCAAATGTGATTTTCAAAGGCAAATAATGATGAAACTCAAAATTTTTTGTTGAAGAGGTAGTGCAGGGACATTTAATGGCTCAACAAGCGTTAAGGGCTTGTGGGTTATACAAGTTTTGGCACCTTGGAAGCTTAAGGGATAAACCAAGGCTACTCCAGCTGCTAGTAGACTACTGGGATCCAGATTATGAGACCTTTAAGTTGGATGGCATGTCACTTAGCATTGAGGTTGAGGACATATACTTCGTCACAGGTTTGTCCCAGCAAGGGGAGATAGCGAATCTCCAATCTCACGAACGAGAAGGCGGGTTGAATTTAGAGGAGTACATAGTCGTGTATTTCCTTCCTAATATAGAGAAGGTTGGGATTCAAATTCTGAAAAACATAGTTCAGAATATGGGGATGAAATCCACACTATTGGCATTGGGTAGGATCGCAAGTTTAGCATCACTCCACCAGGCCTCAAGGCCAATGATGCTCTATGCTATAGAGTGCAAGAAACCTATGATATACGACTGGATTACTTTGCTGTTGAACAACATGAAACAACAACTTAGTGAATGCAAGATGGGAAGGGTGCAAAACTTTGGGTTCGGCATCATACTAAGTGCATTCTTTTTCAAGCAGGTGTCGGGCTAAGCCCTAGAGTTGACATAGCTCCTCATGGAGTTAGGGATCCGGCTCAGCTACACTGGGCCAATGCCATGTGGAGACTGGGAGGGGGAAGGGTGGATAACTCCTATCCAACAAAATTTTTCCTCTAGTGGTGGAGATAGATTGTCGCCATAAACGACTACCCCTATGCAAGAATAGACTTTTGCGGAGATCTAGATATGCCCCTACCACTAGGATCAACATATGGAGACATAGGTAATGAGTCCCAACTCACTTTTGTTTTTTGAAGTATATATATTTTTTTTCTATATATGAAATCAAAAGACATGTTTTTAGTGTTACAAAACATAATGATACTCTGCCATGTACATGTAGATGTGGAACCATGATGACCAGATGGGTTTCCTCGTCATCAACGAAGGGGAAGAGGTGGTGAGATCATGGGTGTGGATGTAGAGCAGATTCTCCAAAGCATTCACACAAACGTTTTTCACTTGACCTAGAGCATTTCTATGGTGCAAGTTGAGGAATTGCCTGAGGCCATGCAGTGTCAGGTGGTTGGAGTACCATGAGCATGGTTCAGTTATTTTGTCGACTAGCTAGAGCCATGGTGTGCTATCATGATTAGAACCCTCCTCCACCATGATTAGCACCCATTCCTCATCATCGACTAAGGGGAAGAGGAAATGAGATCATGGGTGTGGATGCAGAGTGGATGCTCCAAAGCATTCACACAAACTTTGTTCACTTGAAACCGAGGGTTCCCATGGCACAAGTCAAGGACTTTCCTGAGACCATGCAGCGCCAGGTGGTTGGAGTACCATGAGCATGGCTCAGTTATTTTTCCAACTAGCTAGATCCATGGTGTGCTACCATGATTAGCACCCTCCTCCACCTGAGGCTTAGAGACCTGGGTGTATATTTTTTGTATGACTGTTTAGTATATTTTGGTGGCTAGGAAGCCCCAATTTTGTATATGAAACTTATGTATTATGACGTCACCTTTTTTGGACTTAATGAAAAATATTTATGATGATCGATTATTATTCTATTTACATGTGTAAAATGTGTTTATTAAATGCTTATGGTCCGTGAAACAAATTTCAATCTAGTACATAGTTAGCATATGAATTAGCAACTTTATTAAAATTTATTGAAATGTGAATGTATATTATGCTTTCAAATTTCCATTCTAGCATTTTACACACAAGAATCTTCATAACAATTTCAAATCCCTAACATGATACAAACCATTAAGTTGTGAGACCACTAACTACAAATCAAGACATACCTCAAGAGAAAGAACACCATGTGAAATGGCATCTTGCAATAACTCAATCACAACACTAAATTCAGCAAAATTATTTGATGAAGGTCGTAAACATATGCCTCCTTAGGACAACACTTGACCCGTAGGAGTATAAAGCACCCAAGTAGTCTAAGATGAGTTTTTAGTGTGGTGGCTAGCACCATCAATGAATCCTATGTAAACCAAAGACTCCATAGACATCTTCCATAACAAACAAAATCTAATCAACAAACCCAATCACCATAAGAATACCAAACTACGCTATGCAATAATGTACAATAATATACAAAAATTCATCCTTGGATGAAAGATGATGCATCGTATTTCTTAAGATAGAGCCCATTTCTAGGCTCCTCCATAGCTATCCCTTCATAATCCACCAACTCATAGGAACCTTTCTCGAAGAAATGCTTGAACACATAAGGACCATGCCACATAGGATTAAATTTTCCTTCCCCCAAGGGTTCCTTAGCTTGATCCCACAAAAGGACCAACTCACCTTCACTAAACTTCCTATGACGGATAGATTTGTTGTATAGGACCTTAACACGATTCTTTTTAACCTCAAGAGCCACTAAAGAATCTCAACCCTGCTCATCAGGATACTCCTAGTGGACCATATGCTATTCCAATGTGGAAGTCTCTGGTAAAAGCTCCACAACTACCTTCAAAGAAGGGATTTCGTATTCAACCGATAATACTGACTCCACCCCATGCACCAGCTGATAGGGAGAAAAACCAATGGCAGTCTTAACTACGGTTCTATAGGCCCACAAAGCAGGATACAACATGATATGCCAATTATTATTGCTTTGTACAATGGTTCATTGGAGAATAGACTTAATTGATTTGTTCACTACTTCAACCTGTCCATTCACTTGAGGTTAAAAAGAAGAGGAGTTCTCTTTCTTATATCCTAACTATGAATACAACTCTTCCATCTTTTTGTTCTAGAAGTTCCTGCCATGGTCAGTGACAAGCTCTCTCATAATTCCCAACTGGGTGATTATCTGGTTAAATATGAAATGCGCGGCTCTTTCACCCTCAGATTTGATAGTGGGAATAGCCTCTGCCCCTTTCATGAAGTAATCAACAGCCACAATAATATGATGTTTCCCCCCAGTTGAAGCTAGGTTACAATCCATAAAATCAAACCCCCATTTGGTGAATGGACCAGTGGTGATAATAGGATGTAGAGGGGCAAGATGCAAGCACATATTCCATGCAAACACCTGGCAAGGGTGGCACCTCTTGAACGCATTAACACAATCTTTGAATATGGATGACCAAAAATAACCCACTCTCAAATTTTTTTGGGATGTAGAAATCCCAGATAAATGACCACCACATGCCCCTCCATGGAAATCATTAAGCATGACCTCAGCCTCATCATAAGTTAAGAAACGACATAAAATGGAATCAAACCCATGGCGGTACAAAGTATCATCCACTATAAGGTATTTCTTCGCTACATGATGTAGCCATCAATGCACATCTTGCAAGAGGTGAGTAGGAACCTTCAATGTTTTCAAATAAACAATAATATCCCTGTACCAAGGTTCTACGGTTGACATGAAAAAGATATGCTCATCAACAAAAGAATCCTCGTGAACCTATTCTTCATCCACATTTGGAAAATATGATATGATCTCATCAAAGATTAATGATTTCTTCAACTTTGTCGAAACAAACTCATGATTAAACTCTTGCAATATCACAATCCATTTATTATATTTTCCCCCAATCATCCTTCTGGTGAGGACAAATTGAAATGGATTAATGTGAGCTACTACCAAATTTTGGTGAAGGAGGATGTAATGCATCAAACGTTGAAACGCATGGATGGTGGCCAAGGACAGCTTCTTGACATGGGTATAACAAAGTTCCACATCAATAAGGTTTTGGATAATATAGTAGATGACATTCTCATGGAGCTCCTCATCCTCTTGAACCAACACCTCCAATCATCTCTTGAGATGCGGCCACATAAATAAAGAAATCACGACTATAGTCTGGTGGACTAAGCATGTGGGCCGATGCCAAGGTTTTCTTAAGAGCATTGAAAGATTCCTAGTCTCATTCATCCTAGTAAAAAATGGTGTCTTTATTCAATAAATGCATGAAGCCTTTAGTCAAATTTGAAAAATTGACTACGAACCTTCACAAGAAGTTTTCCATTCCTTATAAACATTGAATATGTTGAATGTTTCACAGGGGATACAATTGAAGTATTTCCTCAACCTTTAAGGGATCAACTCTAGTACCATCCTTGGACACAATGAATCCTAGTAAATGACCAACCTTCATGCAAAAGATGCACTTATTAGGATTTAATCGAATTTGATAATGCTGACAACTTTCAAAAACCAACCTCAAATGATAAGGATGACGCACTCTCAAGTGAGAGTTAGCAGCTAGATCATCCAAATACACTTCAATAATCTTTTTAATATCGTGGAAAGAAAAGGTCATGGCCTATTGAAACATAGCTTCAACATTTTTAAGGCCAAAGGGAATCTTTCGATATGAAAAAGTTCCCCTAGGAAAAATAAATGCAACCTTATGTTGGTCCTCAGGCTTAATGTGTATCTGATTATATCCGGAAAAACCATCCATAAAAGAAAAAACCTTGCTTTATGCACACTCATCCAAAATTTGATCAATAAATGGTGTAGGGAAATTATATTTAGGACAAGATCGATTTAAATCATGGAAACCAGTGCATATTCAGATCATTCCCTACATCTTATCCACCGGAATGGGATTTGAAACCCACTCCGTCAAGGGAATGGGATAGATAAAACTAGCTTTAAGTAGTTTCTCTATCTCTGCTTTAATAGCGGGTGCTTTTCTAGGGTTCATGGCACACAAACATTGTCGAACCGGTTTGGCATCCGGATAGGTTTTGATTTCATGTTCGACAATGCGAGGGTCTATTCCCAACATTTCCTCATACAACCAGGCAAAAATATCATGAAATTCCTTAAACAACTTGGTGTACTCTTTAATCTCATCAGGGGAACAATCCGCCCTAATGTAAACATTCTCAATCTTACCAGGAATATGAGAAATATTGATAGCAATCGTTGGTGACAAGTTATCCATGTTCCCTACAGCAATCTAACTCGAAGAGCTTAATGGGACCACAGGGCTACCAACTTTCTCACTTAGAATCACCCTAAATTCATCACACTCTAAATGATCAAGCTTAGGAAGGAAATACGGTCTATGGTGAAAAACTCCCCAAGTTTATTCTATCTCAGACATAGCCTCAAGAATAGCTTCATTTGATGGAAAAAAATCATCAAGGAAGTCTTGAGAGTGAGTTGAATCTACTGCCCAAGCGAGCAGCACATACAGGTCCTCCTCCTCCGTCCATGAAGACAAAGGACTAGGCTCTACAACATGATCGATATTGGCTTGTAAGTCACCAATGTTGCAAGCAACTTCACATCTGTCTCGGCCGTTATAGAATTATCACTTGAAGTACTCGGTGAAGGAAAAATCCAAGGATCCTCCATATGAGAGGTGTGAAAAGAGACCAAATTCATTGAGATCGAAGCCTTACCAAGACTAGACCCAATCATAAGAACATGTGTAGGACAACTAAAGGTTCCCATGAGAGGAGGATACATGCCCACACCCACATTCTCAGTTGCCAGCTGAGAATGATCGATAATCAGGATAGAAGCTCTCGATGATGCTTTAGCACATGGATTATGGAAATATTTTTTATCAATAGTAACTCTCTTCCCATCCAAAGGAAAACAAACCACTCAGAACAGGGAAGAGGCTACATCTTGCATATTGTATATCCATTTCCTACCCAGTAAGATATTGTAGTCAAGGGGCACATCAACCACCTTAACCTCGATCGTAATAGTCTTCCCCCCAATTGGACCTCGAGGAAAGGAAGTATACCATGCATCCAAAATTATCTACCATCAAAATCAGTCAAGATGTTCGTAGATTTGGACAACATGGGAGAACCTAAGCCCTTCCAACAAGCCAAAGACATCATGGAAGCGACAACGCTTCCATCAATCATAGTGTGCATGATGGTGTTGTTTAAACACTCTGTGTGAATCAGAAGAGACACATAGTAAGGAAAGTGAGGATGTATTCCATGTGTTTCAAATTTTATCATGGAAGGAGAGCTATCGTCACCCACCCTAAGAGCAGACAACAAGGCCTTCCTTAGCGAAGGAAAATTTTGAAGCACTTCTAATGCAGAAATCACACAAGGAGTCTGGCCCAAATCCTCAACAATTGAATAGTTCTCAGTAGCTCAAACATTAGGATTTTACCCCGAGAACTTCAAGAATTCCTTAGGAATGCAAGGTGGAGCTTTAGGCTTATCTATAGGATTTTCAATTAGCAAAGGGATCTTAAGTGGAGCAGTTTCTTTCCCAAGGTTTGGTTGTGAGGAACCTCAGTCTTTCGCATGTGTCACAACACTAGTAGATTTCACCATCTTGATGCAACTATGACCACTAGCGAAATCCGGCGGGTTTTAATTTTCACTAGACACACAACTAGGATTCACGGTCCTCGAGTTAATATTTTTATTATTTGGTAAAGGATTTGTAAACATAGTTGGGCCTTGTGCTATGAAATTTGAGTAATATTCCATATGAGGGCACAAGTGAGTGAGGTGGTCATCCCTGCACAACTTGGAAGGGAATTTTACCTTTCGCTTAGGGTTCTTCTCCCCCCCAATATTATTATTGTTATTGTTCTTGTCATTAGTTGCATTATCATTATTATTCCTACCCTTTTTATTATCTTTTCCTTTCTTTTAATTCCTTCCAGGTTGTTTGTTACCTTTCAAGTTCGATGATTGCATAGAAACTACATCCACTGACTGGGTAGGAAGGGATGAAGTCATAGCTTGTCTTGACATAAACTGGTTAAGAGATAACTGGCTCACTTGTTTTGTAACCGAATCCATAGGTTTGGTACTTGTGGAGCCAACAATGCCATCGGAATGTGGCCCAGGTTTAAACTTCGGGTCGAAATGAGAACGTGGAACATTAAGTATGATCTCATAAAGGAGCCCATACTGAGCATAAATCAAGTCCATCTACTGGGTTCTAAACATAGTCTGTTCCTCATTTTGCACTCTAGATGTGGAAACATCCTTCGTGATATAGGGTAAAAATGACTTGAGGAACCAGTCTAGAATAAACTCTAGTTGTATAAAGGCTTTAATAATCCTCTTCCATCCACGCCACTCTTTAATGTGATCCAAAATGTCGGTGTCTTTGTCTTGTCGAAATGTCGACAAGAGTTCAGTGCTAGCATCGTAATGCATGGGTAGCTATAATTGGTTAAGAAAATTCATAGCAAGGTCATGAAACAAATAATATGTCCCCCCACATAATTCTATATACCATTTCGCGGCAGGAATCATGAGGGTGCATTGAAATAGTCTCAAATGAATAGAATCATCGTTGAAGGAATTCGAAGAGCACCAAATATGGAAGGTTGTGATGTGCTCACCAAGATCTTTACCAGACTTACCTTCGAATTTGGGAATGAATGAAGGAAGTTTGGTAGGAACATCCAGCCATGTCGGTTTATGAGATACAAGATCATTCGTCAATCTCGACAAATCGGGTAGATTCAAAGTCACAAGGAAAGGAAGCCTAGGTTGAGCTAGTTGGTTCCATGCTCCTTGATAGGATTGGTTCGCATAAGGATGACTGCTAAATACACCATGGCCTTGGCCAGTGGGATAGTAAACTACTCCAATTCGACCCATGTAGGGATGCATGTAAGGATTGTGATTTACAGTACCTTGAGGATGGGGTGCTACAAAGCCATAATTAGGAGACTGATACGTGGGTTGATACCTGGATCCATAAGGTGCATAGGATTGTTCGTAAGATGGTCCATAAGAAGGTCCATAAGAGGTTCCATAACTTGAACCATGAGATTGTTCATGGGAAGGTCCACAAGATGGTCCATAGGAAGGTACATGTCCTGCTGACACGAAAGGAGGCACATAGCCTTGTGACACTATGATGTGAGCATAAGTAGAATGGACATGGCTAGTAGCAGAACTATAGCTAGAATGCCAAGTAGATTTAGGGGGAGGATGGGTTGTTAAAAAAACATTTTAACGTGTTGGTGTTGAAGACAATGGAATATGTGAAGGAATATAACTTTTTCCCCCAATATTCACATGTCTCAGTTCTGGTCCCCGAATAAGAACACTAGTGTTAGGCCTAGGATGGGTGTGTGAAGGTACCTCCACCATAGGGATGGAAGGAGTAATGTGGCTAGTGCTACCAAACCTCTCCACCTGGAAAGGAATGGAAGTGCCCCTAGGCATAACACCAGGGTCTACATCTGATTTGTCAATGGGTGCTAGACCGGTCTTAGGAATATCAGGCATGCCATACCTAATGGTGCTAGTTATCATGGGTTCGTGGTGAGTCTCATCACCCGAAATCCCATACCGATGGTTAGTGTTGGGTCTCTGACCTTAAAGGTCCTTAGTTTTGGAAACTCCACAGTTTTGGTGCGAAGCTTGTAAGTGGAGTTGCGGTCCAAAATAGTCTTAGGGGTTTCAGGGTTGGGTCGAAGCCCCTCTTTTTGTAAATGATCCATGGTTTAAACCCAGGGTTTTGGTTTTTGGGAGCCCATGGTTTAATCCCATGGTTTTGTATTAGTGCACTTGTATAAATAGGCACTTATGTAAAGGAGTCAGATTAGGCTTTTGATGTATAATGATTTGATGTGAAGAAGCTAGGGCCTATTTTAGGGTTTTGTAAGAAGGTTAAGTCCCAGCTGAGTGCGTGGATGACCTCTACAGCTGTGTGTGCAGAGGGTTTTGTAAGAAGGATTTTGCAGCTGAGTGCACAGATCTGCAGCTAAGTGCTCAACTTTGGGTGATTGAAGAGATCTGCAGCTGAGTGCCCAGATCAGAACTGTTTATTTGTAAAGAGTTGAATATAAACGCAGTTCTGTGGATATAGCCCCTACACTGGGGGTGAACCACGTATATCTTGTGTTGTGGTGGTTATTTTATGTTGTTGTGTTATGTTTTTATGCATTTGATAAGTAGGTAAATGCTAAAGTAAGATAAACTGCTAAGTAATACTTCCGATGTGAATTCCCAGTTAAGGGTTAAGCAAGAAACTGTCTGTTTATTTAACTGCGAAGCTATTTAAGTGAATGTCAAAGCTCTGTGCTGCATGATTAATATTTGTTAAGGCTAAAGGTACAGCAATATCCCTCTTTTTCCTATAGAAACCTGATTCTGTGGCACCCCATAGCTGTTTCAGGTGAGACTGCAACCTGTTCGTAGGTTGTTTCCGAAAGGGCCAACACTGTGGGTCTGTTTATTGGTTGGTAATAAAAGTATAAGAAACCAGGTCTTCCCTAAGCACCAACAAATTGGTTTCTTTGTTGGATGAACTAGTATCTACTTAAGAGGGATCTACGTCGTACCTGAAGGGACATGTTTTGGAGGCCCTCAGTAAAAGAAATCGATGACTGGATTGAAGATACCTATCTAAAATTTGCTGAACAAGAAAATAAATATCCTCATTGTATCCCAGATGACTTCTTGCAAAGGTACGTTTTTTCTGATATTGATGAAATTTTCTTTGCTAGTATCCACATAGAATTGCACTAATGGTTATCCAGGTTGACAGAAAGAAAGAAAAACTTCAAAGAAGATCAGTCTCATGCCTGGACCCTGGAAAGAGTTACACTGTTGAAAAGGGTGAACAAGGCGGTATCAAGAGCTGTTGACTTCTAGACAATGTGAACCCTTGAAGCATTTGTGACGGAGTTTGCCATTAACACACATACTTCTTTCAGCGAAGCAGAAATACAATTTTTCAAAGGACCAAGGGGTAATTACCTGAATTCATTGAATCTAAGAATTAAAATTCTCTTGGTTGAGAAAGGCATATTGCTTATTGAATCCAATTTCTAGATTTGTGCTACTAACCTATGTTTGGAAGTGAAAGTGACTACGACGAGCAAAGTGGTTTGCTTCGCAACGGTAAATGGTACCAGAGAACTTTTGGATCCTATACCCTAGGCCAAAATACCGATTATACCCCATTAATTCTAGAAGAATCTCAATCTAAAGAAACCCCTTTTGTAGAAACCCTCCTATAACTCCGTAGTGAAGATCTGTTATCCCTGAGAACCCTTCGCAGTCTAAAAGTAACCCTAGCCCGAGTAGTCCTGTCGCAGGTTAGTATACATTAGAAATTTCCCTTCCTCCTATTACCAGCCTTCCCCCTCCTCCTCCCCCTCCCTCCACCCCTAGATACACTATGGCCCATGTGAATGATGATATCAAACTCCCAGTCTTTAAAGGAATTGGATCAGAGTATCCAGAGCAGTTTTGGTTCTTATGCGAAGCTGTTTTGACTACTAAGAATATTATAGATAAAGATACAAGAAGAGTGCAACTGGTCACCTCTTTCAGAGATCGGGATTTGACCTGGTTTATGAAGTTTTCCAATACGCAGAACTATACCCTGGCTGATATTAAAAAAGCAATGATCAAAGAGTTCAAGAAGCCTAAATCAGAGTCACAGTGTATAACTGAACTGAAAGAAATTCAGCAAAAGTGAGGTGAATCAGTTTGGGACTTTGATCAGAGCTTCAAATTCTGTTGGATCAAGTTAGCTTCACTATTGGACCAGAACAACATAAAGAATGGTTCATCGTAGCACTATTGCCTCATATCAGGACTCCGCTTATGCAACAGAAGGTTGCTAATCAGCAAGAGGCTTTGGAAATTTCCATGAAACGTGAAACAGCTCCTGTCGAACATAATTATGCCGTAGTTGAGATATAGGCGCAGTTGGAAGAAATGGCTTTGAAGCTTCACGACATGAAGAAAGGGAAATCTATTCGCGAAGAGGTTTGGTGTACATGATGTAGGACAAAAGCTCATGACAAAGAACAGTGTCCTGCAGTAAGAACCTATCTGAATACTAGTGCACCAAACCCATTTAACCCTAATGTCCTGTATTGTGAGATCTGTAGAACAATTGGCCAGCCTCGATCTAAATATTTCTATCTACTGCAGAGATATGTTCAAGTACCTAAGAATCCCTACTACAAATTCTGTAAGTCAGTTGGTCATAACGAAGACGAATGTCGCAGCTTTGACCTCATAAGAGAGCGAACCTATGGTTCTTATAGGGTACAACCTGATGCACAAGGCAATGATGGATATGGTTACTGTGGTAACACATCAGGTCGAGGTCATTTCAGTGGTCGTGGTCATGGTGGTATGCCTAGAAGAGGTCGAAGCCATGTTATTTGCTATAACTGTAATCAGGCAGGACATCTAGCTAGAGATTGTTGGAACCCAACTACGACATGCCGATATTGCAGAGCAGTTGATCATGTGATTGAGCAATTCCCACAGTTGATATCCAAGATACAAAAAAGAAATGGCACTCCTACTCAGAATGTTCAAATGATTGCTGTAGAGGAAAGACCTTTCCCAGCCCTTAACATTGTTACAAGGAGTGGAACTACGACACAAGTGCCGAATAAGGAGAAATATCCTGACAAGGCTTGGGTCTACAAGACCCCAAAGAAAATCCTAGCCTTCGATGTTGAGAGAGAAAAAGGAACATTTATGGAAGCCCAAAAAGACGTTGCTGATCCAAGACCATCAATAGCAACTACACAATAGTAGCAATAGTAGTTACAGCCCCAAGAAGCTTCATCGGATCAAGTAAGTACACTAACATCATTTTTATAGAGTTGTATGAAGCTCTTCAAAAACCAGAATGCTTTGAATGAGTTACAAAAAGTTATTGCATCTTGCGACCCTCAGCGAGGCTATGGTAAAGAAAAAATTGTTAATAGAGTTAGAAGGACTGGAAGAGAAATGAGATCGCATGCTCAGATAGGCGATTATGACATGATTGATATCATTTTAGATCTGGGATCAGAAGTGAAGTTCCTAACTAGGCAGACTTGGGAACAAATGGGAAAACCTACCCTGGAATGGTCCCCTATATAGTTGATATTAGCCAATCAGCAGAAGATTATGCCCTTGGGAAGATTCCCTAGTGTACCAGTAGATATAGATGGAGTTAGTACCTTAGCAGATTTTGAAGTCATTGAAATAATTGATGATAGCAAGCCCTATCCAACTTTGCTAGGAATTGAATGGGAAATAGACAATGATGGAGTAATCAACCTTAAGAATAGACATATGACTTTTGAAGGAAAAGGTTTGAGATTCATAGTACCATTGGACCCTTCTCAAGGAGAAAGGTAGACAGAGCCAGTCAGAGATGGGGATTAGGATGTTTTGGATCATATCTACAACATTACAGCTAAAGAAGAAGACTATGTTAACCCTACTAAAGGTATAATGGATTGGCAATGTGACATTTCTTGCATGAGTGACTCAGACGAAGGCCTAGAGAATTGGCAGAATAGACTTTATGAACTATAGGGACATCGATGTACAAGAATTACTGAGTCTCTCAGATGGTTTGTCTCATAGAAAAGAATCTTACCTACTTTTGATGGCTTGACAGACCTAGAAGATTTTATTGTACAATTCTCAGAGAAAGTATCAGATCAACAGAAAATGGAGACTCTAGATTCAGTATTGAAAGTCACAGCTGCTAGATGGTGGAATGGTCATAAAAAGTATATTCACACTTGGGGAGCCTGTCAAAAGTTTCTTCACTTGAGATTCATGGACCAATATTAGGAGGTGCGCAGTGAATTTAATGGTAAGACTAGCCTTTAAGAACATTTGGAAGAGTGTTATGAAGCATGGAAGCATGTACCTTGTGAAGAATGGGTACATAGGTTTGTGCACACTCTAGAACCTGTAGCAAAGAACTGGTATGCGGAGGTGGAGCTTCGCCATGGTACTGTAAGTTGGGATAGTCTTGTTGATAGTTTTGTGCTTACATTTTCCATTAACGAGGTTTGTCCTGCTTTGGACGTAGCTATTAGGTTGATCCATACTACGGTGTTTGATGATCAATAAATAGCTGAGTACCAACTTGATTGGAAGGAACAAGAAGCTAATGCGATAGAATGTTATAACATCGCCATTGATGAAGATGATGACCCTTGCAACATTAATATCCTTGAGTCAGAAGGACACTACGAAGTACATTGACCAGTAGTTGAAGCACCTGAAGTAACTCAACCCTTGAAGACAAGGAAAGTAAACATTGGATCAAAGGAAATGCCTAAGTATGCTACCATTGGAGATTATTGGGATGAAGAAATGGTGAGCAAAGTGATTGAACTTCTCCATGAGTATTAGGAATTATTCCCATCAAATTTCTCAAAAATGAAAGGTATCCTTGGTGATATAGGAGTGATAAAAATCCCTTTGAAAGTTGATGTGAAGCCTGTGAAGCAGTGCCCTTATAGGATGAACCCTAAGTATAAAGAAAAATTCAGGGTGGAGCTAGATCAGATGCTCACTGCAAGAATCATTGAAGCCGTGGAAGACATTCTGTCATGGGTCGAAGCTCGAAGCTCTGTTGAAGCCATTGTTAGGAAGTGTCAAAGGTCCTTATTATGGTGCAGCCAAAGTTATTGGTTGTGCAGAAGAAGGAAAGGTGTGTCGGAGCTCAAAATGCGACCGTTGGAAAAAATAAGATTTGGCAGCGTCGGTACATTAACTGTATTAACTGCCTATAATGATGATATTTTGGGAAATCTCCTGTCGTTTGGACAAGATATCTGTCAGATTTGGTGTCTTCAATGCACAGTTATGGAATATTTGGTCATTGGATTCTATAAGAAGGCACCCAAGCCTATGAGTTTTGCATTACGCATTTTCGTGAGTTTTACAGTTGAGTTCATGTCAACTGCTCGCGAAGTTCAGGAATTGTTGCAAGAATTCAGACAGAGGGGTCTACAAAACCTTATGAGAAACTCACCTACATATGTACCCCACGAACAGACTCCCCTAGCACCAACTCAACCAATGCAAACACGATCTTCCAGGAATAAGTTTAAACCAGAAGTATCCTCTAAGCGAAATGAAGACAGACACAGGGCATCAGGAAAGACACCGGA
Organism: Pseudotsuga menziesii; assembly: GCA_001517045.1. NCBI lineage: Eukaryota > Viridiplantae > Streptophyta > Pinopsida > Pinales > Pinaceae > Pseudotsuga > Pseudotsuga menziesii. The sequence continues at coordinate 33,033 of LPNX010452982.1, forward strand.
GGAACTTGAGATGAATCCTTCTGGTTCGGCAGAGCTCCCACCTGAAGGTTTTGAATATTTTGGTGAGGATGAGAACATTGAACTACAGTTTCCACCATATCTCTAGCCTATTTAACCAGGAGTGCAGCCACCTCGGCGAACAACCAAGTTCACATTACGCACCCCTTCGCTACCACAGGGTGTGTAGTTGGTCGGAACAATGATAGGAAAAATCGACTGGCTCAAATACACAGACCATGATATGAATGATCGTGGGAAGTTTCCACAGTTCGCACCTGGAACATACTTGCACTCCGTCCGCTATTCGGAGAATGAAGCGACGTTACTGGAAGTGAAACATTGGGCTTCTGGCTTGGAGCAAGCTGGCTTGTTGAAGATGCTCGATGTCCCCCACTTTGGTCGCAGCATGCAGGTGACCATGGTGGTCAAGCAGCTATTGGCGTTGGTGCATGATGAGCACCTATGGATAGGATACCAGAGAATTCCTATTAATGGAGAGCTAATTCATAGGATCATAGGCTTGCTAAAGGAAGGGCCTGATCTTGGAATTGAATTTGTTTCAAAACACGATGATACAAAGCTAGCACAGAGCATAAAGGACTGCTTCGGCCTGATGAAAGGAAAGCAAGGGTATCAAACCTCAACAATTCAGCACTAGAACATTCACTTCCCCGTAGAGCTCTTAGCATGCAAGCTAATGCAGAAGTGTAGACCGAATGAAGTACCTACCCCGATTGTCAGTATTGCTATGAACTGTGCTGAAGGCTACAGTTACAAATGGGTAGAGTACATTCCAAAGGAATTCCTTGAAGATGCCCGCGATGTGCAGGAGAAAGGTATACCCTTTAACTATTCATGGATGATAGTGCTTATTGCACTGGTAGGATGGAAAGAACCTACCGAGGCACAATTTGTTGATGTGCCTCCGCACATGCTTGGCGCAGCAAGGTACGCATCTCTTTGGGTTTCACAGGATAAATCCCTACAGCAGATGACGAACTATGTGTTCTCCTTTTATGCGATGAGTATCTCATATGAGATCCTAAAAACACCTCGACTCAGTAAGGAGCTATTTTCTCAATATGCGGGAGTGTCCAACTTCAAGGCCGACATGCACAATGTCTTTATCCATGCCCGCATAGATGATAAACATGCATGCTGGAAGTTGTCATATGTGGTGACCCAAGAAGACATCCTCACATTAGTTCAGCAGTGGCTAGCTGAATGGATGAAGGACACAGGGACAAAGCCCAACATTCCAGTCCCTCCAGTCACCAATGTGGGTGCAGGCCCTAGTCAGATGTAGTAGAATGACCCACCAGAAGACAGTGAAGAACAAAGTGAGTCGTAGTAGAGTGAAGGCGACCAGGGTGGAGATGATGGAGGTGATGAAGAAGAGGAACAATTGGTCAAAACCATCTCAGACCCCAGTCTCCAAGATAAGCGCAAGTCTCCAGAGGCATAGGAAGTGACTAAGCCTTAGTCCAGAAAGAAAGCAAAGGCATCAAAGGATAAGAATATCATCGAAGATCCCGCTATGATGATGGAAGAGCTTGATCAGGCTCTGACAAAGTCTACAGAAGTACTAACCAACAAATGGTCACAGTTTGCAGGTACGCACCTTAATGCGCTCACTAGCGTAGCACAGCGAATTACAGAACTGAAGGAGTTAGCAGAAAAATCAGTGACTAACACTCCAGTTAGTAATGCCCCAGTAGGCGCACGACCAGATATAAGGCAATGGCTAGCCAGAGATAACAGAGGATAAGTGCCAAGTGCAGTCCGCATAATAACTGATGCAGCATCTCGCTCGCAGATGAGCACGACAGTTGGGATATATTACACCAAGTTGTCTATGGCAGAGCTGCATCTTTGTCAATTGGAAATCATAAGGATATCCAAGCATGAGACAGCTACTCACAAATGTAGTTAGAGAATACCATGAAGCAGAGTGAGAGCCTCGCAGCGCAGTTGGAAGAAGCAGAATGAAAGAAGAGGGAAGCAGAAAGAAAGTAGGCTACGATAGCGCGAGCATTGGATGAGGTCTGTCAGAGTCTCCCTGACTTTGACATGCAGGCTAAAGAAGAACCGGAGCAAAGGATCATCAAGATGAAAGACTATGCACAACCATCTTGTAGTGAGATAGAGAAAATGGAGGCGAAACATGAGGCTTAGATTGTGGAGCTTCAACTTCGCATCATTCCTGAGAGTCCACCACAGGTCAGGGAATAGTGTCGCAGAGACATTCAGGCCTCAGCAACGAAGATCTTATATCTTGTGAGCAATGCAACAAAGCTGCTAGATGAAAGAGTCGAGGCCTGGACAAACTTGCAAGACAACCCAGAAGTGGAAAAGCTACAAGAAACCATCAAGCAGCGACAGACTAAGCTGGATGCAGTCAAAGCAGAGATCAAGACATTGCCTCCCATGCAAAATATGCTTAAGGTAAAGCAAAGCAATGAGCTCTAGCAAGAAATTGAGGCATGCAGAAGGAAAGAAACATTGTTGGTGAGCTCCATGCAGTCCCTTATTAATGAGGCCTTGGAGCTGAGCACTGCTGCGGATACCTAGCTCAAAGTCGTGAAGGAGTATGATGCATTTGCATAGGAAAATTCCAACAAAGAATCTACAGCAGCATTGCAGGAGTTAGGAGAGAAAGAGAAAGTAGCTGAAGATATCATGCACAGCCTTAACAAGCAATTTACTATCTTCACCAACAATATCCTCCCTCCAGAGAAGCAGCAGAGTGTCCCAGGACGGGACACTGGTGAGTCTTAGGGGCCTGTTGGGGCTCTGACCTTAAAGGTCCTTAGTTTTGGAAACTCCATGGTTTTGGTGCGAAGCTTGTAAGCAGAGTTGCAGTCCAAAATAGTCTTAGGGGTTTCGGGGTTAGGTCAAAGCCCCTCTTTTTGTAAATGACCCATGGTTTAAACCCAGGGTTTTGGTTTTTGGGAGCCCATGGTTTAAGCCCATGGTTTTGTATTAGTGCACTTGTATAAATAGGCACTTATGTAAAGGATTCAGGTTAGGCTTTTGATGTATAATGATTTGATGCGAAGAAGCTAGGGCCTATTTTAGGGTTTTGTAACAAGGTTAAGTCCCAGCTGAGTGCGTGGACGACCTCTGCAGCTGTGTGTGTAGAGGGTTTTGTAAGAAGGATTGTGCAGCTAAGTGTGCATATCTATAGCTAAGTGCGCAGCTTTGGGCGATTGAAGAGATCTGCAGTTGAGTGCGCAGATCAGAACTGTGTGTTTGTAAAGAGTTGAATATAAACGCAGTTCTATGGACATAGCCCCTACAATGGGGGTGAACCACATATATCTTGTGTTGTGGTGGTTCTTTTATGTTGTTATGTTATGTTTTTATGCATTTTATAAGTAGGTAAATGCTAAAGTAAGATAAACTTTTAAGTAATACTTCGTTGTGAATTCCTAGTTAAGGGTTAAGCAAGAAACTGTCTGTTTATTTAACTGCGAAGCTATTTAAGTGAATTTAAAAGCTTTGTGTTGCATGATTTATATTTGTTAATGATAAAGGTACAGTAATATCCCTCTTTTTCCTGCAAAAACTTGATTCTGTGACACCCCATAGCTATTTCGGGTGAGACTGTAACTTGTTCGCAGGTTGTTGCCGAAAGGGCCAACACTGTGGGTCTATTTTTTGGTTGGTAATAAAAGTATAAGAACCCAGGTATGCCCTAAGCACCAATAGTTAGGGTGTGTGAAATCTATGAATCGTGAAGGATCTTCATGTGATGGTCTATTCGAATGATGACCAGACCCTAAGGGCGTCCCATATGTGCTCAGAGGTTCATCTTTCCATATGTGACAAGGAAGATTGGAGATCTTCGAGACCTCATGTTCATGGTCACCTATGGCGTGTGAATCAAAGTGAGAATAAGTCCACCCAAACTGTCTGACTCTCTCTCCCGAAGGAGGAGGAGACGTAGAAGGAATAATCCCCCTTAAATGAAGAGAATCACGAGATGTCGCACCCATATCCATAATGAATCAACAAAAAAGAAAAGACTCAATATAGCCATGCAAACCTAAGAAATATAGCATGCACAAAGAATACACCTAAGAAAATATAAACCCAAATCATAAGAAAACCAAGGGTAGGATATATGAGCTCCTGAATGAAGCAAGTATGTCTCACCTAGAAGAGGCTTGAGATTCCCATACACAACAATTAGAGGTTCCTAACCTATTATAGTGTCCCTCATCTTCAACGCATATAGAGACTATGTTGTCCGACCCCTACCTGGCCAAAACACCTAAAGAATAACCTCTCCAAATACCCACTCGATAACCTAGGTAAGGTAACTAAGGTCACCGCAATATAATCAATTCTTAGGCGGATATTCACAGGAGGGATTGACCATATGGGTAGGGTAGAAAATATTGAAGCCTAAAATCACAACTGGTACCCCAAGGGTGCACCAATCAATACCTCAAAGGCCCCCAGATACTAATACAATCTTGCAAATATCTCTGGTGCTCACAGAAAATGACCAGGGGTCATCCTAATCATAATTGCATGGAATTCCTCGTGCTTAACTCCTGTGTAAGAGGAGCATCCTAAGAAAAAATAGTTATACCAAGGGTTTCACACTCTCACCTGGACAGACACCTACTTGTTTTGTTTAGTGGTCTTGGAGAATTGTCTCACAATGAACTATTCCGGGACCCTAAAACATATTCTTGTTGATGCACCCTAGAAAAG
>LPNX010452982.1:37928-50156 GCA_001517045.1 Pseudotsuga menziesii
CCAAAAGCATCCAAGAAGACCCAGGAACACTTAATCTTCCACTAAGGCTCAAAATCAAGGCATGTAAAGTTGTTCTCAGTAAAAGTGTGTATATACGCAACTATTCAAGGAAAACCCACATGTATATGCGACTGTGAATGAAAAACCAGTGTATAGGAAGAAAAAGGAAGAAAAAATAGGGTAAATAGACAATCTAAGACAAAATTTAATTCTCCGGGACCCTAATGGGAAAACATGCCCCCAGACCTGACACAGAAACAAAGAAATCAAGAGCAATTCAAGTACATTGAATACCAAAAATGCCAAAGAGAAAAAAATTTGAAAATACCCAGGTATTTCTTATTTTTTGGGTAGCGGGGTCCATCAAAAGTATGCAGTGTGGGTACGCGTTGGATGCATAATCAAATTCCCCATCCAACAAGCTCTCTCGGTCGAAATTTGAGTAAAAACACAGGGAGATATGTCAAAAATACGAACACAAAAAGTAGTTTTTTTTAATGACAAATATATCAATTCAACCATTATGGTTGACTTATTTTATTGAAATTCTATTGGTTCTTGAATTCCAACTCACAAAAACTTCTTTTGGCACATTTTCTTATAAGGCCCATTTTAGACCCCAAATTTCCTCTAATGTCTATACTATGAAAACTTGGTTGCTTCAGCCCTCCCTTGAACATCTATGGTGAGGCCTCATCTACTCTACAGGTGTTGTTGGATAGGGTAAAATATGTCTGGGATGATGCTAAGGGAGATCATGGTGAGTCGAGTGTCAATAGAGTGGGACCCTTGTTGACTAGATTTTGTTGGTTGAGGGTTGAACCAACAAATGGTTTCATTTTTAGGACCTTGTTGCGACTAAGAGGAGGGGATGTGGCATCCAACGTGACTAGAAATCCAAGATTGGTTTGACCAAAAGTAGGGACAATTTGTTGAAGCAAAAAATCAAAATCTCGAGTTGGCGATGGACAAGTGCCTAGAGCGATACATACATGATGATCCTCGCAAGTATTTCTTCTTTGATTTTCCCATAATACTCTATGAGTGGCTGGCCGAGTTTGCCTAGAAGAAGACAAATTTTCAAGGAGGAGAATTGATGTCCTGAACCCCTGAATTGATCCAAGAGTTGCAAGATATTGGTAATAAAACTTTGTGGGCTGTTGAAGTCTGGCTGGATAGTATCCTAGAAGGGTATATCAATGAGTTTGTAGTTGACATTACCAAGTCTTACAGTGAATCAGAACGAGAATGTTTTAGTGGACCCAAAGGTAGATTCTTATTATCGCTCCAGTTGTCATTTAAAATACTTGTATGTGAAAAGGGCATACTAGGACTTTGATGTGTAGAGGTAGTTGCTACCATGAGAAAGGGGAGTGATGAATTGGAATATAAGGGGAAATTGGGTGCAAGTTTTGATGAGACTGAGGGGGAAGACGAGGAAGAGAGTGGTCTTATAGGTGGGGAGCAAATTTTCGACAAGAGAAGAGGTAGAGGGCAGGGGAAGTTCCTATTGTGATCGAAATGAAAAACCGCAAAGGAAGACCACACAGGATGAAGTTACCCTACAGTGATGAAGAGGACGACCAGACCCAAGCTATGCCTAGGATGATGGTAAGCTCAAACCCAAACAAAAACTTACCCACACCTCTGCGCACTACTAGACATTCGAAAAGAACTACGAATTCATCATCAACTTACCCGACGTGTCAACAACATTCTAGTATCCGATCAGCATCAGTAGGAAGAAGGGAAAGGCTGGTGTAAGATGATGCTAAGTCACCTTTGTTTCATGGGAATACGATTGATGCTCCCAAGCAGTATTGGTTCCTCTTTAAAGTGGTATGGATAGTCTGAGATACTTTTGATGAGAATGTCAAGAAAGGCCAACTAGCGACCACTTTTAGGGGTTGTGCGCTAGATCGGTTCATGAAATTCATTCAAGTTCCTACGGGAACACCTCCAAAAACATTGGACAAAGTATAGACATGGATTATTGAAGAGTTTTGAAAACCCAAGTCAAAAGCACAATATATCACTAAGTTAAAGGTGATTAAGAAATTCCCTAATGAGATCGTGAGGGACTTTGACTAGATATTTAAGACACTAATGGCAAGGGTTAGTTTTTCTATGGCGAGGGTAAATTTTTCTATGGTGAGGGTCAGTGATTCATTGCAACACTGGTACCTCATATCGGAAAACCTTTGATGCAACAGAATATTGCGACATAGAGCGAAGCTCTAGATATCGGAATGAAGCTATAAGCCTCACATGTTGGGGAGAGTGCAGATGGTATGAACCAAATCCAAACGCAACTGGAAAATTTAACCTTATAGTTAAAAGACATAAATAAGGGAAAAGAGATCTATGAAGAACTGTGGTGCGCTCAATGTCCTTTGGGTGGACATACTAAAGATACTTTCCCTGACTTCCGAAATTATCTACTATCTAGAGCTTTGAACCCATTGAATTGCAGCAGTGTACCATGGTGTTGCATCTATCAAGTTTACGGGCACCGGCACGAAGAGTGTAGCTACATGCAGAAAATGTTATCAAAACCATCCAAACTATATTTCTCTTTTTGTAAATCGATGGGAGATGAAGACAACGAATGTTAGGCATATGATTTGCTTCAAGAAAGGACATATGTTTCATATTTTGTGAAGGGGTAAGATCATCGTGTAGTTCAACAACTGCAACCACAACCTCAGATGGAAAGTTCTCATCCTCAGCAATAGTATACGCCACCTCCGCAAATACAATTTATATTGCGACAACCACAACCACAATTCGCACCATAGCTTCAATATGCATAGAATCCGCAGTACAATCAAATGACGATGCCTCAGCCACAGCCACAATATGTTCAAGCTACCCAATATGTTCAGAAACATCTGAATCCCATGCTGCAACATATGGCCCAGCTACAGTATCAGCAACATGGAGTATTTCTTGGAGGATTCTAAGGAAAAGGAAGAGGCTTTGGACGAGGATCAGGAGAATGGGGACACAGATCAGTCCAATGTTACAATTGTGGGGTATTTGGGCATGATCGAAGAGATTTCCCACACTTGCAATTATCATGTACATATTGCACAACAATCAATCAAATGGTCAAAAGCTGTCCACAACTAATCGTAATATGGAAGGATGGAAATGTTCCTCAGTTCCAGAGCCCAAACTAGGTCTAGGCTCAGAATCGGATACCAAACAAAAACCAGTTGTAGAACCAAGCTCAAGATCAAGTTTCAATCTTGAATCAGACCGTGAACCAACCTATGAACCCCTTGCTGAACTAGAATCCACCATTGACTCAGAATCCCCCAATGAACGAGAATCAAGGGCTAATGGTAGCAACGATATCAACGGATCCTAGAACAGTAGGTGTTGACATTGCTATTGTCACACTTGCGGGCTCACAACAGGAGAAGATGGGACCCACCCTCAAATTCAACTAGATAGAATGAAGAAAGAACTATTCAATCTCGCAACTAAAAAGGAGAAATGTTTTGGAGCATGGGATGTGATCGAAAAAAATCTAGGTAAGTCACCTATTTATGAAATGCTTTCTACTATTGATTCTTCACTAGAGGTGAGACCATCACTGCAACATGGTACCTTGCAACTGTTCTTCGAGAGCTGTTTATCATTAGCATGTGATCCCGATTCACTAACCGAAATTGAAAATCTGTTGCACTACGCTAGCAAGGAAAGGAAGGATTCTACAGTGAATTCCTTACATGAGAAAAAGAAGGGCAAGGAGATGCGCATGAATATTCAAATAGGAGACTATGAGGTAGATTCAGTCATTCTAGATCTAGGCTCATATTTGAACATTCTAATGTAGAAAACATGGAAAAATATGGGGAAGGTGATAGTGGGTTTGTCTCCGATGCAGCTGCGATTAGATAATCAGGAGAAGGTAAAACCAATCAGACGGGTATCTAACCTAGTTGTAGATGTTGAAGGTATGAGGACTCATGCTGATTTTGACATAATTGAAGTCGTCAATGGTGAATGTTCCTACCCTGCACTGCTAGGAATTTGATGGGCCAATGATAGCATGGAATTCATTAACTTCAAAAAGTGTATGATGACTTTTGAGAACCAAGATATTTGGGTCATCGCACTTATGGATCTTGATGAAGGAAGGAGGTACATTGAACCAATAAAAGATGAAATTTTCAGGGGATGGTATCATCCCTACAATATATCTGAAGATTATATTCACCCCACGAATTATGGAGAACTTGGTTGGCACAGCGCTATTTCTGCATCTTCTCATTATGAGGATGCACTGGAAAATTGGAAAAATCTTATGCATGAGGTGTCCTTTAGAAAGTGCGGATTAATCATGTAGTCATTGCACCATGTTGCAACTGAGATTGAATAATTACCGATTTATGAAGGGCTACTTGAAATTTTTTTGTTCTTAATGGAATTTGAAGAAAAGTTGTTGAAACCACAACTATTGTTGGCACTGGAGGAAGCACTGAAGGCTACTCTAGCACACTAGTGGGAAACTCACAAAATTACAATTACCCATTTATGAAGGGCTACCTGAACTTTTTTTGTTCTTAATGGAATTTGAAGAAAAGGTGTCGAAACCACAACTACTGTTGGCACTGGAGGAAGCACTAAAGGCTACTCCAACACGCTAGTGGGAAACTCGCAAAATTACAATTGTTGGATGGGGCCAGTGTCTACACTTTATGAAAGTTTTCTTCAACAATGTAGAGGCATACCACACTAGGAGGTATGATGGACAAAATGACCCAAGTGGTCATTTGATAGAATTACAAACATTGTGGGCATCATGACCAAAGGATGAATGGGTCCATGCCTTTGTTCACACCTTCAATGAAATTCCAAGGTCATGGTACATATCAGTAGAACTACGCCAAGAAATAAATAATTGGGAGGAGCTGATTGTTTTCTTTGGGGATACATTTAGTTTTGTAGACACCAATCTTGATGTTAACAACGCATTATATATCATCTGGGATGTGGTGTTGAAGGTGGTTCTGGTTGTATATCCAATTGATCTATATGCACGCTGTCATCTGCAGCCCATGATGGAGTGTTACAATGTGTCTGACGAAATTGAAGATGACGATGAGCTGCAGAATATTAATATTCCTAATATAGAAGGAAGTAGGGATGTTGCAGCGCTAGATGTCCCAACTGATCCCATGAATCAGCTATTGAAGATCAGAAAGGTTAACGTTGGGACAGAATAAAACCCAAAATTTGCAAGTATTGGGGACTATTGGGATGAGGAGACCATGGTAAAGATCACAGATCTATTGCATGAGTTTCAAGATCTATGTCTGAAAAAGTTCTCAGAAATGAAGGGAATATTGGGTGCCTTAGGGGAAATGAAAATCCCACTGAAGCCAGATGCAAAACCAGTGCAACGGTGACCGTATCACCTGAATCTGTGATATAAAGAACTAGGTCAAGGATGAACTAGAATGGATGTTAGATTCTTGGATTATTGATCCTGTAGAAGAGTCAGAATGGATAAGTCCTATGGTTTTCTAGGACAAGAAGACTGGTGAAGTCTAAATCTGTGTCGACCTCAGAAAACTAAACAATGCTTGCATGCATGATCCATTCCCAACGCCATTCATGGATGAAGTACCTGAACAAGCAGGTGGTCAGGAAATGTACTCTTTCAAAAATGACTTTTTTGGGTATCACCAGATCCGATTTGCAAAAGAAGATCGCAACAAGATAGCTTTTGTTACAGAATGGGGCTGCTACCAGTATATAGTGATGCCATTTGGACTGAAGAATGCGCCTGCAATATTTTCCTGAGTGGTTGTCGCGGCGTTCAAGGACTTCATCGAAACGTTCCTCCAAGTATATATGGATTATTGGACAGTGTTGGTCTAATCAAGGATTATTTGGCCAACCTTCGAATGATGCTGGAAAGGTGTTGACAGCATTATATCATGTTGAACTCTAAGAAGTGCATCTTTTGAACACCATTTGGAATATTGTTGGGTCACATCATGTGCAAAGAGGGATTGTTGGTTGATCCTGCAAAGATAGCACTCATTTTGAGTTTTCCACCACCAACCAATGTCAATATGCTTACGAAGACACTAGGGCACACTAGGTATTATCACAAATTCATTAGAGGATATGTTGCAATCACTGCCCCTATGGAAAAATTGTTAAAGAAAGATGACGTGTTCCTTTGGAGTCTCGAATTCCAAAGTAGTTTTCACACATTGAAGGCCAAGATGGATTCAGTTCCTATACTCATCTTCCTAGATTGGACCAAGGAGTTCCATGTCCATGTTGATGCATATTATGTTGTGCTAGGAGTGGTGCTCGTGCAACCAGGAGAAGGAGATTTGGATCACCTCATCACTTATGCTAGTCATAATTTCTCATTCACTCAGAGAAACTATATGACCACAAATCGGGAAGGTCTAGAAATGGTATATGCACTGCAAAAATTCAGGAATTACCTTTTAAGTGGGCACTTCAAAATATTTACTGACCATTCTGCTTTGAAGGATCTAGTCAACAAGCCTGTGTTGGGGGGGAAGATATGTCGTTGGCTACTTATTTTCCAAGAATTTAATTTTGAAATTATTCTAAATTTGGGTCGCCTGAACGTTGGCCCTGATCACTTTTCTAGAATCGAGATAGGCTAAGAACCTACCAATATTGAAGAAGTATTGCCTAATGCGTAGCTATTTCGGTTCGATATGGCCGACGATCACTATGCTACAATACTTCAGTTTTTCACGTCAGGAGTTTCCCTAGAAGAGCTTTCCACAAGTCAAAAGAAATAGTTGGTAGTTAAAGCTTCTGATTATTAGTTCATTTCCGAACACTTGTACAAGCTTGGACCTGATGAAATTTTACGGCATTGTGTCCTACCGCATGAACATGAGTAGATTTTTGAAGACACACATGCAGGAGTTGTTGGTGGACACTATGGGGGTTGTGCTGCTACCAGAAAGGTGCTTCATGCATGTCTATGGTGGCCCACTTTACAGAATGATGCAACAGGTTGTGCGCATAGTTGTGATGTCTGCCAATGCACTAGAAAACCATTGTGATGGGATGAGATGTTGTTGGTACTTTAGTTAACTTTGCAACCTTTGATAATTGGGTTGTATATTTTGTGGGTCCAATCAACCCCCAAAGCAAGAGAACTGGTGCATGGTACATAATCACTGCAACATACTACCTAATGCACTAGGCGGTGGCTGCACCAGTAGTAGATTGAACCGCTGCGACAGCAACACTATTCCTGTTTGAAAACATAGTAATGTAGTTTGGATACCCAAGGATATTGATGAGTGACTAGGGTATACATTTCATCAACCACACCATCAGAGCACTTATAGAGGAGTTACAAATCCAGCACAAGAAAAGTACACCATACCATCTGTAGGCGAATGGGATTGTTGAAGATTTCAATAAAATCTTGGAGCATGCACTCACTAAGGTATGTAACACTAACCGCGATGACTGGGATCTGAAGATTCCATCGGTGTTGTGGGTGTATTGCACCACTTGTTAGAGACTAATGGGACAAAACCATTTAATTTTGTTTATGGGCAAGAGGTAGTCATGCCTATGGAATGCATTGTCCCCAACCTATGCATTGCAGCAACAACTGACATGGATGATGATGCAACTTTAGAAGATCATGAAACACAATTGATGCAACTTGAAGAAGATCATTTTACTGTAGGATTCCATCATCACGTCAAGAAGGATTGACAGAAGGCATTGCATGATCGTCATATAAAAAACAAATAGTTTCAACAAGGTGATTTGGTTTTGTTGTATGACAGCAAATTCCAGAAGCATCCCAGAAGCAAATTCCAGCTCCAAACACATCTCTCCCAATTGAAATTTGAGTAAAAATACAGGGAGATTTGTCAAAAATACGAACACAAAAAGTAGTTTTTTTCTTTCTTCCTCCAAAATTAATCAATATTATTTTATTATTTTAACTATTATTTTATTATTTTCCTTAGGAGGCCCATTTTAGACCCCAAAATTCCTCTAATGCTCTTGCATGCAATCACTCCTCCCAAATTAGTTATCTTTTTCAAGGATCTCACTGCTCAGGCTACAAGTCTCTTCTTCACTTGTATGCAAAGTTCCTCAACTCATGAATCCTCTTCTTTACAAAATGTGTGTTTGTCTTCTTGCCTTCAAAAAACACAGTCTTTCTCTTTGTTTCTTTCGTGCTCTGATACCAAAATTGATAGCAAACCCTTGCTAAGGATTTCCTAGAGGCGAGGACCCCTCTTAGATTCTAGTGTGTTCCATTTTGTAACACGCTCTTCTAGGTTATAAAACCTCTCTCGCAGTAGAAAACTTAAACACTATTGCTCTTCTCTAAACTTAACTTCTTAACCAATGTTGGCTTGACTCTAAACTTAGCCCTTTAATCTGTCGGCACTTACACTAATCTCAACCCACTTAAACCTTCTCATGTGTTTATTACTCAATGCTCAATCGTGATCTTCCCCTAATACACAAATTCTCTCATCAAGGTCTAAAAGTATAACTCAAATACTTTAAGCATATTTTACTAATTCACCATACAAGCACCTTCTAGCTATGTGCAATCAACACTTTAAGCACTCAGTCACCATCCATGGGACCATCATATTAAGGCCGAAGAGTCATCACTCTTACACTCGATCACTTCATACTTATACCTCACTACCCTTTGGCTCTTCACATGACCACATCACTGTGATCCATGGCTTCCTTCACAAAACTCATCACAAATGATGAGAGGTTCTTAAAATTAGTACCGCCTTGGCGCCCCTTCACACCATGTTACTTTATCACATATCCTTTGTCTTATCGCAATACCAACCAATAGTACCAATGTACCATCAACCTTAATCTTGCGATGTAATCTTTACCATCCACTCTCACTCAACTCTTGTGTTTTTCAGCCTTGACTTCCACATCAACATTTGACCATGCTCGTCATCGTCTCACTAATTCTCAACTGTCCATCAACCTTAGAACACACAACTACTGTCGGTTCATGGTTTCACCTTCTATGTGTAGAAGTTTCCATATCCATTTTCCCAGCTCTGCGTACTAAAGTCAAAACACTCTGCTTCTCTTAACAATGGAACAATAGAACTTCTTTAGTCACCTTCTCATTAGTTTCAACCTTGCATGTATGGAAAAACACTTTCTTCTCCATCTCCCCAAACTCTGAACGATATTTTGGCCTTTTCCTCGATCACTAACATCATCATCACACAATTCGAACGCCTAATATGACTTGTTTGGATTTCGACAAAGAATGAACTTCCTATAAGTCATGATCCAACCAGTATAAACTAGATAATGATTATACCCAATCATTTACTCATGAATTGGAATCACAGAGTGATTCTACCCAATTCCAATATTAGATTTAGGCTCATGCAGGCACTGAAACCCTGCAAGCTTTTCCTCCCACAGAAAAGGACTCCTTTAACTAGGTCATCAGAAATTTATCAATCAAATTACGTATAGATTGCAAAAGAGACAACACTACACTCAACACTGATGAATCTCCTTCTCATTAAGAAAGTAAACCGTACAAAAACTTCAAACACCATGACCTACTCTGTCTATGGTTTGATACACGTTTAATGGCCATTTTCACTTTGAACTCCTCCTTTTGTTTCCTCTACCACCGAATTATTTTAATTAGATCTTTACAAGTTAGAGCTTACCCGACTCTTCAACTAATGTCCTATAATTCAAACACTAATTTCTATTCTTAGAAAAATAATTGCTAGACTCGATTCATCCCTCCAATTCAGGAATAGGTTACATGACTCATTACTCATTGACACCTAACCACTAAACATATTCCCTATCTATCTTCATTAAGAAATAAATTACTTTGTACATGAGATTTTACAATGGCCCCTCCTTGGCTAATGTCAAGACCTAGAGGTCTGATTAAACATTTCAGATTTGAAGTGGAGGACTAATGCTCCTGCATCACATTTTCAAATAATTATTTTTAATATGATTTTTTTTGAATTTTAATTTTTTATTTAAAAGTATAAATTTCAAATAAAGACAATATATTAATTAACAATATATCAAAAAACAACCCAAATACTATAGAAAGAAATTCATTGATGATGATGATGATGTTTCCATTTGGTTTCTCAGACCTTAGAAAACTAGAGAGAATTAATTAGATTTCTATAAAATTTGATTTCCTATGATTGGTGTATGGAGTGCGCTCTAAAAGAGACTTAGAATAATTGTTGCAAAGATTAGAAAAATAAGATAAAATGTTGGTGTATGGAGAGCACTCTAAAAGAAAGTGAGAATAAAAAATGGTAGATTTACAAAGGTGGCAAATCTTTTCCTGCCAAGATTTTTTAGAAATTGCACAACATCATGTTTTACTATTTGATCCTATAATATTTATAACTATGATATTATCTTAAATATTTCTAAATCATTAGTATTTAATAATATATTATTTATGAATATCATATTAGTGTAAATATTTAATAATAAGTATAAATCCTATAATTAAGGGTATCTTTCCTTAATATCTATTTTAATTTTTATAAATTTTGTATTTAATTTTCATCTTAATTTTTTATCCAATATTACTAAAAGTAAATACTAAATTATATCTTTATTCAATATTACAATTATATAAAAAAAATTAAAATAAATATATTTAAATATATATTTTTCTATTTTAAATAATTAACTATTATTATTTTTTAAAATTATTATTATTTATTAAAAAACTAAAATACATGTTCCAAATGATATATATATGTCATTTGTTTTTAAAATATTGTAATTTTTTATGTTTTCAAATATAAAAAATGTATTTCCTCAACAAAATTGTATCCAACTTTAACAAAATCCATGGTTACTATTTTTTTTCATGAAAATATGTTTCAAATGCATTAATATAAATATTCATCCATGTATATCATTATTTTATTTTATGTAAAAATATATTTTATTTTTAAAAACTTTAAATATAGTAATCAATAATTTAATTATTTAATACTATTTTAAATTTATATAACAATGGATATTCCATTCATCGTATTTTATGAATTATATGTGTTAAAGTTTAGTAAATCTCCAACTTTTGGAGTGAACATTTTACCCATTATTAAGTCTATAATGGTTTATGAGGTAGGAAAGAGATTAGCTATTTCAATGGTTATAATAAAAATAATACTAAGTGATAAATAAAATAACCATAAAGGAAAGAGAGGGGATTAGATTAATAGAGGAGAGGGTGGAAAAGATCAAAGTTATCCTAAATAAGAGGACTAAGTGATAAATAAATTAACCATAAAAGGGAGAGGGATTGAATTATTATAGGAAAAGGTGTAAAAGTTAAAAATATTAAATTAAGTTTAGAGAAATTTAATAGAAGGTTATAAATTTATAATTAGTGGAACTCAATTTAACAAGACGAAATTATAATTAATAAATAATTTGATTAAAATATTGAAAATGATTAAAAAAGAAAAATAGTTAGAAGTTTACTAACCAGTTAAAAAAATATATTAATTAAAAATAATAAGTTAAAAATAATATATTTAATTAAACATAATAAAAAGTTAAAAACAATAATATATTAATTAAACATAATAACATTTAAAACTAATAAATTAAATAATACACTTTAATGTTATAATTTTTAAATAACTATCTTTATTATAAAGTAAAATAAAAATGTAAAATGAATAAAGACATTAGGCTTAGGTTCACCAAAATAAATACTAATGGTAATTATGAATATGACTAAAGAAAAGGAGGAATGGTCACTACTAAGATGGATTTCGGTAGTAATCTTTGATGAGGAAAAAAAATTGGATATGTAAGTGTTTGTGTGTATATATGTGTGTGTTTATTTTTTTTAAAAGAACACAGAAACAAATGAGTAGTTTTAATATATTAAAGTAATTTCGAAGTTGATAGTTTTAACAACTATACAATTAATTGATAGAAATCTAATTTTAAAACAGTTACCCAATTTTGAACATTATTTACCAAGACAAGTGACCAATACCAAAGAGAGATATGTAAAGGCTCAAATTATAATATAAATTATAGTATATATATATATATGAAATATATAATAAGATAATAGATAAAATATGATTAAGTGTATAATCTAGATATATATGATGTATAAATTACGTTATGTGTAATATATATAAGTAAAATATA
>LPNX010452982.1:50178-66394 GCA_001517045.1 Pseudotsuga menziesii
TGAGATGTTAGAATTTGTGTTGGAACTGTCAATGAGCATAATAGAATGACAAATAGAATGACAGGTTCCAAGATAAAGAACTCTCTTTAGCTATTGGTGGAAACTTGAAGCTGCAGGGAGACAATTTTAAAACTAAGAGTCTCGGAAAGGGGGAGAACATTACAAGCTTGTTCCTGTGGCTAGGTGGTGTGTACTTGTTAAATATTTGACTCCTAGATTGTTGAGAGATGTTTACTTGTAAACTAAACCCTTACTTCTTTTTATAGTTCTTATGCAAAATGTTTACAGTTTAAATTTATGTGTTTAGTCTAAACATGAATGTAACTAGTGATTATTCAAGAAAATGAGTGATAGACTAGATCTTGTTATTATTTTTAAACTTTTTCTTATTCAAACCAGGTATAAACATTAAATTAAGAAAATAGCAAAGAAACCCTAAATTAGCCACTATTTTTATTTAAACCCTAATATGATGGCAAAGAAATAAAATAACTATTAAACCCTTTTGTTGGTTACAATTAATAAAAAACCCCAATATATTGAAACTATGAGAATGCAGTAATCCAATTGCAACAATAAGACTGAAATATACAAGTATTGTTTATAAACAAAACTAACTCATAAATTAATTAAAATTAAGGCTGATGTTGCTTAGTGTTGCAGCCAAAACCATTTTTTAAGCATAAACCCTAGGAATGGATAAGAGTAGTTTGTAAAATATATTACAAGTTGATAAGTAAACCTGAAACTAACAAAAATAAATTTTAGGTCAATTTAAAACCCTAGATACAAATTACAAAATATATTACAGGTTGATAACTAAAATTTAAAGTAACACAAATAAATATTACAGGTTGATAACTAAAATTCAAAGTAACACAAACAAATTTTAGGTAAATTGAAAATCCTAGATACAAAGTACAAATTATCAGTTAAAACAAACATAACGAATCTACCAGTACCAAAATATTTATAGATTAGCTGTTAAAAATCATTAATATTCATTTTAAAACCCTCTTTACGGTGGGCCAAACCAAAGAAGTTTTTTTCTTTTAAAGGATTTCGACAGAGAGAAATAAGAGTTAAAAACAAACTGATTATTACATTATAAATTTGGACAAACTCAAGTCAAATCAAATTACCAAATTCATCATGTATTCTTCCAGCAAACCAAAAACATTATAGTTTATTGAAAGAAGAACCCCAATCTGCAATAGCTTAAGGAATCCGCCTTCAAAACCTCAATAAAATACTTTTCCTCTACAGCCATGAAGATGTCCATCCTTTCAGGTTGAACACAGTAGTATTGGAAGAAGTTTGAATTTTAAACCAGAACTTAACGTATCCATTGAAGTCGAGGGTACAAATCACCAACCCAAACCATGTAATCTCCACCTGCAATCAATAGTTAAACAAATATTAAAACAATGAGAGCCATTGCTATGGAGAATGTATCATGCATTATCAATTTATCAGACTAGAAAGGTTAATAGCATTGCCTGTGGATGTGATGAAGTAACGAGTAATCGTAGCTTAAACCAAAATTTGCAACTGAGCGTTTACTTCTGGAACCGTGGAAGTATTGAACGTTGTTATGGTGGCTAGATTTACCATATTCGTAAACTTCACAACAAATTTGGGTAAAGGATTGTTGTAGAAGAGCTGCTAAAGCATCTTGGACTGCTACACTGTCGCTACAGAAGTTAACTAGCTCACAAACAAAACCCTGGATAAAAGTCAATGTGAATCATTTGGTGTGATACAATTGTCCATAATTACATCGGATCCAAAAATTTATGAAATCTATTTTAATCAGTGAAGCGACAAAATTTCCATAGTGTGAGCTCTGTTCATATCGAGTTAGGAATGATAAAAGGGGGTGTCATACCATTGAGAGTTTGACCTGTACACAAAGAAAAATGTGTTATCCAGGAATCCAAGTAAGTCATGGTGTAAACTTCCAAGTTCTTCCCAGACTTTGGAAGTAATACCATATATTTATTCTTTCTAATGAAAACCAACATGTTAATATTTAAGCTGTGAGTGGGTTCACCCTTCAACAAAAATAAGCAGGGTTTACTTTGAACATGTAATATAAAAAAACAAAATATATATTTTTAATTTATTTATATGGTTTTGGTACATTTCAAAATGGTATGAGAGTGAGGCTAAAACACTTTGACCTAATGGGCATTGCTTAAAATCATGTATTATTATATAACTAAGTATTGGGAATATAAAATGCAAATAAATAATAATGAATAAATATAGTTACACATAGACTTAACCATAGAAGAAAGACAAATTGAGAAGGAAGAAGTAGTGCATGAAGGTGTGCCAACCTTAGACGATGCGAGTCTTTATGTAGAATTGGGAGCAAAACATAATGCAGATATGCAGTCAGAAATGTTAGAGACAATTAGGAGTTTGAAAGCAGACTTGGAAATCCTTAAGGTAGATAATCTTAAATTAATGAATGCCAAATAGGATCAAGAGGAGATTAATGAATTAATTTTAAGAAATTTGATAGATCCACAAAAGAACAATGGTCAAAACTCCTACAGTACTGAAAAGAAAAGAAAATGAGCATTACAAAGTGGCAGTAGTGAAGAAACGTGACAGATAATATTTATGTACCTGCAAGAGATTTGAAAGCAAACAAGGACACAAAATTGGATAAGCGTAAAGAACAACCTGTGGAATTGCAGGGGGGATTTAAAAAGTTAAAGACTCCAATGTTTGACGCAGAGTCTGAGGAAGTTGCTGAAGCATGGCTACTAAATATTAAACGATGCTTTTAGGTATATAGATATGATGGCAAGTTGAGAGCATGTTTAACAATTTTTCAATTAAGTAGAAAAGTTGCTCTGTGGTGGCAGGAGGATAAAAGTGTGAATAATATACGCAGTAAAGAACTAAGATGGAAAGTTCTTAAAATATTGTTTAAAAAAAAGTACATGTGAGAACGATAATATGATGAGAAATCTAAAGAGTTCAATGATTTACAACTGGGCATGTTAACCATGGAAGAATTTGTAACAAAATTTGTGAATTTACAACGTTATGTACCTTATTTAAAGGATGAAAAAACTAAGGTTTCAAAGGTTTATTAGTTGTTTACCTCTGACATGCAAGGAAAATAATGAGTTTGACATGCCTAATACCATGGATGAAACAATTAGAAAGGCCAAGTCGTGTTATGAATTGTTTAAACGAAGGTCAGAACTGAGAAACAATTGCCAACATAAGAAAAACGACAAGTTGGATCAATGTAAGAAAGGATTTAAACCCTCACCATTTAGAAAAGGGGCAAAAAGTCATACTAATAAAAATTACAACAAGCCAAGTATAGTCAATGGTAATGGATTAAATAGTACTGTAACTTCGAGTGGGGAATGTAATAATAGTTCTAAGGATTTCAAATGTTGGGGATGTAATGGATCACATGTATACAAAAATTTCCCACATAATCCTAGTAGAAAGATCCGTAAGTATACTATAGGAAGCTTCTACTGTCAATGACTCAGCCATGAGTAAACCAAGAATTAATGCTGCTTTGGAGGATCGACATGCGGATCATCAATCTACCATGATTGAAGTTGAAGGTAAAAATTTAAACACCTTTGTATCTATACTCATATACTTGGGAGCTAGTCTGAGTTATATTGCACGAAAAATAGTTGAAAAATGTAAAGTTGCTAAAGAAAAACAAAAATATGCATGGTTGGTACTACTCGCTACAGGGGTGAAAAGGAAGGTTACATAAATAGTTAATAACTCCATATTAACTCTTGATAACATGGATACCTCAGTTAATATAAATATACTTCCTTTACGTTCTTATGACATTCTGATAGGTATGGATTGGCTAGAATCTCATGATGCTATTATAGACTGTTTACATAAAATTTTGGGTTGTAAGAATGAAGAAGGTAAAAATTGTACAGTAAAGGGGATATATAGACCTATATACACCCGACATATTTTAGTAGTACAACTTAAAAAGTGTATAAGAAAATATGTCAACTTTATGCCATTAAAATTAAAGAAACAAAACCTGAAAAATCAACATTAGTGTTGGAACAATTTACTATTTTGAACGAATTTCAGGTTGTATTTCCTGAGGAAATACCAGGAATACCACCTAAATGAGATTTATATTTCACTATAGATCTAATGTCGGGGTCAAAAACAGTATCACAAATTCCTTATCATGTGACTATTTCAGAATTGACGAAGTTAAGGATGCAAATACAAGAATTATTGGACAAGGAATACATTTGTCCTAGTGTCTCACAATGGGGAGCACCTATGTTATTTGTTAAAAAGAAGGATGGAACCTTTAGAACGTGCATGGACTATACATAATTAAATAAGATGAATGCTAAAAACAAATATCCCTTACCAAGAATAGATTACATGTTTGATCAGATTGGAGGAGCAAATTGTTTTTCAAAAATTGATCTCAAGTCGGGATATCATCAAGTACAGGTCAAGGAGGAAGATATTGATAAAACTGATTTTCGAACAAGATATGGAAAATATGAATTTGTGGTAATGTCGTTTAGGTTAACCAATGCCCTTGCAACATTTATGAACATGATGAACAATGTGCTAAGTAAAGTTCTGGATAAATGTGTGTTGGTATTTATTGATGATATTTTAGTATATTAAAAAAATCAAATAGAACATGAAGATCAATTACGACATGTGTTACAAAATTTTAGAGAACATCAGTTATATGCAAAACTGAGTAAATGTGATTTTTATAAAAATGAAGTATAGTATTTGTGACATGTTATATTATAGAAGGGAATAACAGTTGACCCTACTAAAATCAAATCTATCTTGGAATGGATTGTACAAAAAGATGTGCATGATGGGTGATTCCATGAAGGTGGGTAACATTTTTTGGCCAAATTTGGCGATGAAAACCTGATTTTTTACTCATGTTCTAGATAGAAGCCCTCGAAACATATATATTCCATGTGAATTTCAACTTGCAGTAAAAAAAAATTGTAGAATATTATGTTGGCTTCCCAATGATATTTAAAAAAAATATTTCGATGTCATTTAATGTGTGAAATTTTGCATTTAATGAACTCTGCAACCTTAAAATTTTGAAGAAGTTAATAAGTGGCTTGTGTCCATCCCCAATAATTCAATCTTACATTAATAATTAAAAAAAATAAAATATATGGGCATGATCTACACAATATGCGCTGTGGTCTGCATATTTTTTTGTTAATTTATTTCACAATATACAATTTTTTATTATTTTTCAAAAGTGACCACATCTCATTTCAGCATCATTTTATACACATGTGTGTCCATCCCATATTTTTTTTCACTGTTTTAAAAAATTGAAAAACCAAAGATACCCTTTCGAAGAAGCCGCATTGATGTGTGGGATGTGCATTTTTAAGAAATTTTTGGATGTGTATTTTTTACTCTACATATTTTTCTTTGCGTTGCTTCGAAGTTGTTGTGAGGTTTTCTAAGTGTAAGTTTCAGAACTAATTAAAAAGAAAGCCCATATGAATTCCAAAACACATGCATGATACCTCAATGGATAGAGGATTCAGTGATGAATCTATCGTTATGAACTCCGCTTAGTTATGTGCCATGAATGGCAGGGTTTACACCCCTAGAAGACACAAAGAAACATTGATTTTCCTGTAAGAGGGCTAATTCTTTGTTTTTCAGGCCCTCGATCAAGGTATTGAGCTCAATTGAGGTATTAACATCCCTTGATCGAGGTTTTTAAATAAGCTCGATAGAGGTTTTATTAAACCCTCAATTGAGGTTTTATTAAACCCTTGATCAAGCTACTGTTTAAACCTCCTTTTATATTTTTTTGCACAAGGACCTCGATCGTGGCCTTAAAACCTCAATCGAGGTTTTCTTAAAACCTAGATCAAGGTCTTAAAACCTAGATCGAGGTTTTTCTAAAACCTAGATCGAGGTCTTTTTAAAACCTAGATCGAGGTTTTTTTAAAACCTATATCGAGGTCTTAAAACCTAGATTGAGGTTTTCTTAAAACCTAGATCGAGGTTTTCTTAAACCCTCGATCGAGGTTTTGTTAAACCCTCGATCGAGGTTTTGTTAAACCCTCGATCGAGGTTTTATGACCTCGATCAAGGGTTTAAAATTTCTCGATTGAGGTACGTTTTTGTGTTTTTTCAAAAGCGCCTTGCCAAAAAGTGTAACCCAACTCCATGGATGCACCATGATATAAGATCTTTCATGGGCTTAAGTGGTTATTGCCACAGATTTATTGAAATTTTTTCCCGAATATCTCATCCTATAACAACTCTACAAAAGAAAGGTGTTCTATTTATTTGGAGCCATCAATGTCAAGATAGTTTTGATAAATTAAAACATTTATTGACCACGATGCCCATATTGAAAATTGTTGATTCAAATAAGGATTTTGTGTTGTGCACAGATGCGAGTAAAGAAGGTTTGGGAGGATTTTTAACTCAAGAAGGTCATGTGATCTATTATGAATACCAAAAATTAAAGGAGCAAGAAAAAATTTATGTGGTACATGATTTGGAATTGGAAACTATGATTCATGCCCTTAATATTTGGTGACATTATTTGATAGGAAAGAAATTTCTGTTATTAACATACAACATTGGGTTAAAATATTTATTTGATTAGAAAACACTTAATGCTCGTCACGCCAGGTGGCTTGCATTTCTGAGTGAGTATGAATTTGAAATTAAACATATAAAAGGGAAGGAAAACATTGTAGCAGATGCATTCAGTCGACAGAAACATAAAATACATGAAGTATTAATTAGTGGATATGAATTTGAATTCAAAACTTTGTTGGAAGAAGCATCAAACAATGATGAACAATAATGGAAAAATGTAATCAAGAAAGTCTTAGAACAGAAGAGAGTCTGTATCGGATTGATGGAGAAGGATATCTACGTTTCAAAAATCGAATTGATGTGCCCAATCAAAATAATGCTAAGCATATCATCTTTAGAGAATTACTTGATAATTCATATGCAAGGCATCCTGCATATCATAAATTCATAACAAATTTAAATAAATATTTTTATTGTCCAAATATGAAAAAAGAAGCAATTGATTATGTAGCTCGATGTTTCACATGTCAACATGTTAAATCTATTTACCAACACCTAGCCATATTATTGCTGCCTATTCCTATACCTGAGTGGAAATGGGAAACTATAACTATGGATTTTATTACAGGGTTACCGAAAACAAAGAAGCAAAATCATTATATTATAGTGGTAAAAGATAAATTAAGTAAATTAGCCCATTTCATACGTGTAAAGTCCACGTATAAAGTTGTAAATATGGTTGATATATTTATGAAAGAGATTTTCAGATCACACGGGATTCCAAAAATAATTATTACGGATTGTGATGCTAAATTCACTTCAATATTCTAGACAATGTTATTTAAGGGTATGGATACAAAATTGAATTTCAGCACCGCCTCCCATCCGCAAACAGATGGATAGACTGATCATGTAAATGAAGTGTTAGAGGATATGTTAAGAATGTATGTGATGAATCAACCCAACAAATGGGAAGATTATATTCATTTGGTAGAATTCACATATAACAATAATTATCAAGCATCTCTCAAAATGATTCCTTTCGAGGTGTTATATGGTAGGAGATGTAAAGTACCTTTGAGTTGGGGAAATATTGAAGATAGGATAGATTTAGGGCTTGAAATGTTAGCAAAAATGGAGGAAATGGTATGAAAGATAAAAAAGAACTTCAAAGCATCACAGGACATACAAAAACGTTATGCAAACAAAAAATAGGCAGTTAAAGAGTATAAAGTGGGAGAGCATGTATTTCTAAGGGTTAAAGCTAAGAAAAGCAAACTAAGAATGAGACTTTATGCAAAGCTTGCACCGAGATATGTGGGACCTTTTGATTTTTTTTCTAGAATAGGTCGTATAGATTATCAATTGGATTTACCTCCTCATATAAGAATTCATGATGTTTTCCATATTTCTTTATTGTAAAAATATGTTGTTGATCAAACTCATATTATTAATTGGGATAATGTACAAGTGGAATGAGAGGGCGACTTCCACATGGAACTAATGTGCATTTCTCATAGCAGGGAAATACAACTTTGGAAACAAACTATTGTACAAGTTAAAGTACAATGGAAACATTATTCAGCTGAAGAAGCAACTTGGGAAACAGAAGAGACTATGAGACAAAATTTTCCCGCTTTATTTCGAGACTATAATAATAATATCGATTAAGCATCGAGGACAGTGCAAAGCTTTTAGAAGGGGAGGATTGTAATACTCCCTTATTATATTTTGTTAGTTTATTTTATTTAAAAGAATAAGGAAACAAATGAGTCATTTTTATATATTAAAGTAATTATGAAGTTGAGTTTTTTAACAACTATACAGTTAATGGACAGAAGTTTAGTTTAAAACAGTTACCCAATCCTTAGCACTATTTTCAAAGACAAGTGGCCAATACTAAAGAGAGATAATTATTTCTATAAAATTCCTAGGCAAAGAGAAAGAGGGTGACTGATAAAGATGGAAAGAAATGAGTTGCCACGGATCACAGAGGTGAAAACTCAAATTGAAAATCCACTATATAGCCCAGAGCTACTAGTGAGCATCAATGAGATTTTAGGATCTTTGCTGGAACTATCAATGCGCATAAGAGAATGCTAGGTTCCAGGATAAAGAACTCTCTTTAGCTATTGGTGGCAACTTGAAGTTGCAGGGAGATAGTTTTAAAACTAAGAATCTGGGCAAGGGGGAGGAACATTCTTGTTCCTGTAGTTCGGTGGTGTATAGTTGTTAAAGATTTGACTCCTAGATTGTTCATATATGTTTACTTGGATACTAAACCCTTACTTATTTTTATAGATCTTATGAAAAATGTTTACAGTTTAAATTGATGTGTTTAGTCTAAAGATGAATGTAACTACTCATTATTTGAGAAAAAGGGTTATAGACTAAATCTTGTTATTATTTTTAAACTTTTTCTTATTAAAACTAGGTATAAACATTAACTTAGGAAAATAGCAAAGAAACCCAAAATTAGCCACTCTTTTTATTTAAACCCTAATGTGATGGCAGAGAAATAAAATAGCTATTAAACCCTTTTGTTGGGTTGTGTTTTCACACAGTTACAATTATTAAACAATCCCAATATATTGAAACTGTGAGAATGCAGTAATCCAATTGCAACAATAAGACTACAATATACAAGTGTTGTTTATAAAAAAAACTAACCTATAAATTAATTAAAATTATGGTCGATGCTACTTAGTGTGGAAACTATTAGAACTGGAAACCATTTTTTAAGTAGAAACCCTAGGAATGGATAAGAGTAATTTGCAAAATATTTTACAGGTTGATAACTAAACTTGAAACTAACACAAATAAATTTTAGGGTAAATTGAAAACCCTAGATACAAAGTACAAATTATCAGTTAAAACACAGAAACATAGCGACTCAACCAGTACCAAGATATTGACAGATTAATTGTTAAAAACCATTATCATATTCTTTGGAAACATTTAATATTCATTTTAAAACCCTTTTTACCACAGTTTTTATCCTTTAAAGAATTTCGATAGAGGGAAACAAGAGTTAAAAATAAACCGAGTATTACATTATAAACATGGACAAATCAGAGTAAAATCAAATTACCAAATTCATTGTGTATTGTTTCAGCAAACCAAAAACCTTATAATTTGTTGAAAGAAGAAACCCAATCTATAATAGATTAAGGAATCTGCCTTGAAAACCTCAATAGAATACTTTTCCTCTACGGCCATGAAGATGGCCATCCTTTCACATTGAATGTAGTAGTACTGAAAGAAGTCAGAATTTTAAACTAGAACTTACAAATCACCAATCCAAACCATGTAATCTCCACCCGCAATCAATAGTTAAAAAAATATTCAAACAATGATAACCATTGCTACGAAGAAGGTATCATGCATTAACAATTTATCAGAATAGCAAGATTAATATCATTTTTTGTGGATGCGACGAAGTAACCAAGTAATCATAGCTTAAACCGAAATTTGCAACTGAGCGTTTACTTGTGGAACTGTGGAAGTATTAAATGTTGTTATGGTGGCTAGATCACCATCTAGCCACATTAACTCCTTGATTACAAGAACATAGGAGTTATGTTTCATGAAATATATGATGCTCATGCTAAAAAAAGTGGCCAACCAACATAAATAGTCCAATAGAATTAATTACTAGAATATTGAAGTTAAGAGTTTTTTTTTAATGTGACCTTGAAATGACATAAATTATTGCAATTATTTTCATGAACTTAAATGATGAGAGTTTCAAATTCCCCAATGCAGATCCTTCTTAATTGCAATTTTCCATTGCGTAATGACTATTTTCAAACAGTATAACAATTACAATTTAACTAGATTTGTCACATTTCCACCCCTCTACTCGACGGAGAGGATGCGACTAACATAACTGCTAGCTATCTAATTCGGGAAAACTAGCCTCATAAACATGATACTAAAAATGCATTGGAAATAAACATACATAGATGCATAAACATTAAATATACTGGGGAAGCATTTACATTTCATTCAACACATCAACATGTTCATCATATTTATAAGGGTGTGTGCAAGAAGTTGAGGGTCTCTTTTGGCGCGTTAGATGCAATACAAAATTGGAAAAACAGACATCCATAAACTTGCATGGATATTTTGAGACACTTACACAATGAATCTTGTGATCAGTAAAAAACAAAAAATGTAGGAAATTGAATGACCTTTCCAAATATATATTTTTTTTCTATTGAAAATGTTGTTAACTGTCTAAAGTTAGATAAATTTTAATGGGCACTTTTTATTTTTGTGACAAATTATAAGGTATATGTTTTTGTGGGTGCAGCGTCTGAGTGTCTAAATGATGGAATAAACTTACGAAAACCGATATACATATATAGAACATATAGGACTAGTGCACGACTATTTTTCCAATAATAAAAATAATATTTTTAATTTTTTTTTAATTATCTAAGAGATCAAACCTCGAAAACGGTACATCATTTGTGGGTGCAGCATTTGAATGTCTTAATCCAATTATTTGGAAATGGATTTTTTACAACATGTAGAGATTGGTGTTCTTTAGTGCACCATACAATGTTTTTTTAAATGGTTGAGAAATGAAAGAGATATGGACGAAACACTACCAGTGTGTTTTTTGAGTTGATGAGTGATGACAGAAGATAAATAAGAAACAAATAGAAAAAATTATGTATTCTTGTTAAAACTTACATATTTAGAATCTGCAAAAAAAACCATATATGTTTCTAAAATCTCATAAAAAATGGAGGTGTGGAGCATAATCAGACGAACCACTAAACCCGAGGATATTGAAAATTTGGATATAATGTTGAATTAGCCATGGTTGATCATACTCCAAGGCACAGGCATGTTGAATCAGAAGCAAAGTACAATGCATACACATAGGCATAGGAATTCCATGAAAGCATGGGTGGAGGCTCGGCCTTATCATTTGGAGGGAATAAATTTTTGAATTTAAACAATACGCAAGCGCGATCTATATACAAACAAAACACGTGCACGTTATATACAAACAACACGCATGCGCATTATGTGAATTACAATTTCTTCAATAATAAAAAAAAAGAATTATTAAATAATATATGGATATATAATCTCACCTACCCTTAGGGTTAAAAAACATCCATCGCATAATAAGTTGTCCGCGTGAAAAACATGCATTACATAATAAGGCCCCCACCTTGATTTTGTTATTAACTTTGTTCGGTTTTATAAGTTATTAGTTTAAATATTTTTTAAATTTTCTTAAAAAAAATTATTAATTAGTCTTTTAATTATATAAAATATATTAACATTAATTGTAATAAATTAAATTAATAATAAAATATCAAAGATATTCATAAAATTTATATATTTTAACATATAATTGTTTATAAATTAAATAATAAAAATGATAATTCAAAATTAGGAAAATTAGGATGTAACACTAATAAATTAACTACTAAAAAATAATAATTCAAAATTAAAATGTTATTGCAAATAAATCAACCAATAAAAAAATAATAATGTAAGATTAAGATGTTATTTTAAAATAAGTTTTTGGTTTAAAATATCATCTATTATAATCATTTAAATTTTTTAAGGAAGTTTTAGAAAATCTAAGACAACAACTTTGCAAGCTTGATATTATATTATTAGTTAAAAAATTATATGTATTTTAAAATTATATATTAAAATTTTACAAAATTGTAAAATAAAATTGGTTTATAAAAGTAAATAATAACATTTTGTTGAATATAGAGATTCAAGCTTAAAGGAAGAAATTTTCCACAACTCAACAAGGTTCAATTCCAATGATGGGTGAACATAGAGCCATGGGGCACCTTGAGGTAGTGATGATCTGGTGACTCATGGAGACATGAGTGGATCCATGTCCTCCTCCTTAGGGCTGAGCTAGGTGGGGGGAGACACCCAAAATCCAACCACTTAAGGTTGGTATTGGGGTTGGTGTAGCTTAAATACCTATAATCATGATTTCTTAGACCAAAAGCCACTCTCACAAATAAAAAAATTATAGTAACCAAAAAAATATGGGTGTCAACTTCATCATCATCATCATCATCATCATTAACATGATCATCATCTTCAACTTCATGATCATCATCATCACCATCAACATCATGAACATAATCATCACCTTCCTCATCATCTTCATCATCATCACCATTGTCATCATCATCATCAACATCAACATGATCATCATCTTCATTATCTTCATATTCATCTTCATCATCATCATCATCATCACCTTCCTCATCATCATCATCATCCCCATCGCCATCATCATTATCATCATCCTCATCCTCATCATCCTCATCCTCATCGTCATCTTCAGCTTCATCATCACCATCATCATCATCAACATGATCATCATCATCACCATCAACATCATGAACCTCATCATCACCATCGTCGTCATCATCATCATGAACATCATCGTCATCACCATCATTTTCATCATCATCATCATCATCCTCCTCATCATCACCACCTTCCTCATCATCAACATCATCATCACCATCATCATCATCATCAACATCGCCATGATCATCATTATCATCTTCATCATGTTCATCTTCATCATCCTCATATTCACCATCATCACCTTCATCATCACCATCGTCATCATCATCATCACCATTGCCATCATTGCCATCATCATCATCATCAAAATTATCACCATCGTCATCATTGTCATCATCATCACCATCATCACCACCTTCATCATCCTTATCATAATCATCACCATCAACATCATGAACATCATCATCATCATCCTCATCCTCATCATCATCATCACTATCATCTTCATCATCATCATCATCACCACCACCATCACCTTCATCATCACCATCGTCATCATCATCACGATCACCATTACCATCATTGCCATCATCATCATCATCACCATCAACATCATTGCCATCATCATCATCATCATCCTCATCATCATCCTCATCATCATCACCATCACCATCAACATCATCAACATCATCATCATTCATCATCCTCATCCTCATAATCATCATCACCATCACCATAATGAACATCATCATCATCATCCTCATCATCATCATCACCATCACCATAATGAACATCATCATCATCATTCTCATCATCATCACCTTCATCATCATCATCATCATCACCCTCATCATTATCATCTCCAACAACATCATGAACATCCTCATCATCATCCTCATCCTCGTCATCATCATCACCATCACCATCACCATCACCAAAATCTTCATCTTCTTCATCATCATCATCTTCATCACTTTCATCATCACCATCGTCATAATCATCATCATCATCACCTTCATCATCATCATCACCATCATCACCATTTCCATCATTGCCATCATCATCATCATCATCATCATCATCATCATCATCATCATCATCATCCTCATCATCATCATCATCATCATCATCATCATCACCATCATCAACATGATCATCATCATCACCATCAACATCATCAACATCATCATCATCATCAACAACATCATGAACATCATCATCATCATCATCACCACCATCAACAACATGAACATCATCATCATCATCATCCTCATCATCATCATCACCTTCATCATCCTCATCATCATCATCATCATCATTCATCATTCATCGTCACCATCATCACCATCATCCTCATCATCATCACCATCACCATCATCATCATCATCCTCATCATCATCCTCATCAACATCATGAACATCATCATCATCCTCATCATCATCATCACCATCAACATCATGAACATCATCATCATCGTCCTCATCATCATTATCACCTTCATCATCGTCATCATCATCATCATCATTCATCATCACCATCAACATTGTGAACATCATCATCATCATCCTCATCATCATCCTCATCATCATCATCATCCTCATCATCAACATCATGAACATCATGAACATCATCATCATCCTCCTCATCATCATCACCATCAACATCATGAACATCATCATCATCATCCTCATCCTCATCATCACTTGCATCATCATCATCATCCTCATCATCATCATCACCGTCAACATCATGAACATCATCATCATCATCCTCATCATCATCGTCATCCTCATCATCACCTTCATCATCATCATCATCATCATCATCATCATCAACATGATCATCATCATCACCATCATCATCATCATCACCATCAACATCATGAACATCATCATCATCATCATCATCATCACCATCATCATCATCATCACCATCAACATCATGAACATCATCATCATCATCCTCATCATCATCATCATCATCCTCATCATCATCATCAACATCATCATCATCATCATCCTCATCATCATCATCCTCATCATCATCATCACCGTCAACATCATGAACATCATCATCATCATCCTCATCCTCATCCTCATCCTCATCCTCATCCTCGTCCTCATCCTCATCATCATCATCATCATCATCATCTTCACCCTCATCATCACCATCATCATCACGACAATGAACATCATCATCATCATCCTCATCATCATCACCTTCATCATCATCATCATCATCCTCATCATCCTCATCTCCAACAACATCATGAAAATCATCATCATCATCCTCATCATCATCCTCATCCTCTTCCTCATCCTCATCCTCATCATCATCATCACCATCACCATCACCATCAACATCATCTTCATCTTCTTCATCATCATCATCTTCATCACCTTCATCATCATCATCTTCATCACCTTCATCATCACCATTGTCATAATCATCATCATCATCACCTTCATCATCATCATCATCATCATCACCATTGCCATCATTGCCATCATCATCGTCATCATCATCCTCGTCATCATCATCACCATCAACATCATGAACATCATCATCATCGTCCTCATCATCATCATCACCTTCATCATCGTCATCATCATCATCATCATCATTCATCATCACCATCAACATTGTGAACATCATCATCATCATCCTCATCATCATCATCACCTTCATCATCGTCATCATCATCATCATCATCATTCATCATCACCATCAACATTGTGAACATCATCATCATCATCCTCATCATCATCCTCCTCATCATCATCCTCATCATGAACATCATGAAAATCATGAACATCATCCTCATCATCATCATCCTCATCATCATCATCACCATCAACATCATGAACATCATCATCATCATCCTCATCATCATCATCACCTTCATCATCATCATCATCATCATCGTCAACATCATGAACATCTTCATCATCATCCTCATTGTCATCATCATCCTCAGCATCATCATCACCTTCATCATCATCATCATCATCATCATCATCAACATGATCATCATCATCACCATCATCATCATCATCACCATCAACATCATGAACATCATCATCATCATCCTCATCCTCATCATCATCCTCATCATCATCATCACCGTCAACATCATGAACAACATCATCATCATCATCCTCATCGTCATCCTCATCCTCATCATCATCATCACCTTCATCATCATCATCATCATCATCATCATCATCATCATCTTCACCCTCATCATCACCATCATCATCACCATAATGAACATCATCATCATCATCCTCATCAT
>LPNX010452982.1:66506-153782 GCA_001517045.1 Pseudotsuga menziesii
ATGATCATCCTCATCCTCTTCCTCATCCTCATCATCATCATCACCATCGCCATCACCATCAACATCATCTTCATCTTCTTCATCATCATCATCTTCATCACCTTCATCATCATCATCTTCATCACCTTCATCATCACCATTGTCATAATCATCATCATCATCACCTTCATCATCATCATCATCATCATCACCATTGCCATCATTGCCATCATCATCGTCATCATCATCATCATCACCATCAACATCATCAACATCATCCTCATCATCATCCTCGTCCTCATCATCATCACCATCAACATCATGAACATTATGATCATCATCATCATCATCATCATCATGAACATCATCATCATTCATCATCATCATCCTCATAATCATCATCATCACCGTCATCCTCATCATCATCATCATCATCATCATCACCATCATCAACATGATCATCATCATCACCATCAACATCATCAAGATCATCATCATCATCCTCATCCTCATCATCATCATGAACATCATCATCATCATCACCATCACCATCAACATCATGAACATCATCATCATCATCCTCATCCTCATCATCACCTTCATCATCATCATCATCATTCATCATCATTCATCATCACCATCATCCTCATCATCATCACCATCAACATCATCATCATCATCCTCATCATCATCCTCATCATCAACATCATGAAAATCATGAACATCATCATCATCCTCATCATCTTCATCACCATCAACATCATGAACATCATCCTCATCATCCTCGTCATCATCATCACCTTCATCATCATCATCATCATCACCATCATCAACATGATCATCATCATCACCATCAACATCATCACCATCAACATCATCAACATCATCAACATCATCATCAACATCATGAACATCATCATCATCATCATCATCAACATCAACATCATGAACATCATCATCATCATCCTCCTCCTCATCATCACCTTCGTCATCCTCATCATCATCATCATCATTCATCATCATTCATCATCACCATCATCACCATCATCCTCATCATCATCACCATCAACATTATCATCATCATCCTCATCATCATCCTCATCATCAACATCATCAACATCATCATCATCCTCATCATCATCATCACCATCAACATTGTGAACATCATCATCATCATCCTCATCATCATCCTCGTCATAATCATCCTCATCATCAACATCATGAACATCATCATCATCCTCATCATCATCATCACCATCAACATCATGAACATCATCATCATCATCCTCATCATCATCATCACCTTCATCATCATCATCATCCTCATCATCATCATCACCGTCAACATCATGAACATCATCCTCATCGTCATCCTCATCCTCATCATCATCATCATCACCTTCATCATCATCATCATCATCATCATCATCATCACCATCATCATCATCATCACCATCAACATCATGAACATCATCATCGTCATCGTCATCATCATCATCACCTTCATCATCATCATCATCCTCATCATCTTCACCACCATCAACATCATGAACATCATCATCATCATCCTCATCGTCATCCTCATCCTCATCATCATCATCACCTTCATCATCATCATCATCATCATCTTCACCCTCATCATCACCATCATCATCACCATAATGAACATCAGCATCATCATCATCATCATCATCATCATCATCATCATGAACATCATCATCATCATCATCATCACCATCAACATCATGAACATCATCATCATCATCGTCATCATCATCATCACCTTCATCATCATCATCATCATTCATCATCATTCATCACACTCATCATCCTCACCATCAACACCATCATCATCCTCATCATCGTCCTCATCATGAACATCATGAACATCATCATCATCCTTTGAAATGTAACTTATAGGTCCATTTCCTTTTTATTATTATTTAATCATTATCAATTATCCATCCATAAAAAATTTTAAACTAAAACAACTTTATTTGGATTAGCTTATTGTTGAGTGGGGTTTTATGATGTAATGGTTGATCGATTTATTATAACATGTTAAGTATAATTTAATTAGAAAATATATAAATAAATAAATATTTATAAATAAATTGAGATTTAAATTGGGTTTCGGGCCTGTGTATTTAATTTTTTTTTATGATTTACAAATCGCGTACGCGTTTTATAACTACATATCGCGAGTGCGTTTTGTAGTTATATAACGCGTACGCGATATGGCTTCCTATCCTACATGTCCCATGACATGTAAGGCTCGGGTTGATGTATTTTTTGGTAATGTGATCTTGTTTTTGAAAACTAGGATTGCATCTAAAAGGTCCCTCAACTTCTTGCACACACCCATAAATCAAATACAAGTGCAGAGATTTAACACAAGAGATACTTATCTTTAATAGAAGCTTGTCCCACAACCAGCTACATCGCTACAACGTTCCATCCAACCATAGGCCAGTGTGCTCATCAATCACTCAATAACACTGCCACCCCCGAGCTGGGCATGATTCCACAAGGAATAAGGGGAAACAAACAGGCTCACATGTAGCCAAGGATACACAAAACTCATCCAATCCAACACAATTGGGTTTATGAGGCTAACAGGGAGCTGGAAAGGGTGGTTGCTAAGCTAGTGAGCTCAGTCTAAGAGCTATGGACACCTGCACCAGAACTAGCCTGACTTCTAAGACATCCACACACACCCAACATAAGGAAGCATCCCCTTCTCTGCTATGCAGTCCCTCGGGCCATGCCTTCCCTTACAGTGCTATTTAGGGGTGCAGAGAAGAAATTCATCCCTCTAGCTCTGTCTGTGACGCTCCTACACACACTAGGTTTATCAAGTAGGCTCAGACCCCATTTCCACTCCCAAACACAGTCCAAAGACCAAACAACTAGGTACACACAATAGTCTTGGTTCTAGAATTGAAGGAAGACACACCACAGAGGCCAATCGGGTATGACAATTGATTAAAATAGCTCATACTGAGAAACTCAAATTCTAGAGTCGTTAATGGCC
The DNA here is from genome assembly GCA_001517045.1 of Pseudotsuga menziesii. Classification (NCBI taxonomy): domain Eukaryota; kingdom Viridiplantae; phylum Streptophyta; class Pinopsida; order Pinales; family Pinaceae; genus Pseudotsuga; species Pseudotsuga menziesii. Next base: position 69,520 of record LPNX010452982.1, read on the forward strand.
CCAACCTGGTCAAAACGTATCACAACACCCAAAATTCGTGGGGAAAACAACAACTATTTTCCCAACCTGCATAGAATGATGAGAATGGCCCCAACGTGAAGGAAAAATCACATAAACCCAAATCGTGAAAGGGAAAATGCAGAACGCCAATCTCTGCCCGAGGCCAAGATTTCTTTTGCGTGAGGAAGACAAAGATCTGCATGAGAGTGGAATTAGGTTCTCCCTACCCACGTGAGGAACTTAATGTGATATGCATCTCTAGGCATGTGTGTGGTCAAATGACTGACAGTCCTGCCAATCACTGATGGTTGCCCATGCATATGTCCCCCAAGGAAATAATTGCCCCGACCAATCTCATAGGGAATTAATTTGGTTGGTGAATAAGACAAGGAAATTGGTTGAACGCTCCCTTGGGTTCTTTTGTTGACATATGGATTTTCCCCATTGGCCCCAAAGGTTGAACACCCCCCCCATCCTTAGGAAAATCATGCCCCTTCTCTTTTAATGTTGCATTGACATAGCTGTTTGTGGGTATTTTAATTAAATTGCATATTTACATGATGTCCAAAATTGTAATGTGTCGGCGAGCGCAAAATACCATCGACAATGATTTTTAATCGCTGAAAAAACACTAATTCGATGGTTGGGTTTTTTCCTTTAGCTCCACACCATGATTAATTACAATACATACATCATATACATTTAATGCAAACAGGGTCAAAATCGGGGTGTTACAAGATCCATTATATAGACGAATGTATGATATGGTTTATTAAATTTTCTAACATTAGTTTTCATAGCATTCCAAGTCTCTTAAATTTTTTCATTATAATTGTTATTAGTGTACTCGTGTGCTTTAGTAAACACATTTCAATTATTTATAAATTGAACATATAATTTGTAGAAAATATGAAAAAATTAAGTGCTTCAATTTTTTTCCTAAGAAAAGAGAAAGAGAGTAAGAAGATATCTATAGAGCTATGTGAAGGAGTTGATACATAAAAAACACACAGAAGGATTGAAAAAAACATGGTTTCAAAACTTCCTTGTCTTTTTCAATTTATTACAAATGAAACAATGAAATTCAATTAATACATTACAACTTTATGGTCATCATAATATACTCAATCTAGAGATGCTTACAAAATTGGAAACTAAATCACAATTAAAAAAAAGTCCAAAATGTTATCGAAGGTATTCTCCAAACACTCTCAAGATAATCTCTGATATTATGCATAGACGTCCACTCAGCTATGTTTGCACTTTTCATCCCATTGGGATTTCCTATTGGCATTCTCTATTGGGGACTCCTATAAAGAACCTGTGACATAACATACTAATGTTAACTTGGAGATTGCCACTTTTCATCCTATTAGAATTTCCTATCAGCATTCTCTGTTGTGAAATCCTCTCTAACACCTTTGATATAACACACTGATGTCCACTCGGTTATTTCCACTTGTCATCATGTCAGAATTTCCTATTAGTGTTCTCTATCAAGTACCTCATTAGAGCACCTCCAATATAACACATATATGTCCGGTTGGATTCTTCCACTTGTCATCTCTTTATAATTCCTTATCAGTGTTCTCTGTTGTGGACTCCTCCCAAGCACCTATGATATAACACACTGATGTCCACTTGGAACTTCCAATTTTCATCTCATCAGAATTTCCTATCAACGCTCTCTATCTAGGTCTCCTCTTGAGCACTTCCAATATAACACGTTGATGTCCACTCAACTATTTCCACTTGTCATCCTATAGGAATTTCATATTGACATTCTCTATAGGAGAATGCTCTAGAGAACCTTTGATATAACACACCAACATCCACTCAGATTCTACCTCTTGTCATCCCCAATATGTTGTTGAACTAATTCTATTGAGATTCTAGACCACACCACAAACTTCATACTTTATAGACTTATAGGTGGTACATACATTATATTAGGCCTAGTTTCAGAAATATATATGAGACTACCTACCAATCTCTTATACATAGTTGAATCCACTCTTGTACCTTGATATTTCTTGCTAAGTTTTGTTCCTATAGCTATTGTTGTAACTGCAACCTTGCAATTCATGTTTTCAAATATCTTGTGCATGCTTAGATTGACATATAAATATGCCATCCCTGTACTAGGTTACCTCAATTCCAAGGTAATATTTCATTAAACCCAAGTCTATTATCTCAAACTCTTTCTTCTTTGTAGTCTTAAAAGGCTCAATGGAAATATTTCTTGTGAATATTTAATCATCTACACACAATCAAATAATTAAAATCTCACCTTCCTCATTTCCTTAGTGTACATAGTTGGCTCACTTGGACTTTTGAATCCATTTCTAAGCAAGTATGAATTGATCCTATTGTACCATACCGTGGGTGCTTGTTTCACCCCATACAAGGCCTTGTTTAGCCAATATAATTTGTCTTCATATCCATCACATAACCAAGAGGTTGTTTCACATAGACTTCTTCCTCTAGAAATCCATTTCAAAACAAATAGCTTACATCCATCTAATGTACATCACACATGCACTATGTTACAATGGTTAAGATAATCCTTAGTATGTATAATATTTCCACATGGGTAAATGCTTCATTATAATCAACATTGTTTTTTTGATTAAACCCTTCAAAGACAAGCCTAGCCTTGTGCTCCTCAACTTCACCATCAATATTATTTTTTGCCTTGTAGATCCACTTAACACCCACACACTTCTTATTTGAAGGTAGGTATACAAGCTCACAAGTGTCATTTCCTTGTATTGGATCAATATCATCATCCATGGATTTCACCCATACATCATCCTGAAATGATTCTTGAAAGGTATCCAGGTGATAATAAACTAATGCATAATTTGACACTTATCTAAATTATCATCTTGTTATTCATATAGCTCCCTAATACTTCTAGTATTTTTTCCTTTCATACTAGACCTCAATTGAGCTAAAATAGGATTAGAATCACTACTCACATGTGAATTCAAAATATTTTGTCCTACATAGCCTGACGTTTCACCACACTCTTGAATTCTAGGTTTTCTGAATTGTGATGTTTTCACTCCACCTGATTGTATTCTACATATGAGTACTGGAAGTGTATTATCCTATATAATATATCGTCAACCATATATGAACTACTCCTCTCCATCATCATCTCCTCCATGTGATAGAGAAACCCCCCCTACAACCAATTTATCAACACTTCCATCCCAAGTATTTGCTTCCATAATTATAACATCTCTCGTGACCATGCACTTCTTAGTAATGGGATTATAGATCCTATAATCCTTATACTCCTCATTCTATCCAATGAAGATAAATTTCTCATTTCTCTCATCTAGTTTTCTTCTTATTTCTTAGGTACATCAACTTATTCCATGCACCTAAATATCCTCAAATGATCCCCAATGCAACTGCTACTACTCCATTCTTCTTGGGGTACCTAGTCCTTCACATTCTTAGTGGGACTTACGTTTAGGATATAAACATAACATGCAACTACATATCCTAAATACTCATTTGGTAGCTTCTTCTCCTTCAACATGATTCCAGCCATTTCCATGATGGTTTGATTATTCCTTTAAGCCACACCATTAACTAAGGTGTTGTTGCAGCTGCAACTATTTGCCAAATTTTTTAAAATTTTGGACCCTCCTTTTAAATTTTGTCTTGCTTGGTTTTGTTTTAGATTGCTGAACTCTGTTGTCTTCTGCTAATTTGAATCTTGTGAGGTTGAATTAAGGAAGCTGAATGACTACTTTTTGTTTGACTTGAACTTCGGGTTTTGGTTTTCGCTGTCGGAAGTCATTTGAACAATGAATCAAGGGCGTAGTTCTCTACGCATCTGCTGTTGCGGAAGTTAAATAATGAATGACCCGATCCAAAGTCATGTTTTTCGCCGACGTGCTTTTTTGTTTTATTTTATTTCGACGTTTTTGTTTCATCACCGTCGAAACAATAGTCCTTTGTGTTGCCGCCATTGTGGCTGGAAGAATGCAAGCATTCCGATGGAAGCCCTTATCTTTGTCGATTCCACGAGTTTTTTAAAATGTTTTTCTCTTTTCGTTATCGGAACTATATTGGACATTTGATTAGGGGACTAGTCTTTTGTTTCACTAATGCACGACCTTTGGTTGTTCCAATCGCCGAGGGTTTCGTGTTTTGCGGGGTCCGTAGTCTAATTTCTTTCTGCCATTGCGGCTCCCGAGCGAACTAAACGTCCGCCATATAACTGCTCCGATCGCCGATGGTTTTATGATTACCAAGACCTGTAGTTGGTTTGACATTCACCATTGCAACTTTCTAGTAAATTATATTTTCGCCGCTTAGTTGTTTTATCTGTTGACGCTTTATCAGCTAGTTCTAAGAACCTCTGACCGCTGACAATTTTCATTTGATTGCGGAAGCCGTATTCTATACGTTTTCCACCATTGTGGCGCTTTAGTGAACTAACCACCCGGCGTTTATGTTGTTCCGTTCACCGACGAGGAGTTTTTTCCATCTGATGCTTTAGTATTTAGTCTTTTTGATGCTGATAGACTTAATGGTCTCGCGGAACTCATTATCTGTCTGAAGCCCCCCATTGCGGTTGTGAGTAAAACTATCCTATCGATGCTTTAATGGTTCAGACCGTCGATAAGGGTTTTTCCCGCCGTTTTGTGAGTCCTTTTTACCCTTTTTTTTGGGGGGGGGGGGGCGGCGGTGGTTTCTGATTCTTGTTAGGGTTTTTTGTGATGAGAACACAACACAGGGTCGCATGTTTTATGCTTAGTCTCATTAATAGTGTGGTTTACATTTTCTTGAATGATGTCCATATTAATGTTGAATTTTTCGTTTAACTGCAGACAGACTTAGAAGATTTTTCAGATCGAGTTTGATGGTTGCTGCTGTGAAGAAGATGCCTCTAAAAGAAAAATTAGAAGTAGAGATGTTGCTCATAGAGGAATATAGTGAAAGGTTTAGATCAAAAATTTATTGAACCGAATTGATAGCAGCAGAGGCCTAGGCTTGGAAATGGCTCATCAGTTACCAAGCCGGTCCCTTTTTACAAAGTGCTTGTAAATCTTAATATAAAATGCAATGTATTGTATGAATGCTAAGCACTCACAAAGGACAAAATTATGAGATTAAACGATTAGGGGAGCCCAAAGGTCACCCGGGGGGCAACCCAAATGTTTTGCTGATTGTATAAATATAGGAGAATTAGAGGGAATAAAGGACTTTTTCCCAGATAGATTTGTGAGAATCTGATGTAAGAAGAACTATTTCCTTTTGCATAAAGAAACTACAAGTTTCCTATTGGAGAAAGCTTTGTGCAATTTTTCAAATGCTGTTTCATGGATTTGCTGAATGTGAACTATTTCGTTTTCAGTCTTGTGTCCATGAACTATGAGATCGTTCCAACTCTTTGAACCTATGTTCTTGTATGAATGCTCTCTAGTTTATTTTATGAATTTTCCACTATGAGTAATGAATTTTGTTCATAAACAATTGGCTATCTGGTTCTTCAAATATCTTTAAATGTTCATGTGATTTGAAAGAAGTATCAGCTATCTATGATTTTTCTTAATGCATGCGCAAATCACATTACTCATTAATTAATGATAATCTTGCTCCCTAGGGATAGATTAGATAGTTAGTTTTAGTTTTCTTGCTATGTGTAATTTATATGTGAGAGAGTTTAAGATGAGAGGTAAGAACCTACGCATCACATTGTGACCGCTCCTGATATTCTCTATCAATTTGCATTCTTAGATAGGAACTTGCATCTCATACTTTAATATAAAAACTAAAACATACATGGTGGACTGGGCCACAACCGGTAAGAGATTTTTATTTTTGTTACTTGACCTACTGTAGCCGGACCGTAAACCGGACGGATTCCCCATACCAAACAGTAACGGGCTACTTGGGAATGTTTAGTAGGGTGAATCCCTTGTTGTTGTTTCCTGCGATTTTCCAGGCCTCAACATTTTTGGCTGAAAGGAGGGCCACCAGTGCATGGCTGGCTGAGGAAAATTATTTTCTCGACATTATTCCACTGGTGATAGCAGTTTGTTTCCCAATTCAATTCCTGAAGAGAAAGGTAAAGAACATTTGTATTATGTCAACAACAAAGTAGTTAATGATGTAAGAAGACATACTAGGGCATATGTGAAGAAGATTGGAGGATTACCAATTATCCCTGTCTTACCTAGAAGGAAATATCAGGAGAAAAACCGCCTTATATTGGAAGACGCAGTGTTGGTTGGAGATTTTCAAGAACTAGTAGAAACAACTTTACAGGAAGTTGTTCAACCTCTGAATCAGTTGTGCCCAGATACACGTTACTGTTCACCTATTCAAACCCCTGTTCATTCACCACCTCATTCTCCACCCAGATTCATGGCAGGCATAAATGAAAATCAGCCACCCAACCCACCAAATCCACCACCTGCTTGGAAGGCTAGGTCACCTCTAAACCTAACACCTTCTTTGCATGACTTACCTCAATCTTTTGAGAAAATTTTGCCAAAGTTTGACCCAAGTGAGAATATTTTAGTAGATGATCATTTGCAAATTTTCTACTTGGCCATAGAAGGATTAAGGGCTAGAGACCACGAAGATGTAGTCTGGAGACTGTTTCCACATGCCTTTAAAGGAGCGGCAACTTCATGGTATTTTGATCTTCCTGCAAACTCAATCAGAGATTGGGATACTTTTGAAAGAATATTCAAAAATAAATATGCCACCTAGAAAACTCATGCAGCTCTAATGAAAGGACTGTGCGCTTTAAAGAGAGAAAGAAAAGAAAAAGTGCATAGTTTTACCCAAAGGTTTGCTGCTTATCTTAAGAATTTTTCTGCAGCTGATAAGCCCTCTGATAAAGTTCTGATTGAGTATTCTACTTCAGCTCTAGGGCCTAATTTCGCCATGTTTGCCAATATGTTAGTCAAATCTACTTTATCAAAGACTTATGAAGAAGCTGAGAGAGTCGAAGCTAAAAAGGAAAGCATAGAAGATTATCCTAAGCCTAAGGAGGAGCAGTCACGTGACCTTGAAGGAATGTTGAGAATGATGCAGAAACTATCTAACAGGGTGATAGATTTGGAAAAATATAAGGAGGCTCATAAACAATCTAAGCCTTACTACAGAACGAGAGAGGATAACAATCAGTCTAAACCTCCTCCACACAATCCTGCATCATTGAACTTAACAGAGGTAGGTATGGATAATTTTGCACCTTTCATCAACAGCCCCATTCTGAGAAAAATTGCCCTCAATGGATAAATTCAATGACATTAGTAATGAATCATCTATTGGATTATAAACTAACAGAAGATGATGACGAGGAGGAAAAGGGTAATAAATCCACAAATAAACAAGAAGATAATGCTCTGGTTTTATGGGACTGTGTCTCACTTTTTGACACAGAAGACGAAAATTCACTGAAACAGAAATAAATATCAAAAACAAATGAAACAACAAGAATTCAAGGTTTGGTAAGTAAAGACAACTCAATACTTCCAAAGATTAAAAAAATTTGGGAGAAGATGAAGAGAAAACAGAAGAACAACACAAGTGATGAAATACCTAAACTTACCATTAGCAGTCAAGATCTGAAACAAGTCAACATTGAATAAAAAGTGGGTAATGTCAAAGAAGATCTCAAAGCGCCTAAAGGACCACAGGAAGAACTTCCCACCAATAACCAACATGTAGAAGAAATTGTTGAAGCAAGTGTGGGAGGTAAGACTAGGTTCAAAACTCCACCATTCCTCCTGACTCTTGAGATTTTAAACCATAATGTGCACAAATGTTTAGTAGACTCATGGTCATCTGTCAATGTTATGCCACTTGCAATCTGCAAAAATATTAATGGAAAACGTAAACCTACTATCTGGCAGGTTACTGAGTTAGACAGAACCAATGTGAAAGTAGTCGGAGAAATGGAAGATGTGCTGATTCGCTTATCTGCAAATAAAAAGATATCTCAATACATTGATATTGTAGTAGCAGACATACCTAATGGCTATGGACTTATTTTGAATCGAGACTAGTCAGCAAGACTAAATGGGTATTTTGCTTCAGATTGGTCACACTTGTGGTTGCCTCAGAAGGGAAGTCCAAACCAGATTAAAATATTAAGAGAGCCCCACTTGAAGCACAATGTTACACAATTGGAAGAAAAAAATGAACCAGTGAATTTTGTGTTGGGAAATCATCTAATTGAGCTAGAACCGAGAAACTACCAAGAAAAAGAAGCTAGCAGTATATCAGACACCCAACCCGATCTCCTTCGATTTTCACGGGCTGATCAGATTGATTGTAAAGTAGTAGATGTAGTTTTTTATTTAATTACAGTAGAATTTGATAATGGTTAGGTATTTTTCATTTTGTAGTCAAGCCTAGCCCCTTAACTTACAAGTTGCCAGATTTATAGGGGTGGGCAGAGGAGTGAACAGTTAGTGGTTTAGTTCTCAAATTTTATTTTTATTTGTCTTGATTTTTATTTCTTGAATTATCTTGTACATAAATAAATTGATTTGGTTGTTTATTTTTAGTTTACCTTATTTCTATTTGTTTTTAGTTTAGATTTTGATTGATTTCAATAAAAAGAGGCAAAATTTTGGTTGCATGGAGAGCATCAGGATTCTGGATTAACTAAAGTATTTGAGTGTAAGACTATGTACTATTGTTTTATCTGAACGAATTTCTTCTAGTTCAGCGGTTTTCCTAAATGGCTATGAACAAATTGAAGTCCTACTTAATCCTTGTAAAATAAATCAGGATTAAAAGGTCCGGAATACTATTTCAAGGATCTATCTATCTCACATTTAAAAATGTCCTAGGGAGTGACAACAAAAGGCCCATGGAAAGGAAGCAGGGTAAACAATATATTATATATAAATAATCCCATGCCAAGAATTGAAAGCCAAAAGGCAATAAGAGTCAAAACTCCTTAGAAAGCAATATGTATCAAAACAAAGTACTGAATCATATGAGTATTAAATTGCCAAAAGTTCTTCTCCATCTGTGAGCTGAAAACAAAATACATCTCTCACACAATTAAAGGACACTATCGATATAGGAGCTTGAATAAAAATTCAGAAAGAAAGGCATGTAGGAGGTCTCAAAAAAGGACAAAAAAGTCCAAAAGCACAAAAAGTGCAAAATGGCATGGGAATGAGGAACAAATGAATATTTATGTTTACCATATGTTACAATCCTATGGTGTCCAAGCTAGAAGCTACCTAAAGACAGAGGTAATAAATGAAACTCATCTTCCTGGCCTCAAAAGAGTTATCTTGAATTGGAAATCTTGGTATCTATTCTCCTAAATTGAAATATCATCAATGATTAAAAGTACATGTATTTTCCATTTGGGAAATCCAGACATCTAGAAGAATTCAACACGTTGGTTTTATTGTCAAACAATCTGTTACTTAAGGAAGAAATTGTCCAAAGATCTGGGTTCACCAGCTAGTCGCCAATTGTTGCAGCTGCAACTATTTCCCAAATTTTTTAAAAATTTGGACCCTCCTTTTAAATTTTGTCTTGCTTGGTATTGTTTTATATTGCTGAACTCTATTGTATTCTGCTAATTTGAATCTTGTAAGGTTGAATTAAGGAAGCTGAATGACTACTTTTTGTTTGACTTGAACTTGGGCTTTTGGTTTTCAATGTCGGAAGTCATTTGAACAATGAATCGGCACCATAGTTCTCTACGCAGCCACCGTTGTGGAAGTTAAATAATGAATGACCCAAACCAAAGTCATGTTTTTCGTCGACGCGCTTTTTTGTTTTATTTTATTTCGGCGTTTTTGTTTCATCACTATTGGAACAATAGTCCTTTGTGTTGCCGCCGTTGCGGCTGACAGATTGTAAGCACTCTGACGGAAGCCCTTATTTTTGCCGATTCCATGAGTTTTTTAAAATGTTTTTCTCTTTTCACTATCAGAACTGTATTGGACATTTGATCGGGGGGCTAGTCTTTTATTTCACCGATGCACGACCTTTGGTTGTTCCAATCGCCAAGGGTTTCGTGTTTTGCGAGGTCCGTAGTCTGATTGCTTTCTACCATTGCGGCTCCCGAGCGAACTAAACGTCCACCATATAACTGCTCCGATCACCGATGGTTTTATGATTACCAAGACCCGTAGTTGGTTTGACATCCGCCATTGCGACTTTCTAGTAAAGTATCTTTCCGTTGCTTAGTTGTTTTATCTGCCGACTCTTTATCAGCTAGTTCTGAGAACCTCCGACTGCCAACGATTTTCATTTGATTGCGGAAGATGTAGTCTATACGTTTTCCACTGTTGCAGTGTTTTAGTGAACTGACCAACCAACGTTTATGTCATTTCGTTTGTCAACGAGGATTTTTTTCCATCCGATGCTTTAGTATTTAGTCTTTCTGACGCTGATAGACTTAATGGTCTCATGGAACTCATAGTTTGTCTGAAGCCTGCCATTGCAGCCGTGAGTAAAACTATCCTACCATTGCTTTAATGGTTCAGACCACCGATAAGGGTTTTTCCCACCGTTTTGTGAGTTTTTTTCACCTTTTTTTTTGGGAGGGCGATGGTGGTTTCTGATTCTTGTTATGGTCTTTTGTTATGAGAACACAACGTAGGATCGCATGTTTTATGCTTAGTCTCATTAATAGTGTGGTTTACATTTTCTTGAATGATGTCCATATTAATGTTGAGTTTTTCATTTAACTAGAGACAGACTTAGAAGATTTTTCAGATCCAGTTTGATGATTACTGCTGTGAAGAATACGTCTCTAAAAGAAAAGTCAGAAGTAGAGATGTTGCTCACAGAGGAAGATAGTGAAAGGTTGAGATCAACAGGTTATTAACAGAATTGATAGCAGCAGAGGCCCATGCTTAGAAATGGCTCATCAGTTACCAAGTCGGTCCCTTTTACAAAGTGCTTGTAAATCTTAATCTAAAATGTAACGTATTGTATGAATCATGAGCACTCACAAAGGACAAAATTGTGAGATTAAACGGTTGGGGGAGCCCAAAGGTCACCCAGGGGGGAAACCTAAAGGTTTTTTTGTTTGTATAAATATAGGAGAATTAGAGGGAATAAAGGATTTTTTCCCAGACAGATTTGTGAGAATCTGATGTAAGAAGAACTATTTCTTTTTGCATAAAGAAATTACAAGTTTCCTGTTGGAGAAATCTTTGTGGAATTTTTCAAATGTTGTGCCATGTATTTGTTGAATGTGAACTATTTTGTTTTCAGTATTGTGTCCATGAATTGTGAGATCGTTCTAACTCTTTGAACCTATGTTCTTGTACGAATGTTCTCTAGTTTATTTTATGAATTTTTCACTATGAGTAATGAATGATGTTCATAAACAATTGGCTATCTGGTTGTTCAAATATCTTTAAATGTTCATGTGTTTTGAAAGAAGTATCAGCTATTTGTGATTTTTCTTAATCCATGCGAAAAACACATTACTCGTTAATGAATGATAATCTTTCTCCCTAGGGATAGGTTATATAGTTAGTTTTAGTTTTCTTGTTGTGTGTGATTTAGATGCAAGAGAGTTTAATATGAGAGGCAAGAACCTGCGAATCACATTGTGACCGCTCCTCGTATTCTCTATCAATCTACATTCTTAGATAGGCACTTGCATCTCATACTTTAATTTAAAAACTAAAACATACATGATGGACTGGGCCGCAACCAGTAAAACCTTTTTATTTCTGTTACTTGACCTACGGTAGTCGAACCGTAAACTAGACGGATTCCCCATACCAAATAGTAACGGGATAGTTTGGAACGTTTACTGGAGAGAATCCCTTGCTGTTGTTCCCTGTGATTTTCTAGGCCTCAACAGGTGTATACCTGGATGTAATCTACCTCTTGATTCCTCATGGCCTACAATATTCTAAAAATTTAGTTGACTTATTCTCCTTCTCTATCAGATATCAACACTTTGATGTAATTTCCACTCTTTTTCTTGACCATGGATTTAAATTTCTTGAACACACTAAAGGTTTATGACTTCTTCTTTATAGTATATACCCATGTATTCCTATTGTAATCATTAACAAAGGTTAAACAATAAAAACTATTTTTATACCATGAGATGGCACTTCTTCATTCGCATAACGATTGGACATCCTGTCGTTACACAAAAAGACACTATGGATGGAAGTGACCTTAACCTTATAGATGGATGATATCCTTGATACATGGTTACTCCTTCATCTCTACCACTTTTTATGGATGAAATTGCCTTACACTCGTGGGTACTCTTATAGAAACTCGTGTGTCACTCATGGGTAAACCCACATGCAACTCATGAGTCATGTTTAAAAAGTTGTAGTCGTGACTTCCCTTTAGGAAATTCGTGAGTCACTCGCAATTTTACTCATATATACATGTGAGTTCCATTAAAACAAGTTTAAAAATAAAAATATGATTAGTTTAGGGAAGTTGGGTCTGGATCGGTAACTTCCCTAACTCCCCTAACCATTGTAGTCGTCAAATCCTCTCCTCACCAGCAACTATAAAGAGAGGGGAGGGGTAGATGATAGGGGGAGCAATTTTGAGAGAAAGGTTATGCTGGAGGAATATTTTGGAGAGAGAGGAGAAAGGAGGAATTGGTTCTTGGTCTACAAAAGAATCATGTCTCAAACAAGGTTTTGTAATGTTTCCTGAACTTCCTCAATAAAGAGTGTTTTCCTTCCATATTTGTCTTAGTACATGGTTTTATTGTTATGATTTACGATCTATATTGTTATTTGTTTCCAAACACAATTGTAATATGTTCATGTTTCTTTATATAACAATAGAAGATACTGTGAGTAAATATCAATCTTTGTTCTAGGTGTTGAATATTAGAAGGCTAAGGAGCATTTAAGGAGGAGAGTTAAAGTTTGGATCAATCGTTTGGAAAAAGGTGCATGTCCTATTAACTCTTATTCTCCTAGATATCTCTATAAACCCTAAATTCCTGCAAATCACATCCACACTATGTTGGTGACCCTATTACCCCAAGTCATAACGTATATTTCCCTCACAATAGAACTGGAAACTCCGTTGGGGAGTCTAGTTTGTGTTGGGTCTCTTCAATTGATTTTTCTTTCCATTTTTTTTTATCTGTGTTTCTATTTGTGGTTTGCAACTATTATTTTTCACCTGAGTCTTTTTATATATTTAGGGTTCTTGGAAAAAAAAAATTTCTTTTTGAAATTTTTGGGAACCACTCGCAGGTTGCCTATACTTGCAGTCATGATTTCCTAGTGAAATCGTGGGTTACCTTAAGAACAGTCGCGAGTGATTCATGTTTCTGTCAAAGAACATTTGTGATTTCATGTAGATGAGTATACAAAGATCTAGGGTTTGTATTCTTTGAGTGTTTTTAATATCCTATCTACTTGTAAGGCTGTGTCCTGATTCTTTACTAGTCTATTTCCTGTTGCAAATCTCTATTAACTATATTTTATTAGACCTCTTTTGGCTAGGTTAGGTTGAATGTATGTGTAGATTTTATTTTAGGTCTTCCCTCTTGGAAAATTTGGTTGAAGTTTGAGTAGTTTCTGAGTGTTCTGATTTTTTTAGGACCTGTATCTACTCATATTTTGTATGATTTCTATATTAGTTGTCTTGAATTTTTCTTCTTCGAATTTTTTATCCAACTTGTTTTCATCTTGAAGTAGTTCATCCCAAGTAGGTTTTTGGCCCAACTTTGTGGAGTCTTCAAGGTTGTGATTGTGAGACCTAATTAATGAATCTTGCATTTACATGTGTTCATATTTATAACTTGCTTAGGTGCATTAAGTTGCATTTAGCTTTTTATTTTTGAAAAGATAAAACAAAAACAAAGAATTTAGTTGCATTGATAGTCTTAGATAGGCTCATTGTACATTTGTTTTTGAATTGTTTTTTAAAAAAGAAAAAGGAATTTGAATAGCAACTATAATTTAAAACCTTTACATCATTTTATTCTTTTTCTTTCAGTTCAGTCATAACATCACAAGTTTCATTTCCACTACACTCAGTAAAAACAACCCTAAAAAGAACGCTTATTAATTAAAATTAACAAGTAACATTTTATTTCTAGGGACTACACAAACTAGCTTAGGCTAGGATCTTGGAATAGGTGGTCTACTTGTCCAAGATCATTTAAAACTCAGACCTAGTGACTTGTATTGTAGGAAATCCAAGTTTGCAAGAGATCAACCAGAAATATACTCTAACATGGGAGATAAGCATAAGTTCGTGTGAGGACTTAGTTGCAGAGATACCCCTCCAATACTTCGTTCGAGCATATACCAGGACTATTGTGCGTACGATGATTCATCTAGTACCACCTTTTGGCCCCGTGTGGTGTCGGTACTATTTGGATTTTGGGCTTCGCTACCCTACCCCTACACATTAGCTAGACTTGCGACTGTTCTACCGGAATATTTTTGTAAGCTTGGTAACCTTAGTATCTTGACCTAGGGTTCTTTCACATGTGACAATGGAAGGCTGTTTCCACTGTACCTAGGGTGGACTTGGGAGGAAACCCCATATAACAATTTGGGAGGGTGGTTTGGTGATTCAAATGCTTGCACCCAGAAAACTTGTCACGAGGCCCCAGGTAATTATTCTTCGATCTTCATTGGTTTGTTCTAGGCCCTAATCATCTGAGATGATCCTTTGGTAGATATATATTTTAGCTTCCTTTGTTTGTCATACATAGGATATTTTTAGTGGTATGATCTATGGATTTCTTGTAATCTAGTCTGAAATCTATTTGTATGATTAAAATATTTAGTTGTGGAGGATGAACCTCCTCGCAGGTCTTGAAGGTTGCAAAACCTTCCTCTGCTTTCAATAGTGGAGCCTCCATTGCCACCTCAAAGGAAAAGAGTGTAAATAAACGGTTCTTTGAATCATCTGGTGTTAGCGAAATTCCAGGGGAACCTAAACTTAGATATACTCATAATGATCCATTGTCAATGGAAATTGAAGAATTGAAAGCTAAAGAGTTTGCAAGGAACTACAATTCACCTCTTACTGACCATAAGATCCAATTTTAATACAAGTTCGTCCATTCAGTCCACATAGAATTGGTTTTCCTTTGAGTTTTATCATGTCTAGTTCAAGAGAATATTTAGGGGAAATGTCTACCCCCAATTCATCCATGGTATCTAGTGAAGTCTCTCCTTCACGTGTGGGTGCTCCACAACCAAATGTATCTACTGCACTAATGGTGTCTTTAAACTTTAACTCATCAACCCCGATGTCTCTGAGTGCCCGAGTGGATAATCCCTTGGCACCTTTAAACATGGTTGGCCTATCTAGTATGGTTTTCACTAGGATACCCAGTGTACCCTTTACATCTTATCCTTTGTTTCAAAACACTCAAAGTGTTCCTAGTGGTTCCACTTCCTTTGTCCAATATTTTTCATGGTATGGAGGACACATCCCTTCATCCTCACCTTATGTAAGTCCTTCACCTACCTATGCATATGTGTCATCTAGAATCTAGAACCCTTTTTCACGGTTCAACTTTCAAACTTCTATTCAATTTTTGGTCACCTTTCAAAAGATCTCCTTTCTCACTTTTCAGTGGGGGAATTACAGATAATGTATCTGCAACTCCAGCTTCGACCAGGATTAGTCAAACATAGTAAAACACAACTCATGTCAACAATCCTTTAGCCTTTAGATGGAATCCATTTCACAACATTGCTACTTCTGCACAACCGGTGGCTGGGGGAAACCCCAACCTTTCTTTTGGTAACACTGGTGCGGGTAATTCCTCTCTCCAAACTCCTTAATATAAATATCTGAATAGGCCTAGATTACCTTTTTTCATAACCTTAAACTAGCTAGACCTTTATAAACTCATGAATGACCTTGTGCGCCATGATCCAACTTGGAAACCGGTTCCGATTAAATTAACTTATGGCATTCGCAAGTTCAAAGGAAAAACTAGAGAGGATCTGGGTTACCATGTCATGATGTTTCACTTGTCGTGTTCCTCTAACTTGTTGAATGATGATTTGATTCAGTTGAGGCTCTTTTAAATAAATATGACTAGTGTTGCAGCTAAATGGTATATTGAACTTATGTTTGTTTCCTATGACAGTTTTCTTGATCTAGAGACCGTTTTTCTAAAGCACTTTTAACTTCTTGTTCGGTATGATGCTGGTACAGACCTTCTATCGACATTTCTACAAAACAAGGCCACTCACATATCTAACCATATTCAGGAGTGGAGAAGAATAAAGAAGCTCATTAAAGTTAATATTCCTCCTGAATTCCTGTTGGAATGGTTTTTGAATTCTTTATTTCCATACATTTCAAAAGATGTTTTAATTTCAGGAGTGACCTCAGAGGAGGAATCCATACTCAGGTCCCAACAATTGGATTTGATCAATTCCTGGTCTAGGATTCTCTATGAGATTATTCATGAGGTTCCAAGGTCTAGTACAAACTTTGCCAAACCCAAGCTTGGATCACATTCCAATGGTGTGTTGGGTTCAATTGAGTTACCGATTGTAGAATCGTTGGCCAAGAATATACATGAATTCTTAGTGGAACAATGTATAGAAGAGGTAGCTAAGGATGCCACTCCCTCACCTCAGAAAGTGATTGTTTCTACTTTGAATCCACCCAAAAGGACACTAACTAGTTTGGAGGGAAAAATAATAAGGGTAAAAGGATGAGGGAGGTCATAACAAATAAAAACCCACAAACAATGATGAGGGGGGGGGGGGGGGGGGGGGGGCAGAAAATAAGAAATTCAAGTTTCCTTGCAAGATCTACTAGGAAGATCATTTGAATTACCAATGTCCCCTAATGGATTAAGCATAGGAGTTTTTGAAACAACAACAACCTATTGTCATGAATGACCCATTTACGCAAGGAAAAAATGCAACTTCTAGTGACCCAAAGAATGTTGGGGGAACACACACTGCTCCCTTTGTTGATCACTCATATATCAATATGGTCCGATCTCATCCCTTACTATGGACCAAAGCCAAGAATTATGAAAATTAGGTTCCGTTGAAAGATAAATAGACTATCGAAACATCAACCCCATTTTCAGTCTACAAATCGGCTGATACTATGCTGAAGATACTGAAAGGTGTTTTCAAAAAGACATTTCACAATACTAATGCAAGGGCCTCTTCCAACTACTTGGTTGTGGAGGACCGGACCCAAACTCCTTGTGCGATGTCATCCTTAGAAGTGATACAAAGTTGTCCTTCGTAGCGAGATGCACTTTTGGCGGCCATCGGTAGTATGGAATCTACGATCCTGATGCCTAAGTTTAATCTTTCTCATGTCAAACCACTCCTACCTTACAATGTGGCATTTTTTATTGATGCGGTCCATGGAGGAAAAACCATTGGGAGAACAGTAATAGATGAAGGTGCATCCACATGCATAATGTCTATTTCATGTTGGAAAGCTCTAGGATTCCCTAAGTTAGTTCCATCTAACACTTTGTTGACCGCTTTCGACGAAATATCTTTCCACCCACATGGTATATTGCCATCTTTTGATACAAAACTAGCAGGGAAAATGGTCTTTATTGAAATCAAAGTTGTTGATGACCCTCTGGATTATAATTTACTCTTGGGGAGGAGTTGGACCTATGTTATGTGCGTTATGTCGTCGTATGTTTTCTGAGTCCTCATGTTCCCACATGAAGGAAACTTTCCAACTATTTATCAACAATCCTATACTCGTAAAGGTCATATGGAGACTTTACATTCAAAAGTACCTTTGATGGATAAATTGAGCCCAGAGAATGAGAGTTTAGGAGTTGGAATGTACTGGAGTTGGATCCCTTTTGATATGCTCGCTCCTATAAACTACTTAGGAACTACTGGTGTAGGGAAGAACATATGTATAGTTGTAGATAGAATTGACTCATGGGTTATCCCTTCGTAAGATGAGCCTAAAGTTCCCTTATCAGAAGCAAACGTATCCTACCAAGCTGTATTCAATGCTATTGTTGATTCCATCTTGACTCCTCTCGTCTTAGAAGAGTCAGATGAATCTTATTTTTCTGCATGGGAAGAGAAATCAACTTATTTGAATGACTGATTAGATATGATTTTACCATCTTATGAAGCCATTCTAGAAGCTATTATAGGACCCAGGAAAATTTGTGAAGACCTACATCACAAGTCCTACTTCCTACCGGATCTAAGCAGGATAGAAAACTCTAAGTTCCATGTGAGACTAGGTGAAGGTATTTATTAGCTTGTGAACCATTTTCCTAGGGATGGAGTGTTTGTCAAGGGGAATATGGAAGAAATTTCCTCCACATACCGATGAATATCTCTACAAAACTGGATGCTGTGGCGAATGCTCATATTGGATCAAACTCTTCACTTGAAAATATTTTTTGTTATACTGCCTTATTCAAGGAATTTCAGGACATCTTTTTGTGGTATTATGAGGAGATGTCAGGAATCAACCCATCCATTACAAAGCATAATATTAGAACATACCCCAATGTTAAGCCTATTCATAAAAACCTTCGACCTGTGAACCCGCGAAAAGAGGGAACTGTGAAGGCTTAAGTGGGAAAATTGTTGAAGGTCGGTTTCATATACCCTATCTCTCTAACGGAATGGGTATCCAAACCCATTTTGATTGATAAGATAGAAGGGACCATATGCATTTGTAATGACTTCAGGGATTTGAATAAGGCATGACTTAAGGACAACTATCCCACTGTGTTCATAGATCTTATTATTTATGTGTGTGCAGGTAGTGAAGTTTTTTCATTTATGGATGGATTCTCAGGATATAACCAAATATATTAAACCTGAAGACTAGCATAAAAATACCTTTATCTACCTTTGGGGTATGTTCACATACAAGAAGATTTCGGTTCTCTTGAAGAATGCTGAGGAAACCTTTCAATGTGTGATGATTTTTTATTTTCATGATATCAAGCATAATGTTGATCCTTAACAAGATGAACTTCCAACTCATTCTTGAAAGAGAAAGGATAATCCAAATCATCTTTGATTAGTTTTTGAAAGATTCATGCACTAAAAGATTCACTTAAATCCCCTTAAGTGCATGTTCTGTGTCGAATTGGTGTGTCTTCTAGGTTTCATAGTATCTAAAAAGGGTATAAGGGTTGATCCATTGAAAGTAGAGGCGATTATTAATTTTCCTCCTCCTCGAACCATCAAAAAGATACAAATCGTACAAGGAAAGTAAAACATTCTGAGAAAGTTTATAAAAGTCATCATCATATACACCCTCAATCTCACGACCACCCTGGCAATGGAATACATCTCCCCACAGTGTCAACCTAGGTTTACGTGGAGGTGAGGGCAGGAGTGTCACTGTGGGGATCAGACTGGGTACTCTCGAAGAAGAAGAAGAAGGTGACCAAGATACTAGTATATCCAAAATTATTCTTCTTCCCCAACCTACATTCTAAGAGTTGTTTCTTCATGATAATCAAGGAAAATTTCAAGAACCCCCCCTAAAGTTATATATATAATAAATGGGTGAATCCCCATGATACATGACAAAGTGTGAAGGCTATTTTATCAATAATATAATATGTATATACAATTTTTGGTGAATATTTCATGGAATTATAAAACCTTGAAAAATATGGGCGAATATTTCATGGAATTATAAAACTTTGTAAAATATTGGTGAATATTTTACAAATATATAAAATCTTGTGAAATGATGACGAATCTTTCACAAAATTATAAAACCTCGTTTAATATTTAGCGAATATTTCATAGAATTACTTCATCGCATTGGTTTAGGATCACCAGAGTTCAACCAATGGGTTTTCCTGTGTATTTTTTTATTTGGATTTCTCATGTCTCTCGATGGCGTCCCCATTGGAACACTACAGTGTTTGGATTTCTTTCGTCAAACACAATCATGTCGAGAAAGCTTCAGGCTACCCCTCGACATGCCAACAAGGGAATAGGAATCTTGGGTCATCATGTGAACAAAGGTTCCTTGGACATTGCGTATGATAGTTCTATTATGTGGCTCTTAAGAAAAATGGCGGACGATTGGGAAGAATCGGTGATGCAACAAGTGGTTGTCCATAGAGATTGGGTTCATTGTTATCAGATAAATCTACTCAAATGAACTCAAGCCATATCTCCCTAGTCCAAGTGGATCTAGAGCAAATCAAGTACACAATAAATCAACTTTCCTAGATCAAACAAAAATTCAAGCTCACAGATAGATCATTTACCTGCAATATGCAAATCCTCTTCTCTCTTTGTTGATCCAATCTCCATAGCCTTCAGATCTCTAGCTACAAAAACTTGTAGAGCAAGTGGAAACAAGAAAACAATACATGTGTATCTAAACATGAATTGATCTAAGCTAACCATTAAGGAATAAAACTCTAAACATCATCAACATAACAATGTTTAGGGAAATATATTTGTATTAATGTAATTAAGGAGATACATAGAATTACATAAAAGAAGTAATGTCACAACCTAGTCTTAACGCTACAAATTTCCATCCAACAATCCAAGCTAAGACAAGCCTCCAAAGCAAGATAGTAAGCCTCCCAAAGGATGATGGGGATCACCTATAAATTCCACCAGAATAACAGTACCATAGTCCTTCCTCCCTTCAGAATGGAGAGAGGGTTTAATTTATAAGGCTAAAGGGATAAAGTAGGTTGAGGATTAGGAGGAGGGGTCTAAAGGATCTTCCCCATAGGTTAGGAACTGAATGCCATCTCACCTAGATGATAGGGTTAATCCTACACCTCATCCACCTTCGAGAAGGGCCTAGAAGCTTTGTTTTTCTCCCTCAAAACACCATCGACACACCTTCCATGAAGGGAAAGAGCATCATTGGCGCACCTAGCAGTGGGAGATAGAGTGCCAGGACTAGTGCACCTAGAATGAAGGGAAAGAGATCCATGGGTGCACCTAGCATGAAGGGGAAAAGCGTCGACCTTCCTAAAGAGGGAAAAAGGAAGAAACAACCTCAATATCAATCAAGTTCAGCAAAGAGAAATTTGGGGATTAGGAAAAGGATTGACACATGGATCAAGAGGACAATATTTTGGTGTAACATTCGTTGTGGGAACTACTAGACGGTAAAAAATATGTTAGGTTAGGTCCTCATGGAGTCAAAATATTCAAGCAGGGATAATAATCCCTTTCCTTCTCCTTCCCCTACTATGGCACTTTATTATTCCCCCTCACTGAGTCCTTCTTAGGTCTCAAAGTCGATGGAGAACCAAGAAACAAGGACTAAAATAGACCCCCCCCCTTTGGCTTAGAGAAATATAGATGATTCTTCTATGAGTGGACACAAAAGAAAGAAAGTGGAGAGTAGCATCCCTTTGGGCCTCTCCTTTAGGAAAACAAAAGCCACTCCCTGTGAAAAAATCTCCTGAAATTTCTTCAAACTTGAAGGCCTATCGCTACCCAATTATGGAAGAGAATCCCCAAAAAATTGAAGATGGACGCAATTACCAGTAATTTCTTGGTTGATTATCTTTTTATCTTTCTAGAAATGGTTAGATTTTATAAAATCCTTTCTTTTGTAGTTGCTAGTATTATTTGTTTATAACTCAAAGCCCTTGGTGGCTTCTTTGATACTTTTTTTATTTAGAATATGTACTCAGTGGTTTTTTACTTTCCACTCATGGAAGGAACATAGAGATAGGTTTTTAGATGATTACTCATGCTTGGTAAGACTGTTTATTTTCAAGTTTAGTAGGCTCAACACTTAGAGAAGCCATGCTGGGCTCTTGAACCTATTGACAATCTTGTGCCTATACTAACTATTTTTTGTACTATAATATATTTTATTCATAGAGCTTACAAACAAAACTTCATACCTAGAATTGAGTCCATTTTAGGAATGCATCAACTTTTCTAAAAAAAAAATTTATTTCAGGTGTTGATTTTTTATGTGTGTTTCCCCTCGTTATCACTACACCTCCCTTTCCTTGGTTTCCTTTCGCATTGTTCGTTATGCCCATCTTCTTCTTCTAAGTCAAATATTTTTGGTTTCCAAAATTTAAGAGAATATCTCTAAGGATTTCAGTTTCCCTCCTCTTGATGTCTCCATAGTTGCACATAAATGAGGCTTAAAATATGAAAGAATGAAACCCTAAATTATTAGATTTGATGTTGGGTGTTTTATTGTCTAAATTAATCCACCTATTCTTTAATTATCAGCCAGGTTTGGTAAGCTTAGAGTTGACACAAAATATATGCGAAGTTAGAGGGTGTCGTGTAAATATTTTAACAAACAAAAGATTGAAAGATCTTTCAAAATGAAAAACTGAGTCAAACTCCTAAAATGCAATTATTAAAGTATTTAAATTGAAATAAACTAAACAATTGAAAATAAGTTTTAAATTGAAATACAATCAACAATTGACTATTCAAATGGGAAACTAGGGTACAAGGAAAACTTAACTTATAATCAACTAGAAAACTTAATAAAAGAAGCAAGTAGAAAAATTAATAGAGAAAACTTTAGGTTCTATCCTACAAGTTCTTTCAACAATAACACAACATAAGAGAGACAACCTAAAAACATACTAAGGGAAACACATATAACCTTAAATTTTGCATACAAACAAACAAATCAATTCAAAAGGAATAAACACAAAACCATACAACAATAAAACAAAATCAGAAACAAAACTTAAGAATAACTTAAATTTCACTCAAAGTAAGAGAATTAAGGAAAAATAATAAATAATTTAAAACAACTAAACTTTAACTTTAATGTTAAACAAAACTTTCATCTAACTATTACAGTCAGAACATAATTCAAACATTCACAAAACAAAGCTAAAAACAATCTTAAACACAAATAAAAAAAACTAAAAAGAGAACTAAAGGATGAATGGCAGACTGAACTGTGGGTTTGAAAGGGTGGCTGAATAACAGACTGAACAGGCTATCCGAATGACAGTTTGCACAGTTAAAATGGTAAAAACTAACCTAAATGAACTAATCTTCAACTGAAGCCATGTAGATGTAATTCTAATGCATCAAAATAGTAAATAAACCTATTTAACAGTAAATTAACCTTAAACTAATTCATGAAGAAAAGGAATCATTGCATATTAAACTAATAAATAAACTGGAAATTAACTTGCATAAATTCAAAACAAGAAAAGAAATAACAGAATTGAATCTATTCTAAATTCATAAAAATGACTTATTCTATATTCCTGAAAACAAAGACTGAAAGTAATGCTGGAAATGGAATCATTGGAAACAAAACGACTGAAATCAAATATTTGAAAGCAAGATATGCATGCATTTAACTAATTAACTTCGAAATAAAACTAACGGTTAATGTATTATAGAAAAAAAATAGAATAGCATTCACTATAATCTAATGGAAGAAAACTAGAAATTAAACTAGACTAACTAAAACATAAAAGAAACTGAGATAAACAAAGAAAATGAACCTCTGGTTGATGAGGGGCCCTCTTAGCAATCAGGGGTGATGCCTAGCTAACTTCTACTTAAACGCAATATTCAACAACGATGCATACAACTCTTTATTCAGATGGTGGAACAGAAATACAAAGTTCAAGAGTAAATCACAGCAAGAAATCTTCTCCTAACTCTGCTAATTGACTGGTTTTCTAGTTAGCTGGGCTCTCTCATAGAGTCTGCTATATATAATGATTTACGGGGGTGAGAAAGTCGACCCTTTAGAGGTCGATTGCTCTCTAAATTTAGTTGATCTTTAAAGCATTTAATTTTTTACAAGCCAATGTGCATGAATCCTCCTTCTTCAGCGCGAACAGTATTCATATGTGGCGCACAGGATTCTCTCCAGCATGAACAATATTCAGAGGTGGTGAACAAGATCCTTCCTTATCACAACAGGCGACTAATGGCGAACTGAGGAGAGTGTAGTGGCGCATTTTCTAGAGCATGGGTTAAATGCAATAGTCCAGTGCATGGATGGTTGATGTGGTGGCGAGTAAAGGAGAATGTAGGCTGGAGAACATTCTAGAACATGGCTTCATCACCCGAATGTGTGAATAATGGTTTGTTGGCAGCTGGTTCATGTTTTAAATGCCCGAAATTAATTCTCAATAGCGCGTAGTCTGATAGGCGATCTGGATGGAGTGTTGAACGGAAGGCTGGGCCACGAGCTAAATACGCTATGCATTGATATAGGGTGAATGGACTGTCCATCTGCTAGTGTGCTTTAGGACTAGAGTGTACATCAACACATCTCAACATCTAGGAAACCACCAGCGATTTTCATGTAACGGGTTTAATGATGAG
Source organism: Pseudotsuga menziesii (assembly GCA_001517045.1). Classification (NCBI taxonomy): domain Eukaryota; kingdom Viridiplantae; phylum Streptophyta; class Pinopsida; order Pinales; family Pinaceae; genus Pseudotsuga; species Pseudotsuga menziesii. The sequence continues at coordinate 93,780 of LPNX010452982.1, forward strand.
CTGGATACACTGTGCAAAAAAAAGGGTGAATGCGTTTTGCATATTAACTTGGCCCAAAAAGATTATAAAACCTGTAAACAATTATACAAACTAATTAATACATCAAATATGCTTCAATAATGTTATTTTTAATTAATAAAACCATAAAAATGATAACAATAAAATAATTTTATATAAACTTTAAAAACACTCATACCTGAGGTTGAATAATGATCTGTGTGTACAAAAGATAATAAAATATATGGTTAAATAAGTAATTTATTTTCCAAAAATGGTAACAAATCTAGGATCAACAATTGAGATAGAACTATCTCAATTGTATCCATTAATAAATATACGAATTACTAAAAACTAACGATCTCTAAAAACTTCAATGGATGGTTGCTTAGTTACATTTCTCTTAGTGATATTCGATATAGATATCAACTCATCAAGTAAACCATTTTATTGGTTTTATTGAGATGATATATACATATCTAAGGTTATAAAATGTTTATTCGTCCACCAAGGCTCCATTCCCATTATGCCCAACCTGAATGGCATGTTATGAAAATACAAAGCAAGGAAGAGTTTCAAGTGCAAATTTTGTGTGAATATGGCATAATATATACTTTCAAAACCTAACATCTATGTAAACTAAAGTCCATATTCAAATTTGCAACTATAGACCACTTTTAAGTGTGTAGGTGTCCTTATTGTTTATTTAAATATTTTGCATTCCTATTGTTCATTTGATTATTTTTCTATTACTCATTTTTCTACTTCTTTTGCAATAATAATTCACTTTGAACATGTGCTTATTGTATCTATATCATTTAAAATACCCAATTATTCCTAGAATTTTTGCTTTTCATGCAACTTGTTTTTCAACATACACATTTATAATTTAAAATTTCAAGTTCAAAGATCTACTAAATGATGCCATTTTAAGTTCACTTTAATTTTTTTCAAGATCAAAATGACAGATAAGACCCACAACAACATGCTCTCATATTGCTAGGCCTTTAATTCGACTCAACATCCTCTAATATCATCTATCTCCTCCTTACTATTGCTTCTCATCTAAGTTTTTTTTCAATCCTCTAATCCCATGTGTCTCCTCACTGTTTCTTCTCATGTAAGTTGTTTTTCAACATAAACTTTTATAATCTAAAAATTTAAGTTCAAGAATTATTAAATGCTACCATTGTAATCCACTACTTTTATCCAGAGGAATTCATTTTAAATGAGTCAAAACTCAATAACAAACTTAGCCCACTCTAATATGTTCAAAACTAATTTTTGTTGCCTCCTTAAGAATACCATATAATAATCGACTCAATTTTTTATATCAACAATATTTAATATAGTCACCAACTACATACAAAAAACCCCAAACATAGAAGGAGCATGCCCATCAAGATTTGACCAAAAAAATGATCACAACCACTACAAGTTGCGGCTAGAATAACATCTTCTATGAGATTCAAATATCTAGCTATAATATGTTCATATCATCCTATTCCTTGCTAAAATCAATCTCTAAAATACTTTGTTAACCCGTTATTATTAATTTTATAATCCATTTAAAACTACATACCTACCAAAATCGAAATCGCATTCCACTGATTTCATTTTAAGTTGACATATTTGTGATCAAATATTCATTCATAGTTTAAATAATATGTCACTAAATAATTCTTATACTTCATCCTCACATGAAAATTTCCTTATAAAGTTACAAAAATGTTTATGTATAGCAAACATTACATAGTCATGGTTTGTCAAATGCAATAAATTTACTGTCCTTGTTTTTTATAAAATGATATTTAGCAAAATAGGATGTCCTTACCTCTTGCTTGGTTTGTAATTATCAAATTTTATTGGTAACTGTTTCATATTAGTTACATTTATTAATCATAATATTTAAAACAAATAATAAGAAATTGTTATCATGGCTATTATTTATACTGATAGAAACTTGCCGCCTCATTTTACTTAATCAGTATCATGCTCTCATTTGTTGAGATCTAATGTGGAATACTAAATAAAAATATGGACATTTACCAAAGAAGGAAAATTATGTAACAAGTAATGACACATACATAAAACAGACAAATATATGGACATTTACCAAAGGAAAATTATGTAAGAACCAATGACGCATACATAAAACATAACATTGTATATTTTGCTCACTCTATGCAAATCTACACACATAGAAAAAATGTCTCTGTTTTACACTTCTTTCTCACTGAAATATTATGCATGCATATGTTGCATTCATGTTAACAAGAAAATGACAAAACACAACTCTACATTTTAGTTTCTTGGTCACTGAAATATTGCTTGTACTTTTGCATGCTTTTTGGCAAGAAAAGAACCGAAGACACAAATGAGAATTTATGTCGATTCTAAGATGTCATGGAAATTAGTATATGTTACAATTCCCATCTTGCATGAATCTTCCCACAAAATAGGCTTACACTGTTCAACCTAGATCGCGACAACAAAGATCATTTTTTGTCATGTTTAGGTATTATCTCTATGCCAACAAGGATTTTATTCACCACTAAGGTTATAGAATATTCATTTGTTCACTAGGAGATTCATCCTCCTTGGGGCCTGTCCAATCTAAATGGCATGCTATGAAAAAAATACATGGTAGAGGAAGGTATGGGTGCAAATATTGGGTGAATATGGCATAATGAATACTCTCAAAATATGGTATCAAAGAAGAAGTAAGTCCATATTATGCAGTCCATCCCTCTGGGGCATGCGAGTTTCTAAGAAACATTTCGTAGAAAAACCTAGTCTCTATAAAGAGACGAATAAGATAGGAAAATATAAATTATTATGAACCCTAATTATTTCCATCCTACATCATTTACCTAATTACTAATCTATAAATACCACCATTTGTAAATATGATTGAACATTTATAGGTCTCTTTTGTCCAAAAACACCTATTATGCCACTCTTAAGAGAGAGAGGACCGACACTACGGTGATCATCGTTATTGAATACCCTCCTTATTTCCATCCTATACCACACATTTTATAGTCTACAAATAGCATTGTTCATGGATAAAACATTTATGTCTCTTTTGTCCACTCAAATAAAATAGACTCCTTGCAGAGAACGATTAGATTTAAATATTTTATCTAATAGCATGAATTTTAGAAAGTTCACATGAAAACCCAATCTTATCAGTGTCATAGGAAAACAATGTCAACAAATTCCCTGCAAAATATGCAAAATCTTCATCAAAGTCTTAATCATCCATTAAGAAGGATGTTACTACACCAAACATCACTACTTATTTCCATCATGCACCACACATATTCTCTAATCTACAAATAGCATTGTTCATGGATTAAGCATTTATAGGCCTCTTTTGACCACTAAATGAAATAAACTCTTTGCAAGAACTGTTAGATTTCAATATTTTATCTGCTATCATGATTTTTATCAAATCCACATGAGAACCCAATCTTTCCGGTGTCATAGGAAAACAATGTCAATAAAAACCCTGAAAATATGCAAAATATTCAAAAAAAACTTAATCATCCATTCAGAAGGATGTTACTACACCAAACACGTAGGAGAGATGGATCTCCCCCAAACGAAACTGACTGATAACGGTTAGCCTAAAAAATGCACAAAATGAAATATGTAGTGCAAAAATTTATGGAGGATAACATCCTGATAGATAATTTGGTAAACAGTTGTTACTTCTACCTTGCTCACCTAAAAAAGTTGAAATTGTCGCTCGTAAATTTGACCACATAGAAGGTCTCTTGGATTATCATTCTTCCAAAATAAAATCTTGATTGCATGATCGCTTTCCCCAAATGATAATTCTTCTTGTTCGATGTAATTCATACAGTACAGGATGAAAAATTTACCAAAGAGTACAAGTACAGTCAAATCATGCACATCATATTGCAAATGTCCTTCTGGAATGATTTTTTTGTCAACCTAGTAATGAATTTGTCACGTCCCCTCCCACCCTAGAGGAGAGAACACGACCCAACTCTTCTACTTGAGTTACCTATCTCTAACTCTGCATTCGTATGATGATTCCTAGTTCTTTTTTTTCTTTAAACATCAACACAAGCAAGAATTTCTCTTGCTAACATTCTGATCCAAAATGTGTATAACTCTTTATCTTCCCTAATCGCAGAGAGATCGAACAGTGGATAATCATCCCACAGAAAATCAATGGTGTGGAGAGATTCACTTGCAGAATTGAAAACATATCAAAATTTCACTCTCACACCTTGCATCCCACATGTCGCATTCCGCATCCTGCATCCCACATGTGGAATGGTGCTTGAGGAGATCAAAGTTGCAGAAATCAAAATTCACCATAACTCATTTCCACATCCCGCATCACGCATGCCCATCTCACATCTCATATATTGTGGAAAGCATATTTTGCCAAATGACATTTTTGCATCCCACATCTCGCAAGTTGCGTAAAGGGAATTGCGGAAAGCAGATTTCACCAAATGAAAATATCTCATCCCGCAAATTGTGGAAGAGAAAACGCGGAGATCAAAATTTCCAAATAACTTTTTCGCATCTAGCATCCCACAAATTGTGGAAAGGAAAATGTGGAGATCGGTATTTCTAAAGAAATTTTACGCATCCTACATCCCGCAAGTTACAGAAAGGAGGTTGCAGAAAGGTTAAATCTACAGAATTTTTATCTAGTATAAAACTGATTTCCAACATCTAGGCCATTACCAATATGATTGATCCAACTTCATAACAACTTAGAAAATGCATTGAATTAATTACACACATTGATGCATCATTCATGAAATATACAGCTGAAACACAACACATTTCATTAAAGAATTCATTATTTCATATTAATTTACAAACAAGTACAGTTGCAGGGATTGAAACGCAAGAGATACTTATCTTTGTCAGAAGCTTGTCCCACAACCAGCTATGTCACTACAACATTCCACCCAACCATAGGCCAGTGTTCTCATCATTATCTCAGCAACACTACCACCCCTATACTCGGCATGATTTCCCCAAGGAATAAGGAACGTTAGAAGACTTCCCCATAGCAAAGGATACAGTAAAACTTAGCCAGGCCAACACAACTAGGTTTATCAAGCTTACACAGGTAGTGATTTACACATAGCCAAAGTTTATAAAAGTCACATCCAATCCAATAGATGGGTTTATCAGGATACCATCCAAGCCAAGCCATCCTTCCAGTTGGGTTTATCACGCTACCAGCCAAGCCATCCTTCCAGTTGGATTTATCAGGCTACCAAGGAGGTGTAAAGACTGACTGCTAAGCTAGTGAGCTCAATCCCAGAGCTATGGACACCTACACCGGATCTAGCCTTAGTTCTAAACATTTGCATGCCCAACACAAGGAAGCATCCATTTTTCTGCTACGAAGTCCCTCAAGCCATGCCTTCCCTTCAATTACTATTCAGGGTATGCAAAGAAGAAAACCATCCCTCTAGATTGGTGTGTGAGGTTCCTTCACAAACTAGGTTTTCCAAGTAAGTCCATACTCCATTTTAATTCCCCAAATCAGTTCAGATGTCAAATGAGGATGTACACACAACAATCTCAGTTCTAGGATTAACAAAATGTAACAAAAGCCAAGGAATACACACATGAACTACAATTATGAATTTCAGAGCATTTCCTGATCCATACTGACTACTGCAATTACCCAAAATGGAATCATTTGCTAATCATTCTATTCAAACCAGAAATCAAATTCTAGGCATTCACATTTGGGAAACGACTAACAGATAGGAAAATCATAAATGGAAAACAATTCATCGAATAGGAAAATTCCCGAGGGATCAAGACTCAAAGTGGTTTTGCTTGATTGCTGTGTGAATTCCCAAATCCCCTTACCAAAATGTTCAACACAGTCCAAATTGTGAGGGGAAGGTGAAACAAAACTGCATGAGGGAAAGGAAGGCATTTTTTTTGCTGTTTTCTTGCCCAAGAAAATTTAAAAATAGTTTTTCCCAGAAATGGTGCTTTTTCCATTTCAAATTTCTTCCCACTCTTCCAATCCCCCCCCCTTATCCTTAGGAAAAATCATTCCTCGATATCATTTTGTTGCATTGACATAGCTGGCTATAGGATTTTAATTAAAATTACAAATTTAACATGATGTCCAAACTTATAACGTTCAGCTAGCATAAAAACACCATCGGCCTAAATCTTAATTTCCGAAATATAAACGCTAAACCGATGATGGGGCTTTTGCCTTGAGCTACACACCATGATTATTTACATCATGTTATTTAATGCAAACGAGGCCAAAACGGAGGTGTTACATTCCCCTCCCCCTTCAACAGAACTGTCCTTAGTGCTTTACAACATTGAAGAAAAATGCTTTGTTGGTACTTCCCACAGCAATCTGCAGAATTAAACAAAAATGGATTTGTGAGTCGCATGACATCCTCCAGCTCCCATGTAGCTTCTTCAGGACCGTAGTGCTCCCATTACACCTTTACCTATCCTATTGCTCGGTTCTGGAGCATTGTGACCTTCCCGGTGAGGATGTGCATAGGCTTGATTTGGAACTCTCCCTCTGGTTCCACCTTCATCACATCCCAATGTATTACATGGTTAGGATCATTTACATATTTCTTAAAAAATGGAACATGAAAGAGATTATGAGCCCTAGTGCTAGCAAGCAATGCAAGGCTATATGCAACTGGTCCTATTCTTTCAATCATTTCAAATGGCCCACAGTATCTAGGAGACATCTTGGCACAACTCCTAAGATTAGGAAATTTTATTTGCCTTGACCCTCAGGTAAACATGGTCCCCAATACTGAACTCTTTGTTCATCCTATGCTTATCTACATAGTTTTTGTATCTGTCCTTGGCTGCCTTTAGATTCTGTCTCATTTTTTGAAACTTCTTGCTCCATCTCCTTGAGTAATTTTGGATCGATCACAACTCTGTTCACTGGTTTATCCCATGTTACTGGTGTTTGCACCTCCTCCAATACAAAGATTCATATGGACTCATCCCCAAGGATGGTTGTTGTCCATTTTTATAACCAAAATATACCAAGTGTAAATAGTATCCCCACTTGGATGGTTTGTCCATCACATACATGCAAAGCATGTCTTCAAGCACTTGGTTAACTCTCTCGGTCTGTCCATTGGTCTGAGGATGATAGGCAGTGCTGAAATTCAACTTTGTTCCCAATTCCGCAAACAATTCTTTCCAAAATTTATAAGTGAACTTAACATCTCTTTCAAAGACTATTGCCTTAGGAAATCCATGCAATTTAAAATTTTCTTTGATGAAAATCTTAGCAATATCATCAGTCTTATGCGTGGAATTTACCGGTATAAAATGCGCTACCTTCATTAACTTGTCCACCACAACCATGATGGAATCATGTTGTCTCCAAGTCATAGGCAATCTTATAATAAAGTATGGGGAAATCACTTCCCATTTCCATTCTGGAACCGGCAAAGGATGCAACAAACCTACTAGGTGTCGATCTTCAACCTTCACTTGCTGACACTTCATGCACTTTGAAATATATTCAACCATGTCCGTTTTCATGCCTAGCCAAAAGTATTTCTTTCTTATTGTAGAAATAATATTTTGATATCCTGGGTGACCAGAATATGGAGTTTGATGGATTTCATCCATAACAACCCTCCTCAACTCTACCACGTCATTTGGAATATGCATTCTACTCTTATAAGTAATAAATCTATCCACTTCTAACTTATAACCTTCATACTTATTTTCAATGCTTTTCTATTGTAATTCATCCTTTACCTATGCATCCATTTCATCTTCATCATTACAGTTAATAATATGCTGTCTCAAATGTGATAGGAAAATTCTAATAGATTCCACATGCATTTCTTGTACTTTCCTACTAAGTGCATCAACTACCTTATTCTCCTTACCTTTTATGTGCTTGATTTCCAAATAAAAGTCACATAAAAATTCCATCCATCTAGCTTGCCTAGCATTCAAAGTAGGCTGATCAAACAAATATTTTAGACCACAGTGGTCTATCCTTAACTTAAATTTTATGCCCATCAAGTAACGCCTTCACATCTTGAGAGAATGTAGTATGGATGCAAGTTCCAGATCATGCGTGGCATAATTCCTCTCATGCTCCTTCAGCTTTCTGGATTCATATCATATCACATGGTTGTCCTGCTAAAGAACTCCTCAAAGTCCTTGACTGCATGCATCCATACATACCACAAAATCTTTTTGTGGGTATGCAACTTTCAATACTGGTGCACTGGTGAGAAGATACTTTAACCGCTGAAAAATTTCTTCACACTTCGAGGTCCATTCGAACTTTATCCCCTTCCTTTCAAAATAAGTGATAGCATGTGGAACCTTGGAGAATCCTTCAATAAATATCCTATAGTATCCCGCAATCCACATAAAATATCTTACCTCTGTCACAATTTTTGGAGTGGGCCAATTCTTGATAGCTTCAATCTTGTCAGGGTCCACAAATATACCCTCTTCTAAAATAATGTGAGCCTTGTACTGAATTTTATCTTTATAGAAGTCACACTTTCTCAGCTTTGCATACATCTGATGTTCTCTGAGCAATTGCAATGTTAGTCCTAAATGTTCTTCATGCTCTTCTTCATTCTTAGAACAAATAAGAATGTCATCAAGGAAAACAAGAACAAACTTGTCTAAATACATGTTCAAGACACTATTCATAAGGCACATAAATGTTGTTGGTGCATTTTTTAGACCAAATGGTACCACTACAAACTCATAATGTCCATACCTGGTTATGAAGGTTGTCTTATGAATGTCTTCATCCTTGATTCTCACCAGCTTGTAAACAGACCTCAAGTCAATCTTGGAAAATACCTTTGCTCCTTTAATTTGATCAAAGAGGTCATCAATTCTCGGCAAGGGATATTTTTCTTCACCGTGAATTTGTTCAGCTCCTTGTAGTCAATACACAATCTGAGTGTACCATCTTTCTTATTCACGACCAGAACTACTGCTTCGTAAGGAGACAAACTCGAACTGATATAATTTTTCTCCAATAATTCTTGCAGCTGCATCTTCGGTTCTAAAATTTCTGGTGTACTCATTCTGTAAGGTGCTTTGGACACTAGTGCTGCTCCTGGCACAAGGTCAATCATGAAATCAATGTCTCTCTTTGAAGGAAGCCTAGGAATCTCCTCAGGAAAAACATCTCTTAATTATTGCAACACATGATAGTCTTCCAACTTGAGAGTTTCATTCTTTGCTACCTCCTCAATATGGGCTGCATACAACTGAAAACCTTTTCTACAAAACTTCTTCAATTGCATTGCTTAAATATTCCTTATATAAATTACCCTTGGTATGCCTTTTACAACTACTAGGTTCCCTTATCCAGCCATGCATTCAAAATTCTTGTTATAATAGTCAAGATTCACCCTCTAAGATTCCAACCAATCTATTCCAATGAGAACATCATAGGAACTGAGTGGTAGAACAATCAGATCTACGCAAGTGCTCAATCCATCTATCACCAATGGAAATTTCTCCACCACTTCATTAACATTTTTCTTAGTTCCAGTGGCTAGCTGAACTAACCATGACTTTATATGCTTTGCTTTCCTAAGAGAAAAAACCTCCACTAATTTAGGAGAAATATAGCTATGAGTAGAACTAGGGTCAATCAAAATAGAAATAGATTGCTCAACAATATTACCTGCAACTTCAACCATTGTTGACTAGTGATCTACCTGGTGGTCTTCCATCACTGCATAAATTCTAGGTACAACCCTTGCTACTTGTCCCACTGTTTCTTCCTCTTGAATATTGTATGTTGGCATTGCATTCTGATTCTCCAATGGACAAAACCTGCATAGATGGGGTCCTTCAAATTTCCATCACTGGAGAGGCTCTTTGTTCTGCTGCGGTTCTCTTGAATTTTTTCCTACTACTCTGGATGGCTTCTTCTTCGATTGGAATGGCTTCTTATGCTGATTCTGGAAGTTAGGAGGCTTGAAACCTCTCTTCCTCAGATCAGAATTCTAATTCATCTTGTTCTCCATGCCTTCTGGTAGTCAGGTTTGCTCTTTCTTTGCTTGTAGTAGTACTTAGCTTTCCTTATCCCCTCTTCCAGAGTTTTGGGTTCATAGAACTCAATTCAGTCTTTGTAGGACTGAGGCAGTCCACTCAGAAAGAATTCGATTTTTACCTTCTCATCTTTAATATACCTCACATTCCTCAATAGTTCCAAGAACTTATTTTCATATTCCTCCATAGTCTGTTGTCCCAATCTCAGCTCATGGAATTCTTTGATTTTATCATCATAGTACCATTTAGAGAGGTACTTCTTCTTTAAATATTTCTAGAACTGTTTCCAGACAATCTTCCCTTCATTTATCTTCTTTACCTTCCTAAAGTGTTCCCACCAAATAGACTATTTTCCTGTCATATTGAAAATGGATACTCGAGCTTTCATATTTGTAGGATAATCTTGGACTTGGAAATATTTTCTTATTCCCAGAAGGTAAGCTTCAGCTTCTTGACAAGTCTTTACCTCACCATTGAAGGTAGGTGGCTTTTCCTTCCTGAATTCATCTCATGAGTGGTTCTGGTAACACCTCTTCCTCCTACCTCTATGAGATGAAGAGCCTAAATCTTTAGTGGATCTTTCAGAGTCATATGACCCACTAGGAGATCTCTTCCTTTTATTCTCATGAGAGGAAAACATTGAACCATCAGTGGATTTTTTAGAGTCAGGCGACCCACTAGGAGATTGATTTCTCCCTCTAGCAGTGTTCTTACTTCCTACTGGCTTTATTATCTAGTCCCCATAGTTCATCTTTCTATGAATGTTTGTCAAACTGTGCAATATGGCTGCGTTCAGCTGATTCTGCTCAACCTGAGCCTTAATCAGTCTTTCATTTTCTGCTCTATAGCTCTTTATCTCCACCCTGAGTACTCATGGTGGTTGTAATGTCTGGGGGAGTATCTTGAAACCTCCTCCCATTAGAATCTATCTCAACCTTTACAATTCTGACATTTTACCCAATAGCATATTCCTTGTGTGCATTGGGGTCCCGTGCATAATCATTCATATCGTCTTTCCTCATGGTTGAACCAACTATTCAGAATCGCACTGCCCTTTCTGAATGTGACTATAATTCTGCAAAAATGTGTTAGATAATAAAATTGTTAGATATAATCAAAACCAAAATCACTTACCCACTACCCATGGTAGTTTTTCTCTATTATGCGGCCAACAATACGTTGGAACTATTAACCAATAGCTCTGTAAATGTCCAACTTAAGCCCAATACTGTAACCACTTTTCTTTCCTTCCCATTCAGGCCCAATGTTGCAACCAACAGCTCTGATACCACACTGTAGTGTACTACAATTTGGTATGAGAGGGTACTCTTATATTTTTAACAACTGATTCCGGCCCATCCAGGCTTAATGCTACAATCTGCAACTCTGATACCGACTATAACGTCCCCTTCCGCCTCGAAGGAGAGAACGTGACCCAACTCTTCTACCCGAGTTACCTATCTCCCATTCTGCATTCGTATGATGATTCCCAGTTCTTTTATTTTCTTTAAAGATCAACACAAGAAAGAATTTCTCCTTCTAACATTCTTATCCACACCATGTATAACTCTTTATCTTCCCCAATCGCAAAGACATCAAACAGTGGAAAATCATCCCACAGAAAATCAACAGTGCAAAGAGCTTCACTTGAGGAATCGAAAACATATCAAAATTTCACTCTCGCACCTTGCATGATACGTGCTACATTCTACATCTCGAATCCCACATGCGAAACGACCATTGTGGATATCAAAGTTGTGGAAATCAAAATTTACCATAAGTCATTTCCGCATCCCGCATCCCACAAATTGCGGAAAGCATATTTCGCCAAACGATATTTTCGCATCCCACGTTCCGCAAGTTGTGAAAAGCATATTTCATCAAATGACATTTCTACATCCCGCATCCTGCAAATTAAGGAAAGCAAGTTTTTCCAAACAACATTTCTGCATCCTGCGTCCCACAAGTTGCGGAAACGAAATTGCAGAAAGCAGATTTCGTCAAACGACATTTCCGCATCCCGCATCCCGCAAATTGCGGAAAGGAAAATGTGGAAGGGAAAATGATGAGATAAAATTTTCGAAAGAACTTTTCCACATCCCACAAATTGTGGCAGGGAAAATGTGGAGATTAGAATTTCCAAAGAAATTTTCTGCATCCCGCATCCCGCATCTCGCAAGTTGCGGAAAGGTTAAATCTATGGAATTTCGATCTGCTAATGAAAATTTCTAAGTATAAAATTGATTTCCAACATCCAAGACATAACCAATCCGGCCGATCTAACTTCATAACAACTTAGAGAATTCATTAAAGTAATTACACACATAGATGCATCATTCATGAAATATATAGCTGAAACACAACACATTTCATTCAAGCATTCATCATTACATATTAATTTACAAACAAGTACAGTTGTAGGGATTGAAACATAAGAGATACTTATCTTTTCCAGAATCTTGTCCCACAACTAGCTATGTCGCTGCAACATTCCACCCAACCATAGTCCATTATGCTCATCAATCTCTCAGCAACACTTCCACCCCAGAGGTTGGCATGATTTCCCCAAGGAATAAGGAATGCTAGTAGAATTCCCCATAGCCAAGGATACAATAAAACTCAGCCAGGCCAATACAGTTGGGTTTATCATGATTACACAGGCAATGATTTACACATAGCCAAAGTTTATACAAGTCAAATCCAAGCCAACAGATGGGTTTATCAGGCTACCAGCGAAGCCAAGCCATCCTTCCAGTTGGGTTTATCAGGCTTACATAGACAGTGGTTTACACTTAGCCAAAATTCAAATGAGACATAGCCAATCTAACATATGGGTTTATTAGGCTATCAGGCAAGCCATCCTTCCAGTTGGTTTTATCAGGATGCCAAGGAGGTGGAAAGACTGACTGCTAAGCTAGTGAGCTCAATCCTAGAGCTATGGACACCTACACCGGATCTAGCATGAATTCTAAAAATTTGCACACTCAAAATAAGGAAACATCCCCTTCTCTTGTACATATCCCCTTGGGCCATTCCTTGTGGAAATTGAACCCAAGAGATAGATCAATTACGCTCTCAAAACTGCTAATCAAACATGCAAAATTCACACAAATGGAGATTGAAATTGGAGCATAACTTAATCCGGTATTGAATAAGTGTACATTAGACAACCATATGAAGTAATAGGTTGCTCAAATATATAATTACATGATATATTCAAAAGCACTAATTTTCTATTCGAATTGGTAAAAAAGTAGGCTTACCAAAACAAGTCAAATCCCCCATAGGTGCAAAAGGACTTTCCAAATCCATGAAGATAATCACATATTAGCTCAAGCAAGTGGGAAAGCTAATATGTGGTGGAAATACAACTCATTCATTCTTTTTTATGGATAAAATGAAGGAGGATGATGTGGTCAAAAAACAAGGCAAGTTCCCCTACACTAGATTTTACTTTTTGCCTTAAAACAGATGTAAAGCAAGTCGGCTTTCAAAAAAATCATATATGCGCTTTAAGGAACCAAGAATAAACAAGACATGCTAAATATTTTTCCAAGATGATTCCAAAGTGCTCCATGATCCATTTTAGCAAGTATTGACTTCTAGGAACATGTAGAAGTCAACTAGCATAGAGAGGGAATCTAGGATTCTAGGAATAAGACAAAAATAATTTAATTAATTTCAAATATGGGTAGCTATGGGTTCATTATTCTAACACCCCCCCCCCTAATCCTGAATTTATGAGTAAATATCAAAAAATAATAGGGCCTAGAAACAAGGCTTAGTCACCCTTTTACATACTGCATGTCCATACAACTAAGGAAAGAGGCAAAAACCTAGTGGGAAAATCCTCCCTTAAACATGGACAGGAAAACAAAATTTTGGAAATCTTGTCATCAATCATTCTTCACCACATGATCACCAATCCCCAGTAGTGATTTGAGATAACTGAAGGTATTCTCACATAATACTTTGGTGAAGATGTCTGCTACTTGTTCTGAAGATACCATAAGAGAAGAACCTGCTTCTTCAAGCTTAACTCCTGAAAGGAATGGAGTCTTTCTTGGCTTGAAATATTTCATGCTGAAATTGATGAGAAATGATGAAGCATACTTTTACTGATGAACCTTGATTCCATGTTGGGATTGAGCAATTTCAAGACCCAATAATTGGCTCAACAATCCCAAATCTGTCATAGAAAAGGCATGGTTCATTGCATCCTTCAAGGAGGCAATATCTTTCTTTGAATTTACATTAATCAATAGTTCATTCACATAGAGAAAAATCTTGCATCGAACAAAACTCAGTGACAACAGAAAGCCATCAATCTTGGCATACTAAGCCCTAGGGGCTTGCTTGAGCCCATACAATGATTTCTTCAACCTGCACACTAAATATGGATTAGATAAAAAACCTTATGGTTGCTGCATATAAATCTCTCCAGTCAGATCTCCATTCAGAAAGGCACACTCTACATCCATGTGTTGTACCTCCCACTGCTTCGAAGCTGCAATGGTTAGGGCGAGCCTTATGGAGTCCATCTTTGCCACTGGTGCAAAGGTATCATTGTATTCAAAACCATGTACCTAAGATTATCCCTTGGCTACCAATTTTGCCTTATATTGCAAATGTGAACCATCAACAACAAACTTAGTTTTGAAGACCCACTTACACTTCACTAGCTTTCTCCTTGGGGGCAGATCAACCAGTTCCCATGTGTTGTTGTTCTGGAATGAGTTGAATTCTTCTTTCATGGATGTTTTCCATATTGGATCATGTGTTGCATCTTAATATTTCTGTGGATCAGAATCTATAATCAAATAACATTTCTCATCAAAGAGAGGATCTTTCACACAAAGGGCACTCTCAAATTGAGATCTAGTCCTCCTAGTGTCATTACGATTTCCAGCTAGCTCCCTAGATACATGAATGGTCCTTGCTGATCAATTTGGTCTTGTAGGTCTATCAGGATATGCAATTAATTCATCATTATCAAACATATCAGAATCAACAAACTCTTTAGTCTCTTCACTTACAATCAATGGATGTGGTGGTGAAGAGGACTCTCCAACTTCAATTGCTACTAAACGCTCTTCTTCGAACTGAACACTTATTTCAATCAAAGATTTTTTTTGTGCTCAAGTTGATCAGATTTTACCCTTTTGAATCTTCATAATACCAAACAAATAGGCACTCTTGTATTTGGGGTTGCAAAGCCTTCCTCTTTTCATTTGGAATTCTAGCCTAGGCCTTTGAACCAAAAATCCTGAAATGGGTCACATCTGGCTTGTGCCCACTCCAAGATTCAAAAGAAGTCATACCATCAAAATTATTATGTGGCACCATATTTTGGATATAGGATTCACATTTTATAGCTTTGGCACAAAACTTTGGTGGCAAATTTTTAGCCTCCATCATGTAAGTTGCCATCTCCTTCAGTGATCTGTTCTTTCTCTCAGCAACACCATTTTAATGTGGTGTGTAAGAGATAGAATGTTGCATATAGTTACATGCATATTTCCAATACTGGATGAACTCAAACTTGACATACTCACCACCATTGTCAAATATGAGGATCTTGAGTTTCCTCCCAGACTGGTTTTCAACCAAGGGTCTAAATACTTTGAAGAGGTCAAAAACTTCAAACTTATGCTTTAGGAAGTGAACCCAACAATACCTGGAAAATTCATCTATGAACGTGAGTGCATATTTGGATTGAATCATGGACATATGAGGGAATGGACCAGAAATGTCACTATGGATCAACTCAAGAGGTGTCGAGTTTCTCTCATGACTAGCTCTCTCATACTTGTGCTCTGGGTGTTTTCCTAGGATACAACTTTGACAGACTCCCTTAGAAAAATTGATCTTTGGTAACCCTATGACCATGTCTTTTCCACTCAAATCAGAAATATACTTGTATTTAAGATGGCCAAATATTTCATTCCAAATCTTGCTTGCTTCATTAGTATGAGTAAGAAGAGCAAAGGGGTTTGAGTAGGGTAGAAAATGGGAAAAATTGTATACCTTCGAAGTGTGATCAACAACACCTTTTTCTATGACTTTACCATTCAAAATATCAGTGATTTAACCTTCATTGGGGGAGAAGATGAATTTATTTGGAGACCTAGTGTGAGTCATTTGATACACTAACAAGAAATTAGAGACAAGACCTGGAACATACAACACATTATTGAAATTACCATGGTTAAGATCAATCCTATCCTTTCCCATACTGTCAGTAATATATTTATCTCCCAAAACTATTGGTGGACCTTTCAACATTTCAAGAGAAGAGAAGATCTCTTCTATCAAAACCATATGTCTGGAAGCTCCGGAATCAATGATGAAACTAGGTGAGGTTGAGGTGCCAACAACCAAGGCATGTACTCTTTCTTGTCTTCTGAATTCGATCCTCCTTCCCTCTTCTTTGAGCAATTAGGAAGGGAGATGTTGTTCTTCTCTAGGAGTTGGGTCAACATGTCTATCTACTTTTTCATACAAGATCTCTCAGGATGATATCCCTTACTGCAGTATGCACACTTGTTCATTTCTCCTTTGCTCTTCTTCTTCGGGGGGTTCTTCTTGGAGCCTGAGGACTCCTCTTGATACTTTTCCTTATCTCTCTTTTTCTTAGGTGGATTTTTAGCTTTTTTATTTCTTTATGAATCCACTTTCGAATCTCCAGCAATGAAATCTTGGTCTTTGGAAGGTTTGATGGTGCCCATTATCACCAATTTATCTTGCTCCTGAGTGAGGGATTCCATGAACTCAACAAGCTTAGGCATCTTCCAGGTTTGAGCTGTCAATTTAGTGTCATAGAAGGTCGAAAAAAACACTAAATAGTTAGGACCAAGCTTTTAGAGAATGGTCAAAACTAGTTGTTCCTCCTTCTTTTCAATCCCACATTGTTTTAACTGCAAAACAAGGGCCTTAAACTTGGTACAATAGAGTTGCAATGATTTGAAGCTACTGGGATTCAAGGATATCAATTCATTCATGATTTGATGTCCTCTCATCTCATCTATCTTTCCAAAAATTTATTCAAGATTCTCCCACACCTCATTAGGAGATTTCAATGAATCAAGATGAAATAGGAGGTCTCTTGAAATAGTCAGACACAAAATACCATAGGCCTCACCCCTCCTGTTGTGCCATTTGATTTTCTCTACAGCTGTATTGGGCTTTGCCTTAGTAGCCATGGTAACCTTGTAGATACCTTTCTCTCTCAACAATATCTCCAGCTCAACTTTCCATTCGAAGAAATTGAATGGAGTCAAGATGATCCTTTGATATTGGTCCATATCTCAGCTCCTATGCCCTTCAGTCAGCAGAATGCGCTCCCAGTTAGTGATGTCGAACTTACAATAAAAATTTGAAAGGAGAGAAATCGATAGACAAAGGATGTGATACCATGTGGAAATTGAACCCAAGATATAAATCAATTACACTCACAAAATTGCTAATCAAACATGCAAAATTTACACAAAAGGAGACTAAAATTGGAGCATAACTTAATCCTATATTGAATAAGTGTACATTAGCCAACCATATGAAGTAATAGGCTGCTCAAATATATAATTACATGAGATATTCAAAAGCACTAGTTTTTTATTCGAATTGGTCAAAAAGCAGGCTTACTAAAACAAGTCAAATCCCCCATAGGTGCAAAAAGGACTTTCCAAATCCATGAATATCCTCACAAATTAGATAAAGCAAGTGGGGAAGATAATATGTGTTGGAAAGAAAACTCATTCATTTTTTTGTATGGATAAAAGGAAGGAGGAGGATGTGGTAAAAAAATAAGGCAAGTTCCCTTAGACTGGCTTTTCCTTTATGTTTTAAAACAGATGTAAAACAAGGAAACTTTCAGAAAAAAGCAGATAAGCGCTTTAAGGAACCAAGAATAAAGAAGACATGCTAAATCTATTTCTAGGATGATTCTGAAGCGCTCCATGACCCAATTTAGCAATTATTGACTTCTAGGAACATGTAGAAGTCAATTAGCATAGAGAGGGAATCTAGGATTTTAGGAATAAGAAAAAAATGATTTAATTAATGTCAAATATGGGTAACTATGGTTTGTTTATTCTAAAATTATTTCCCTTCTAGTGCTATTCATGGTATGCAAAGAAGAAAAACATGTGATGAAGCTCGTGGATTGATTGGGATGTCAATCTCTACTAATTTGCGATTCCACATATTTGGAATTGATGAACCTGATCAAACTTGGGAAAAGTTGGAATCTGTGTCTGGTAAACACAATGAAATTTGGGGTCATCAACTTGAGAATGAGTTGATTTACTTGAATCCAAATGATTTTTCATGCATTCAAGACTATTTATCTAATTATAAAACTCTCAGACTCTTATATGCAGAATGCAAGATTAAGAAAGAAGATGAACAATGTATTTATCATATTCTTTCCAAACTTGGACCTGCATATTCTGTTTTTGTATCTACATTCTACCCCATGAAAGAATCCTTGACTGCAGCTAGCTATCAAGAGCCTAGTCTTGAATCCTTTTGTGATTCCTTAATTAGAGAGAAAGATAAGCTCAGTCATCTTGGAATAATTAACAATGCAGATACATCTGGGAAAGCCTTATTATCCAAACAAAAAGAAAAGTCCAAGCCTCCCAAGAAACAGAATTTTCGCAATAATAAGCCAAACAACAAGGGTCCCAAACCCTCTTAGTCAACTCCTTGTTTAAAAAATGACAAAGGGTCTAAGCCAAAAGGAAAGAAGATTGACCGTAATTGCAATTTTTGTGGGAAAGATAATCATGATGAATCTAAGTCTTTCAAGAAGATGGCAGCCTTGGAAGAAACAATGAAGAAGCACCACATCAGCCTAGATTCATCTTCAGAATCTACCTCTCATGGACATGCACTTTGTGGTTCTGGTTACTCTTATATTACATATTATTCTTCTACTTCAAATGAATGGCTCATTGATTCTGGAGCATCTTATCATATGGCTAAGGATCATGCCATCTTTTCTACTATGCAGGAATGTAACACCAAGAAAATATTTGTTAGTGATGATAGATCTTTAAGTGTTATAGGATTTGGAATAGTTCTAGTAGAAAATGGTCATTTCAGTGATGTACTATGTGTTTCAAAAAATTTCCTGCAATTTTTTATCAGTCTATCAAATTACTCATTCGGGTGAAGGTAAAACTGTGAGGTTTACACCTCACCAAGTTGTAATAAAGGATTTTAAAAATCCTCAAAATGTCCTTGCTACTGGAACTGTTGATTATATTACCAGGTTGTACAAATTTAACAACTTTGGGTCATCACCTTTTCCTTCATTTTTTGTTGCTCATAGTAATAATTTGAGAAAACTTTGGCATGAGTGATTTGGTCACTTAAATTATCGCTCATTACAACAACTATGTAAAGACAATATGGTGACTGGTCTTTTGATGGTATCTTGCAAAGATGGTGTTTGTTCTGGTTGTGTACTTGAAAAACATCATCGAGACAGTTTTGACAAACGTGCCTCTTGGCACGCCTCGGTTCCCTTAGAGCTTGTGCATAGTGACTTGTGTGGCCCTCTTCCATCTGCATCCTTTTTTGGTTTCAAATATTTCTTAACTTTCATTGATGACTACTCCATATGTACTTGGTTTTACTTCCTAAAAATTAAGAGCGAAGTATTTAACATGTTCTTGGCCTACAAGGCCCTTGTTGAAAAATAATATGGTCATCAAATTATTAAGTTAAGATCTAACAATGGAGGAGAATATGTTAACAACAAGTTCACTACTTTCTGCACTGAACAAGGAATCCAACAACAACACACTGTTCCATGTACACCACAAAAAAATGGTGCAGCTAAATGGAAGAAATGCACTTTAAAAGAAATGGCTAATTGTATGATTCAATCTAAGGGACTATGTCTTCAATATTGGGCTGAGGCCATAAATTGTGCAAATTACATAGTTAATCGCACACCCACTAAAGCTTTACAAGGTATAACATCAGAAGAAGCATGGAATAAAATTAAACCAGATGTAAGTCACTTTCGTGTGTTTGGTTATGAAGCATGGGCTCACATTCCGGATGAAAAATGGAAAGCATTGCAACCTAAAAGTGAAAAGTGCATATTTGTTGGATATTCAGAAGATGTAAAAGGTTATAGACTTCTTTAGCCACATTCTCATGATATAATCATTATAAGAGATGTTAAATTTGATGGAAATCTCTTGGCCTACGAGCCTAACTTAGCGGGTGTACCATCTTTGGCCTGCGAGCCTGATTTGGTGATTGTGCCTTCTTCTTCTTCTTCTTCCAACTTCCTTGATAGGTTTCCAACTCCAGTTTCTAATGATGACAGTGAGGATGAAAATCCACCTCCACCTACTCATGTTCCTCCAATTGCACCAGCACCAATGCTTCCTCGATGGGTCCATTCAACATGTGAAGCAGCTGGTGATCTTGTCGGTGATCCTAGAGATCAACGTCGAACACGTTATTAGTTTCAGTGAGCCTTTTCTATTTTGGCTCAATTTTCCAAGAATCGTGATCCATAAACTTTTTTAGAAGCTTTAGGAAATCTAGATTGGAATGCAACTATGGATGAGGAATATTGTTTCTTAATGGCAAACGATACTTGGGATCTTGTTCCTCTTCCAAAAGGAAGAAAAATTTTCATATGTAAATGGATCTACAGAACTAAGTATGCATCATATGGAAGTGTTGAAAGACTTAAGGAAAGGTTAGTTGCCAAATGTTTTTCCCAAGTTGAAGGGATAGACTACAATGAAAACTTTGCTCCTGTCGCAAAAATGAATTCCATCTGATTTGTTCTTTCCCTTGCAGCCTTACATAACTGAGAATTCCATCAAATGGATGTCAAGTCTGTCTTTTTACATGGTGATTTACAGGAATAAATTTACATGGAACAAAATCCTGGATATGTTGAGGATAACTCTAGCCTTGTTTGTCTCCTTAAGAAATCCTTATATGGCCTTAAGCAAGCTCCTAGAGCTTGGTATGCCAAAATGGATAGCTTTCTCCTTGACACTGGTTTTTCTAGATGCCATTCTGACCCCAATGTCTATACCAAGAAAGTAGGAAACCATCTCATCATACTTATTTTTTATGTTGGTGATCTTATCCTTACTGGTAGTGACCCTAAACTTATAACCCATGTGGAATCCAATCTTAAGCAACATTTTGAAATGTCAGACTTAGGACATTTGCATTATTTTCTTGGTCTCCAAGTCTTGCAAACCAAAGAAGGAGTATTTCTTTCCCATTCTAAGTATGCTTGTGACCTTTTTCGTCACTTCCACATGGAAGATTGTAAACCAACCCCTTCTCCCTTCCAGTCTGGTGTCAAAATTTCTGCCACTTGTACTTCCCCTAAAGTAGATGCCACCTTGTATAGTCAGTTTGTTGGTAGTCTTTTATATTTGACTCATTCTTGTCTTGACCTTTCCTTTGCCATTGGTCATGTTTCCCGCTATATGAAAACTCCTCATAAAAGTCACTGGAAAGCAGCAAAAAGAATACTTCGATATAATCGAGGTACAATTCAGTTTGGGATTCACACAGTACAGGGGGGAAACCTTTTTTGGTTGGTTTCATTGATTCATATTGGGCCTGCGATCCTGGTGATCGAAAGTCTACTACAGGTTATGTTTTCAGTCTGGGGTCTAGACCTCTCACTTGGGATTGTAAGAAACAACAAGCTCTTTCTCTTTCACCAGCAGAAGTAGAATATTGAGCTGCAATTAATGCCAGTCAAGAATCTTTATGGATTTGACAAATCCTTTCAGATTTTGGATTCGAGCAGCAACATCCTACTCCACTTTGGTGTGACAATCAAAGTGCCATCAAGCTTGCCAAAGATATAGTTTTACTTCAGTGTAGCAAACACATTGAGCTACACATGCATTTCATTAGAAATCTTGCTCATGATCATGTTATTGAAGTGCTCTATTGCCCTACATATGATCAAGTTGCAGACATATTCACCAAGTCTCTTACAGAAGTGAAGTTTTCTAAACTTCGGTCTATGTTAGGAGTTTAGGAATTTTTCGTTAAGGGGGGATAGGTTCTAATGCCTCCTTCCTTCTCCTAATAGTGTCACTTTTCTAAATCCTTCAATCCTATCCCAAGTTGTTCTTAAGGGGGTATGTTAGGATATTTAGACACTTAGGAGTTAGTTAAGATCAACTTGTGTAATATATCCATTAGGTAAAAGTGTGTTTGTTTAGTATGCATTAGTATGCATTTGTAAATATTCTAATTTGATGGTCACGATATGTTCTAGACATAGAGTGATTCGATGGTTCAACTTCTCTTAGATCATACCTACTATTGATCCATGGCTTAGCACCTGATTGGTCCATGATCTCTATTCAAAGAGCATGGAGGGTCCTTGGCTAGTTGATCGATTATGGGAATATCATGTAACTTTCTTTCTTTTGCATAATAAATTGCTCCAAGTAGCTATTTGGCTGGGGCCGTGAACTATTTCCCTCTCAAGGGTTTTAACCACATGGAAAACATCGGTGTGTTGATCTGTGATCTATTTGTGTGAAGTGGTTGCTCAAGGTGTTTGGTATTTTGGAAGTACCATGTGTACCCGAACAAACTAGAAAATTCTCAATAGATCATAACACTAAGAGATTCTAGAAATAATGGCAAGAATTGCCAAAAATAAATTTACAAAATTGTTATGGCAATTCCTATTTCTGCAACTCAGACAAGTCAAATTAAATATAATCCAAGAATTCCATCTAAATATTTTTCCAACTTGCAAAATACCCAAGAAACATACGTATCATATCTTAAAAAACTAGAAAACATATGATGACTATAAACAAATGGGAATAGCGAACCAAGAATGGCATATTTTCTTTGTTCAAGAAGGCCCAAGATAAAGTTTAGGACAAACCAACAAGTCTAAAGACAATACTAAATTTCAGTGACATTTTTCCAGCCAAGAAGGTATTTCAATAATTAGAATCTAGGTCAAGTTAAAACAATTTCA
The DNA here is from genome assembly GCA_001517045.1 of Pseudotsuga menziesii. Taxonomy (NCBI): domain Eukaryota; kingdom Viridiplantae; phylum Streptophyta; class Pinopsida; order Pinales; family Pinaceae; genus Pseudotsuga; species Pseudotsuga menziesii. Next base: position 116,866 of record LPNX010452982.1, read on the forward strand.
AATTTTGCAAGGAATAACTGCTCAGAACCCAGTTGAGCAAATAAACATTGAAAAACAAAAGCGATGTAGAAAATGCAGCTTGGTTTTGATCCATTATGAAGGCAAGAAAAAATTAACTTGCAAGACCAGAAAATCGAGTGGAGTGTATCAATATTTATTCCTGGACCAACAAAATAGTAAGTTTGAGTGTTATGCGTCAATTGTCCTAAAGATCAATATTTGCAACAAAAACGCAAGTTCTTTAAAAAAAATATTATGAACCCAAGTTTCAGTGTTACAGTACACTCCATAGCATCTTCAATTCTATCTTGCCAAGGGATAAACATTTATACATTCAATTCTTAAAATCACACTTTTTTCATTTCAAAAATTCCAAGGCAGGCTCAAATTGCAAAGAGATATGACCATACACCTTAAATAGGTTGTAAGAACAAACAGACTACATTTCTATATAAATTCAATAAGACAATGGAAAAATACATATTATTTCATACCATTAAAAAATGTCTATTGGAACATCAACAAGATATAGGCTACTTTCTGGGCCTAACAATCAAGTCTACTAACACCCTGAATGGAAATATTTACCAGCTGTAAATCTTTGTAATGAAATATGGTATGTAAAAACTACTTTCTATAACTCATCCTTGCAAAAACGATCTACAACATCCAATGTATGTAACCAACATTTGTGCTAGGAAACTAACTATTCCTCAATTTCAATAGTCTTGTTTTGGGCCATTCAAATAACAATAAGTTTTCAATACTTCACGTTGTGCATCTAAAAAGATTGTAATTAAACTCTGAACTCTTTCTTCAAATCTACAGCTTCTAATTGAAACTGTCATTTGTGTTGCAGTTCCATGTTTGAGGTTCAAATTTTCTCTCTTCATTCCAAAATAAACAGTGGTTTCTTTATATACAAATTGGCATGGTTTCTTTCAATATGAACCTGCATATTCCAGCTTCAAAATCAGTGAACCTTAAATTTAGAAAGTCTTGAACTTGAAGTTTGCATGTGGTATCAAACTTAGTGGCTGAGGAAATGGCACATGAGGCCTCAGATAGAAAAAAATTGAATTGAATATATACACCTTCACCGCTTCATCAAATTTGTGATTGCCATATACCATTATTTGATGAAGCTTCTCAAGCTAATTCAGGTAAAGCAAGACAAGGAATGGAGTGGGATAATTTTCTTTGATGACAAACTTTTGAATTCTAAGCCAGCCTCAGACATAACAGCAATCACTTTGCAGAGACATAGGCTTTCATTTCAGTCTTTAAAACACTTCCTTTTGGGATTTAGGAAAGCCATGGTTTGAGGGAATTCTAGATTTGTAATTAACAAAATTGGCTGCCAAACATTTGATGAGGAACTTTGAAGTAATTGATTTCAACTTAATAGAATTGGAACAAAGGGCATATTTATTGGCTAAATATGCCATAAACCTTATATCTAGATCCAGTTGGGTATCCCGGGGGATTTTGTAGGAGATCTGTAAAAATTAGACTCAATTCTTTGAATTTTCAAATATTAATATAACACTGTCTGCATTTCATTTCCATATTTAGCTTTGGTGTTGGATGCCTCCTGGGATCCTTCAAACTCCTCCTAATGATTGGGGATTTTTTTATCTTTTCTAGAGCTCCATTCCAAATAGTTGATTGGTTTATTCAATATTGGGATGTACACTCATTGCCTTTTCTCTAAATATTCAAATCCTTTGAGATTACTATAATTTTCTCATCCAACTTCTCTATGGATTCTCTATTTTTTAGTATTTTCTTGATACAATTGGATTTGCACGACCACACAATTGGATATCAGCTCAGATTCTACAAGGATGGAAAAAAGCAAGGTTTAAGACTATGGACAAGGTGGGAGACATGGTTGATGGCATAAAAGGCCCTATACCATTTCAACCAACATCCACACCTTCAGTATCATTATACTCTTAATGTAAGCATGGGAGATTTCAAAAGATGAAAAGAAGGTGAATTGAAAAATCAAACAAGAGAAACTATTTCTCAAGTGATTTTTGATAAAAGACAAAAGAGGAGAATACAATGCTATGCTTGAGGAAGGTGAAGAGTCGAGGATGCTTGGCCTTCCAACTGATCCCCCAATTGAGTCATTCTCCTATTTACTCATGTGTTGAAGTATTGTTGTTATTGATGTGAAAGTAATAACAGCATAAAAAGACATAGGAGTAACAACATGTCATTGATGTCAAAGTGTTTGGAGTATGGTTGACAATATGTACAAGAGAAAATCCATAATTACATGAACCTGAATTTCGGTAATAGACTAGGCACTACAGGAACCTATTTTACTATCGGAACATAGTTATTGTTAGAACTGCAAAACACGTATTACCAAAATAAGCTATAGGAGTTCCAAAATTTCTCCAATGTTTTCAACACACATCCCAATTATCAAATCACGTATAGGTTGTGGATTATTTGGGTTGGACATTTTTGCTGAAAATGAGGGTGTGAATTTGTTGGAGACATTTACCACTGTACACACTCTTTTTGGTCAAATTGGCCTAGTTAAGCCACTATCCTAAGTATAATTGACATTAATTGACATCAATGGAGCATTAATTGACATCATCTAGTCACACCCATGCCTACCTTCAGTCGAGGAGGATAACTTATCCTTATCCTACATTCGGGGAGGCTAACTGGAGCACTCCGGGTGTGATCTGAGTGATTTAATGCACCTAATTGCTAACTAGTGGTTACAATTAGTTAAACAAGTCAGTTAAGGTGCCTCCTCTCATTAAATATATTATTTAATGATTATTTAATGAACTGGAGTCAATAGGGGTGCCTCCACCAACTTTTGATGTTCAGTTCAACTTCACTTAACCTCATCGAGGTTCATTGGAGTCAGTGTAGCGATACCTCTTGATGGTTGGTGAGCTGTGACATGTGTTTGATCTCTTTCAGTTGAGACTTAGTCATTTATTGCACTCTGAATTCAGTTAGGGTTAGTTGAGTCAATTAGGGTTTTGGTTAGTGGTTAACTAAGTGTGAACCATGGCTTACAATTAGTTAAGCTAGACTCACTCATTCAATTTGAATGACCTTCTAAGGAATTCAAATTGTCTCTTCATTCATGCTTGTAGCATGACATTGTAATAATAATCATTCATTCTTTATGTGAATACAGAACGACTACTATTCTTGTAGACCGATTACACCATTTCATGAGTTATTTGTTGATTAATTCTTGATGAGATTGATTCTTTGTTCCTAGATCAATAGACAAGATTAATATGGTATCAGAGCTTACGGCGGGATGAAGCTCTATCTCTCAAAAACAAGCTTTTTGATAGATTTCTGCATGAAATTTGAGCAATAGCTCAAAAATCCAGTACTACACCAGAAGCCAAGGCTTACCAGTTAATACCCCAAGTAAAGAACTTGTTGATCAAGCTTGCTTGATTGACTATGCTAGGCATGATGAAAGCCTAGAATGTGCAGGTTGTATGACCTTACATTGCCCTTTTTGTTTTGATTTTCGGGTTTCTACAAGTGAAGCATTCGCTATAGCACATCCAGATGGCATCCTCAGTAGATCTCTCGACTCCATACAATTTCCACTCATGGAAAGGTGATATGGAGAATCAGTTGCGCTCCAGAGGAATTTTTAGAGTCACCATGGACACTGAAGTTGATCCTGGATCTGCCACAGAAAAATCAATATTCTTGAACAAGAAGGATGAAGCCTTCGATTTCTTGTGCCTCCCTATTTTCTGAGACCTTCTCTTCCATCTCACGGGATTGAAAACTCCAAAAGAAATATGGGACAAACTGGAGACTCTATACGGAAAGCATGATGACTTAAGGGTTTACCAGCTCGAAAATGAACTCTTGTCTCTCCAACCCTCCAACTTTGAGACTCTGAATGATTTCTTCACAAAGTTCAAGCATATTTTTTTACTCTTGAAGCAATGCAAAGTGGAGAAGGAGGATGATCAGATCATCCTCACCATACTCTCCAAACTTGGGGCTGATTATTTAGTTTTTGTTTCTACATTCCATGCAGGGAAGCTCACAACCCCTAGATGGAAGATGCCTACACTCAATGCCTTCATTTAGTCCCTAACATGTGAACATGACAAGCTTGTCCAGATGGGGATCATCATATATTCCCATGATCAAGCACTTCATGTCTTGGGGCCCAAATATCTGAAGGGTAAAGGAAAGCAGCAAAAAAAAAAAATAATAAATTTGATGCTCCTAAACCTAGAGTTGAAAATCAACAGCATAATGAGTCTTTCGAATCAAGGAAGAACAAAGGAAAAGGGCACCATGGCAAGGAAAAAGTCAAGTGTTCTTATTGCGGGAAGGGCTTCCACCCTGAACATGCCTGCATGAAGAAGAAGCTTAATGAAGCTACCTCTCTCCTTGAGAGGAATCACATCAATCTTCCAGAAATTTTTTGGAGGAGAGATCAACATGATCGGGAACCACAGCATGAAAAAGGTCATGGCCTCATGGAAAGCACTTCGAAGTCCAAAGCAATCTTGATTGATTTAGGAGCTTCAAACCACATGATGGCTGAAAAAGACTCCTTTTCATCCTTGGAGACCAGAAAATCCATCCTCATCCACATGGGAGATGAATCCACCATCATTTCAGAAGGACAAGGTATGGTTGATCTTGAAAATGGTTTCTTTTCAAATGTATTGTATGTACCGTCTCTGGAATCAAATATCCTTAGTGTCTATCATATGACACATACTGGAGTGCCTAAGATATTTTCTTTCAGCCCAAATGATGTTGAGATAACAGAAATTGCATCCGGGAAACTCATTGTTAAAGGCCTTGCAATCATCATGCAAAAGCCTATGAGTTCTCTCACTTTGTTGCGGATGCAAAGCCCACCGCTCTGCTAACTCATGGAAATGAGGTTAGTAAGCTGTGGCATGAGAGTTTTGGCCATATTAATTTCAAATATTTGCAGCAATTACAAAAAAATCCATGGTTTAAGGACTCCCGGTCATCAAGGAAACCACGGGAATTTACAAGGGCTGTGTGATTGGAAAACACCCTGAGCACAAGTTCGATCAGGGGAAGGAAAACCGAGCTACATGCATATTGGGGATGATACATTCTGATATCAGTGGTCCAATTCCTATCACATCCATGAATGGATCAAGGTATATTCTTACTTTTATTGATGATTTTTCAAGGTATACATGGGTTTTCTTTCGCAAAAAGAAATTAGAAGTATGTGAAAAAATTTATGAATTGAAGGCCTTGATCGAAAACGCCTTTGGGCTTAAGATCAAGATCTTGAGATTTGATAATGGAGGGGAGTATGTCAGTAATGAATTGCTTTACATATTCTTCCAAAGTGGTATTCAGGTCAAACATTCAATTCCCTACACTCCACAGCAGAACGGAGTAGCGGAAAGGAAGAATCGTCTCTCAAGGAGATGACCACCTGTATGTTGGAATCCAAGAAGCTTGCTTCAATTTTGTGGGTTGAGGCCATGCATGCTGCAGCATACATTCAGAACAGGGTACCGCACTCATATATGAAAGGGAATACCCCTTTCTAATCATACTTTGGACACAAGCCAGATGTGTCGAACCTACGGGTGTCCCCTAATCGATGGATCCTCTCAAGTGTTCGACCTCAACACATCTATTCACACTTGTTAGTTTGCACTCTAGTACCTTGATTCCCATTTTCATTATCGGTGGGTGATCTTGCATCTGTTAATGGTATACATCAATGACCATTAATCAGACGATGGACTACTATGTTTGACCTTGACACCTCTATTCACATAGTAGGACATGTACTCGTAGTAGTTTGTGTAGAAGACCTTCCAGATTGGTGGCATCTCTTATATGCTACCTCCTTGATCATGCCAGTGTTCATGAGATTTCAGCTCTTGTGACTTGATTCTAGTATATGTTAGACATTTTCGGCTATTATGGAGATCTTAATCCATTATATATCTTCAGCCATCATGGAGATCATGGTCCTTTGTATATCTTCATCATAGAGATTCCGATCTATGTATATTGTACGTGGCGATGACCACTTATGTGATATCTTGTATCATGCCTATTCATGGCCATTGTACTCTTATGTATCTAGGACTGTTGTATGTATGAGTAGTTATGTGTAGAGTTGTTTCATTGTACTATGTTGATTGGCTGGCTAATATTCCATTTGGGATCCTTCATCACTCCACTTCTGGGATAGACTTATAATGTATTTCGGCCATCGTATGACCCCTCTGACCTCACACATTGGGGGCATGTGTTATAGCTGATTTGACCACTCCAGGTGAATCACATTTGTATGGCCTTCCCCTATCCCTCTGCAGACTCTTTAGACCCCTTGGACCATTTTTTGTCATTTGATGTTTCCTTGACCATCCCTAAAAACATGTGAAAATTAATACATGCAACTTTTAAACCTATAATCATGTATATATGCAAGTTCGACCCCTAAAACCGCGTACATCGGGATGTGTGCATAATCCGAATCCTTTTGGAGTTTTTCTTGACATGGATCTGACTCACTTGACTCCTGGCCTTCCCTATGCCTTGAGATCGCTTGGATTCGACCTTTCATTACCCCTTTGAAAATATATATAAAGAAATCTTTGGTACATTGAAGGCTTATGAGAAAATTGAGAGCAAAGAAACTATAGTCCATTGTTTCCCGAACTTGTGCTTGAGTCTGCATCCCTTTGTCCCTGGGAGCACTTTTGTGTTCTTCCCAAGCTTACCTTTTGCTTGTGAGCTTGCTATCGAGAGATGGAGGATTGAGGTGGTGGAGGCCCAAGTGGGGGATTCAGTTTCTCTGATTCGTAGACGTGCTGATAGAGATTGTATCCATTGTAATCTCTAATTTTATAGTAATAGAAATATCTTTTCCTGTCCAATAATGTATGTTTGAATGAATATTTTATCCATGGATGATTTCAAATGCTTATACATTGTTGATTATATATGCTAGAATAGCTCTAACATCGATATATATATTATGCTTGTCTTGTTTACTTATTGTTGAGGAAGTGATTTATCAATTCAATGTGAATTTGGAGAGCTCAACGGGGATCTACTTCAACCATCTAGAATAAGGTACGAGGTCTCATCCTTTAGTGTTAGATATTTGATTTCTATTGCATATTGGAAAGGATTGATTTTTGGAGTCAAGCTATCTATTGTGGTACCCCAAGCCATAGGAATTTATCTCTGTAACAGGAAGCTTTATAATGAATGACCTGATGTAAAGTTTGTTGTTTGCCAATGCATGTTTTTCTCTATCATTTTATTTTTACTATCAACGTTTTTATTTCTCCTGTTGGAAGTCTTTTGTACAGTGTATCGGATCCACCGTTGCGGAATATAAACGACAAATGTTCCGATGCATAGCCCCTACCCTGGCCGATCTCGCAGGTTTATTTCTTTTCCTTGTTAATCAGAGCAGTTCATAACTGTGGGCGGAAGCCATGTCTATTTGATTCCTACCATTCTGGTTCCTCAACAGACTAACCGTTCGATTCTATAATAGTTTTGACCTCCGATGTATTGATTCCCATTGTAATGCTTTGTTTTGCCGATGTTTTGTTTGCTCCAGAGCACCTTAGACCATGGGTTACTCATCGTTGCAGAGTTTTAGTAAACTAACCAGTAGACGTTATGTGTTCCAATTTGATGATGAATATTTTATCTACCGGAGGTTTATTTTTCCCACCAGTGGGGTTTTTCTCTCCCTAGGTGATGAATTTCTTGGTTTTTGATCAGGTTTGAGGTTTCCACATTAAAAGGTCAGTCCCAGGTTTTTTCTGTTGATGCTCATTTTTATTGGTAGTATAATTTACTTTCATTGAAAAGTGGTCTGGATAAATGATGTGTTATTTTCTTTTTGTGTTGATCACAATCAAACATGGGAGATTTTCTCAGATCCAGTTGATTATTACTGCTGCAAAGAAGTCATAGATGGAGGACAACTTAGAAGTAAGTTGGCTGAAGAAAGAAGAAGCTAAAGCATAAAGAAGTAGAGATGTTTCTCAAGGAAAAGAAGATAGTGGGAGTCTAAGATCAACATGATCTCGAAAGGACCAATGGATTACTGAGCATAATCATTAAGAATAGTGTCTCAAGATTGGGAATTTCATCAGTTACCAAGCCGGTCCCTTTTTACAAAGTGCTTGTAAATCTTAATCTTAATTTGAAATATAACGTTTGTATGAATCATGAGCACTCATAAAAGACAAAATTGTAAGACTAAAAATTTTGGGGGAGCCCAAAGGTCAGGGGGTGGGGCAACCCAAAGCTTTTGCATTTCTTGTATAAATATAGGAAAGTTCAAGATAACCTAGACTTTTTCCCAGTTAGACTTGTGAGAATACATTGTAAGAGGAACTATTTCATTTTGCAATAGATAAATTACAATTTTTCCTGTTGGAGAAAGCTTTGGTGGAATGTTCAAATGCTGGGAAATGGATGTTGTTGAAGGGGAACTATTTCATTTTTAGCTTTTATTCATTAGTTGTGAGATCTTTCTAACCTGTTGAACCTATGTTCTTGTATGGATGTTCTCTAGTTTATTTTATGATAATTTCCACTATGAGTAATGAATGTTATCACAAACAATGAGCTGTCTTGTTGTTCATATATCTATTTGTGTTTATGTGTTTTGAAATCAGAACAACTACTTGTGATTTCTGTTAATACATTAATGGTAATACATTACTCATTAGATGATAATCTCGCTCCCTAGGGACTGCTTAATTAGTTAGTTAGTTTTATTTATGGCTATGTGTGATTTTGATGCGAGAGAGTTTAAGATGAGAGGTAAGAACATGCGCATCACATTGTGACTGCTCGTCGTAATCTTAATCAATATGTATTTTTAGATAGGCACTTGCATATCACACTTAAAGATAAAAAATTCAAAAATATACATGGTGGACTGGCCCGCAACTGGTAAAACATTTTATTTTTGTTACCTAACCTACGGTAGTCGAACCGTAAACCAGACGGATTCCCCATGCCAAACAGTCATGACCTAGTTGGGAACGTTGACTAGGGAGAATCCCTTGCTATTGTTGCCTGCGATTTTCCAGGCCTCAATAAGAAGTAAGGAGATTTCTTGGTCACGCATGCTATTACAAACTTTTTATTGAAAATTTTACTAAAATAGCTACACCAATACTTAAGCTACTTATGAAAGATGTAGAATTCCATTGGGCTGAATTCTGTGAATATTCTTTTGAGGTCCTAAAGTCCAAGTTATCATTGGGACCAATACTTAGGGGTCCTAATTGGTCCCTTCCTTTCCATATATACACTGATGCTTCTGACACAACCATAGGAGGAGTCTTAGGTCAAAAGGAATATCAAGCATCTTATGCCATCTACTTCGTTAGCAAGAATTTGACTCCTTCCTAACCGAATTACACTGTCACCGAAAAATATTTTTGGCAGTAGTCTATGCTATTAATAAATTTTTCATTATATTATAGGATATGATTTCTTTTGCATATGAATCACTCTTCCATTAGATTCTTAATGAATAAACCAATTACCAATGGTAGGGTAACTCGGTGGATTCTTCTTGTTGGGGCGTGTACCTTAAGGGTCTTTAGTTTTGGTAACTCCGTAGGTTTTGTGGAAGTTTTGTAAGTGGAGTTACAACTCAAATTAGTCTTAGGGGTGTCGGGGTTAAGTCAAAACCCATTTTTGTAATCAACCCATGGTTTAAGTCCAGGGGTTAGGGTTCATGGTGCCCATGGTTTGAAGCCATGTTTTGTAAATAGTGCACTGTATAAATAGGCACTCTTGTAATAAGTCAGGTTAGGTTTTTGAATGTAAGAAGAATCAAGGCAAGAAAAGGCTATTTTGTAAAGAGAAGGTTAAGTCCCACCTGTGTGCATGGATGACCTCTGCAGCTGTGTGCGTAGAGGGTTTTGTAAGTAATTAGAAGATCTGCAGCTGTGTGCGCAGAGGCCTGCTGCTGTGTGTGTGGCTTTTAAGGACTTGAAGGGATCTGCAGCTGAGTGCGTAGATCAAAACTGTGACTTTGTAGCAAGTTGAATAAAACACAGTTCTGTGGACGTAACCCCTACATTGGGGGTGAACCATGTTATATTTGGTGTTGTGGTTCTTGTGCTGTTTCTGTTTTTGTTTATCTTTTACGCATTAATAATTAGATATATCTGATAAATAAGATCACTGCTAATAAAAAGCTTCGCTGTGAATTCCCAGTAAAGGGTTAAGCAATTCACTGTGTGTTTATCTATATGCGAAGTTATATATAATTGTCGAAGCCCGGTGTTAAGTGGTTATAGATTGTTAAAGACTAAAGGTATAGTAATATCCCTCTTCTGCTTGCAGAAACCTGATTCTGCAGCACCCCATAGCTGTTTCGGGTGAGACTGCAACCTGCGCGCAGGTTGTTGCCGAAAGGGCCAACACTGTGGGTCTCTTGTTGGTGCAAAGCAAAAGGTTTAACCCCGGGTCTGCCCTATTGCCCAACAAAGTGGTTCTGTTTCCGGTTGAACTCAGTATCTGTATAAGAGGGGTTTACGTCGTACCTTGAGGGCTATGTTCTGGAGGCCCTCTGTGAAGGAAATTGGCGATTGGCTTGACGAGACTTAAGGCTGAATTTCGCTGAGCAAGAGAACAAAAATCTGCGTCGTAGTGCAAGAGACTTTTTGCAAAGGTATGTTTTTTGTGATGCTTATGAAATTTTATTTGGTAGTATCCACATAGAGTTGCACCAGTGGTTATCCACTTTAGCCAAGAGAAGAATAAACTTCCACAAAGGTTGGTTTTCTGTTTGGACCCCCGCAAGAGTTAATCTAGTGAAAAGCGTGAACAACGAGATATCCCGCGCCTTTGATTTCTGGACCACGCGGACCCTTGAGGCCTTCGTGACGGAGTTTGCCATCAATACGAGCAATTCCTTTACCGAAGCCGAGTGACAGTTATTCCAAGGACCAACGGGTAAGATTTTGAATTTATTGAGTTTGAGAATTAAAATGCTATTAGCCGAAAAAGGAATCTTGCTGATTGAATCAGACTGCTAGATTTTGTATTACTAGCATATGTTTGCAAGTGACAAGACCCTCGTTGAGCAAAGTGGTTTGCTGCGAAGTGGAAAATGGTACAAGAGAGATTTTGGATCCTATTCCTTTGGTCAGGACACCGCGCCCTCCCCTAAAAATCCCAAAGAATCAAAGCCTGAAGAAAACCCTTCGCTTGGAAACCCTCCGGTAACCCCGTCGCGTTGCCCCGTTGTCCCTGGAAACCCGTCGCAGTCTGGAAGTCACCCTAGCCCGAGCATTCCTGCCATAGGCCAGTATAGCCCAGTAAGCTCCCATCCACCTACTTCTTGTCCCCCTCCCAACCCCCCTAGATCTGCTATGGCTCACCTGACTGATGATATCAAACTTCCTATTTTCAAAGGAACTGGATCAGAGGATCCAGAACAATTCTGGTTTTTATGTGAAGTAGTGTGGAATGATAAGAACATTACAGATCCAACTAAAAGAAGTGCACTGCTCATCACTTCTTTCTAGGACCGGGATTTGACCTGCTTCATGAAATTCTCCAGTACTCAGAATCCTACCTTAGCTGATATTAAGGAAGCAATCATCAAATATTTTAAGAAGCCCAAATCAGAGTCGCAGTGTATCACTGAGTTGAAAGAGATTCAGTAGCGGTGCGGCGAATCAGTGTGGGACTTTGACCAGAGGTTCAAAGCTCTACTGGACCAAGTCAGTTTCACCATTAGTCCTACACAGCACAAGGAATGGTTTATTGTAGCGTTGTTACCACATATCAGAACCCCACTCATGCAACAGAAGGTTGCTGACCAGCAGGAGGCTCTATAAATTGCAATGAAGCTTGAGACTGGCCCTGTTGAAGATCATTCTAGTATCATTCAAATCCAAGCGCAGTTGGCTGTGATGGCTCTGGAGCTTTGCGATATGAAGAAAGGAAAAACTGGTCGTGAAGAGGTTTGGTGTACACACTGTCGGATAGAAGGTCACGACAGGGAACAGTGCCCTATGGTAAGAACTTACCTGAATCCTGGTGCGCCAAACCCACTTAACCCAGCTATTCTATACTATGAAATTTGTCAGACAACTAGCTAGCATCGACTTGAAAACTGCCATTTTCTCCAGAGGTATGTGCAAGTCCCCAAAAACCCATACCGCAAGTTCTGTAAGTCCGTAGGCCATAATGAATATGTGTGTCGTAGTTATGACCTCATGCGAGAGCACACCTATGATGCCTACCGGGTACAAAATGAGGGACAGAGTAATGATGGCTATGGTTACCGTAGGGGTGCATCCACCATGGTAGTGGTGGCGTGGCCAGAAGAGGTAGAGGCTAGGTGGTGTGTTACAACTGTAACCAAGCTGGGAATCTGGCTAGGGACTATCGGAATCCCACTACAACATGTCGGTATTGTCGTGCAGTAGATCATGTGATTGAATAGTGTCCCCAGCTAATAGCTAAGATTCAGGGAAACAACAGTGGCCCTACCCAGAATATTCAGTTGATTTTCATCGAACAAAGACCTGCCGCGACCCTTAATGTTGTCACATGGAGTGGAGCTACGATGCACCTACAGAATACGGAGAAACAGCCTGTCGAGGCATGTGTTCGTAAGGCTCTCGCGACAGTCCCAGCCCTTGATAGTGCGAGAAACCAAGAGCCAGTCATCGAGGAAAAGTGCCATATTGTTGACCCTAGCACAACAGTAGTACATGCGCAACACCCTCAGCAGGAGTCACAGCCGCAAGATGCTTCAACGGATGAAGTAAGTACACTGTCCTCCTTTTTACAGTGCTGTATGAAACTCTTGTGGAATCAAAATGCTTTAAAGGAGTTGCAAAAAGTTCTTGCTTTCACAGAACCTCAGAGAAGAGTTGATAAGGAAAAAACTGTTAATCGTGTCCGAAGAACTGGTAGGGAAATGAGATTGAATGTTCAGATAGGGGAGTATGATATGACTGATGTCATTCTGGATCTAGGATCAGACGTAAATGTTCTAACCAAGCAAACCTGGGAGCAAATGGGAAAACCTGCCCTTGCTTGCTCCCCTATACAGTTGAGGTTAGCCAATCAGCAAAGGATTGTGCCCCTAGGGAGATTCCTTAGTGTTCCAATAGATATTGATGGGGTTAGTACTCGGGTGGATTTCGAAGTTATTGAGATCGTTGATGACAGCAATCCCTATCCAGCCCTATTAGGAATTGAGTTGGCAATGTCCAATGCTGCATTCATTGACCTTAAGAAGAGACAAATGACCTTCGAAGGAAAAGATTTGAAAGTTATAATACCCCTAGACCCGTCCCAAGGAGAAAGATATACAGTACCACTCAGAGACAAAGAATAGGATGTTTTAGAGCACATTTATAATATAATAGCGCATGAAGAAGATTATATTGACCCCACTGCCGAAGGTCTTATGGATTGGGAGTGCGACAGCTCCTGTATGACCGACTCAGATGATGGTTTAGAGAGCTGGAAAAACCGACTGTATGAACTACATGGCCATAGATGCGCCAGAATTACCAAGTCCCTCAGATGGCTTAGTTCATAGACAAGCACCTTACCCGCTTCTGAGAGTTCAACAGACCTAGAGGAGTCCATTGTGCCAGCACCCACACAGAGGCTGGAGTCACAGAAACTGGAAAATCTAGATTCAGCATTAGGAATCACCGTCTCCAGAAGATGGAATGCCCATAAGCAGTACCTTCCTAGATGGGAAGCTTGTCCGACATCCCTCCACCTGAGATTTATGGATCAGCTCCAGAGGGTGCATAGCAGGCTCCATAGGCCGAGTAGGCTGCAGGACCACTTGGAACATTGTTACGGGGCATGGACACTTATACCTCGAACAGAAAACCCATACATGGAGGTTGGTCCTTGGCACGCTGATGTGTCTCGTACTAAAGGACTAACCCAGTTATGCCCTCGCTGGCCGGCACAAAATGATACGAGTGTGAAGCTCACAGTTTGGTCGCAGAACTTGTCTAGATATGCTGAATGTAATTATCCTGATGAAGCTCCTTATCATGACACAGCTGTGGTACTGGTTGTGCCGCAGCATAAAATTCGGTCGTTGGAACACTGCCAATTTGGCGGCGCTGGTACTTTAATTGCCTTAATTACCTACCCTATGAGTACCCGCCAAAATTTAGTGCCATGGGAGCAGGATATCTGTCAGATTTAGTGCCTTCAATGCACATTTATGAACGATTTGATTGATGGATTGTATAATAAGACACCCGGGCATGGGAAAATCACATTCCACGGTTTCACAGTTGAGCTTATGTCTGTCGACCAAGACTTCAGGACTTATTGAAAGAATTTGAATGCACAGGTCTACAGAACATTTTCCACCCCCCACCTACGCCTGCAGCACATAAGGAGACTCTACCAGCACCGACTCCACCAATGCAAACCCGGTCTACCAGGAAACAGTTCAAGCATGAAGTTCGTTCTAAGCGGAATGAAGACTGACACAAATATTGGGCAAACATCGGAGGATTCCAGAATGGATCCGCTTGGTTCAGTAGAAATCCCAAGCCACAGAGAAGAGCATATTGCACCGCGGCAGCCACCATATGGCCCATCTCTTTGACCAGGAGTTAAACCACCCCGGCGGAGTAAGCAGTTCACAATAAGCATCCCTTCACTGCCACCGGGTGTGCAGCTCGTTGGGTCCATGATAGGAAAGATAGACCGACTTAAGTATTCTGACCATGATACAAGTGATCGGGGCAAGTTTCCGCAGTTTGCACCAGAAACGTATCTGCACCTCGTCAAGTACGATGAGACCTTGGCGACATTATTAGAAGTTAAACGGTGGGCTACTGGCTTGGATCATGCTGGCCTATTGAAGATGCTTGACGTTCCCCATTTTGGTCATGACATACAGGTGACCATAGTGGTCAAGCAACTAATGATAGCCACTTGTGGATAGGAGACAAGAAAATCCCTATCAATGGCGAGCTCATTCAGAGGATCACTGGTTTACCAAAAGTAGGGCCTAATCCGATGACCGAATTCCCATCGAAGCATGAGGATACAAAGCTTGCACAAACCATGAAGGAATGCTTTGGCCTGATAAAGGGAAAACGTGGCTATCACACTTTTGTGATCTAGGAACATCATATTCACTTCGCAGCAGAGCTCTTAGCCTACAAAGTCATACGGAAGTGTAGGCCAACTGAAGTACCTGCCCCAGTTATCAGAATTGCTATGAACTGCGCCGAAGGTTACAGCTACAACTGGGGAGATTATATTACAAAGGAATTCTTGGAAGACGCCTGCGACGCGCAAGAGAAAGGTAGGCTCTTCCATTACTCATGGTTGCTCATCCTCATCGCAATAGTAGGATGGCGAGAACCTCTTGAGGCACAGTTTCCTGGTGCTCCGGAAAACATGCCTGGCGCAGTCAGGTACGCATCATTGTGGGTTTCACAGGATAGAGAACACCAACAGATGACAAACTATGTTTTTTCCTTTTATATGATGGATATCCAGTTTCAGATGGCCAAAACCCCACGGCTCAGTCAAGATTTATTCTCTCAATATGTGGGCGCAGCCACCTTCAGCGCCGACATGCATCATACCTTCATTCAGGCTCACGCAGATCAACAGCATCAATGGTTCAAGCTACCATATGTAGTCACTGAGGGTGATATCTGGACGGTCGTCAAGCACTGACCGATGGAATGGCTGAAAGATGTAGGAAAAAAAACTCACATTCCGGTCCCCATAGTTACCAATGTGGGCACAGACCCTAGTCAACCACAGCAACAAGGTCCCCTGGAAGACAGCGAGGACTAGACTGAGTCGCAGCAGAATGACAGCAACTAGGGCAGAGAAGGGGAAACAGATGAAGAAGAAGGACAGGATTCGGTCAAGACTACCCAAGACCCTTATAGGCAGGAGAAGCACAAGACACTAGAAGTAGAAGTGAACAAACCACAGTCCCGAAAGAAAGCAAAGGCGTCAAAGGATAAGAACATCGGTGACACACCCAGTGTCACAACTGAGGAACTTGATGAGGATTTGTTGAAGTCCACAGAGGTTCTTACCAAGAAATGGTCTGAGTTTGCGGCTGAACACTTGCATGCCATCAATGATGTCGCACAACACATATTGGAGCTGAAATATTTAACAGCACAATCGGTGACCGGCACTATAGCCAGCAGTGCCCCGGTAGGTGCGCAGCCCGACCTAAGGCAATGGCCAGCTTGGGAAAACAAGGGCGAAGTATCCACCGCTGCCCTCATCATGACTGATGCAGCGTCTTATGCAGAAATGTGCATGACAGTAGGAATTGATTACACCAAGATGTCCATGCTAGAACTGTCTCTCTGCCAGTCAGCTATCGCAAAAGAAATCCAGGCCCGAGACCACTATTCCCAAATCCAGTTGGACGATACCAGGAAGCAGAATGATAACCTCACAGCGCAACTAGAAGCCACAGAGTTGGGAAAGAGGGATGCAGAATGTAAGAGGATCACATTGGTCTGAGTGTTGGATGAAGCATGTCGAAGCCTCCCTGACTTCGACGTGCAGCTGGTGGAAGAACCGGAGCAAAGACTGGCCAGGTTGAAAGACTATGCGCAGCAGTCCCGCAGTGAAATTTAGAAACTCAAAGTAGAACATGAGAATCAGATCCAGAGCTTCAACTCTGCATCCGTCCCGAAAGTCCACCTGAGGTCAAAGAACAACGCCGCATAGACATTCAAGCATCCACAGCAAAAATTTCAGACATTGTCGGCAGCGCAACAAAGCTGTTTGAAGACAGCATGGAGACCTGGACTACCTTACAAGAACATCCAAGAATTGGGAAATTGCAAGAAACCATTCGACAGAAACAGGCAGAATTGGATACAGTAAAAGTAGCAATTAAGACTCTACCACCCATGGAGAAAACGGTCAAGGTAAAGCGCAGCAACGAACTCCAGCATGAAACTGAATTATGCAGATTAAACGCAGCAGAAGTGGAAAATGCTATGCAGCCGCTTATTAGTGAAGCACTTGAGCTGAGTTCTGCTGCGTACATTAAACTTAAAGTTCTGAAGGAATACCAAGCATTTTCCCATCAAAAGGCCAATGAAACATCAGCTGCGGTATTGCAGGAGGTGGTCGACAAGGAGCAAGCAGCTGACAACATCATGCGGGATCTCAACAAATTCTTCACTATCCTCGTGGACAAAATTCGCCTACCCGAGGGGCAGCAGAGTGTCCCGGGACGGGACACTAATGAGTCTTAGGGGCCTGTTGGGGCGCGTACCTTAAGGGTCTTTAGTTTTGGTAACTCCACAGGTTTTGTGGAAGTTTTGTAAGCAGAGTTGCAACTCAAAATAGTCTTAGCGGTTTCGGGGTTAAGTCAAAACCCCTTTTTGTAATCAACCCATGGTTTAAGTCCAGGGGTTAGGGTTCGGGGTGCCCATGGTTTGAAGCCATGTTTTGTAAATAGTGCGCTGTAAAAATAGGCACTCTTGTAATAAGTCAGGTTAGGTTTTTGAATGTAAGAAGAATCAAGGCAAGAAAAGGCTATTTTGTAAAGAGAAAGTTAAGTCCCAGCTGTGTGCGTGGATGACCTCTGCAGCTGTGTGCACAGAGGGTTTTGTAAGTGATTAGAAGATCTCCAGCTATGTGCGCAGAGGCCTGCTGCTGTGTGCATGGATTTTAAGGACTTGAAGGGATCTGCAGCTGAGTGCGCAGATCAGAACTATGATTTTGTAGCAAGTTGAATAAAACACAGTTCTGTGGACGTAACCCCTACACTAGGGGTGAACCACGTTATATTTGGTGTTGTGGTTCTTGTGCTATTTTTGTTTCTGTTTATCTTTTATGCCTTAATAATTAGATATATATGATAAATAAGATCACTGCTAATAAAAAGCTTCGCTGTGAATTCCCAGTAAAGGGTTAAGCAAGTCACTGTGTGTTTATCTATATGAGAAGTTATATATAATTGTCGAAGCCCTGTGTTAAGTGGTTATAGATTGTTAAATACTAAAGGTACAGTAATATCCCTCTTCTTCTTGCAGAAACCTGATTCTGCGGCACCCCATAGCTGTTTTGGGTGAGACTGCAACCTGCGCACAGGTTGTTTCCGAAAGGGCCAACACTGTGGGTCTCTTGTTGGTGCGAAGCAAAAGGTTTAACCCTGGGTTTTCCCTATTGCCCAACACTTCTATTACAAGAGTTTAACATCATCATCGTTGATCGACCTGGTTGAGAGAAATTGTTAGCAGATTTCCTATCTCGTATCTAACATGATGACGGTGCTAAACCCATGGATGATACTTTCTTGGATGAACATATATTTGCGGTTTCTATTCAAACTCCTTGGTTTGTAGACATTGCTAATTCTTTAGCAAATCGAAAGTTACCAAACCACTTGTCTCCACATAAAAAACGTCGAGTTTTATTCTAGAGTTCTAATTACTCTTGGGTAGACAATGACCTTTTTCATACTGACCTAGAACTTATTATTAGACGATGTGTACGGGAGGATGAGATGGAAGAAATCCTCCATGCATTCCATGATGGCCCATATGGCAGGCGTTTTTCTGATAAGAGGATAGGATACAAGGTGTTGCATTCTAGATATTACTGGCCAAGAATTTTCAAGGATTCTTCCAAATATGTTAGAGTATGTGAAAGCTTCTAAAGAATGGGTAGACCTACGTCATCTAACAAGATTCCCTTATAGCCTCAGGTTATGGTCAAGCCTTTTGAAAAATGGGCTCTAGATTTTGTAGGGCCAATATCTCCCATCTCCCGCAAAATGAAGTATATCTTAGCTTGCATGGACTATGTCACCAAATGGGTAGAAGCTAAAGCTTTGTTCCGAGCTACAGAGAAATCTGTGGTGGAATTTATATATGATGAGATATTTGCTTGGTTTGTGTGCCTAGGGAAATTCTCACTCACCAAGGTTCTCAATTCACTTCCAAATTGATGAAAGAACTTACCATTAAGTATGGAATTGGACATTGTAAGTCCTTGCCTTACCACCCATAGTATAATGGCCAGGTAAAGTAAACCAATAAGTTGTTGGAGGCTATCTTAACCAAAACCATTCAGCTACATCATAAGGATTGGGCAGATAGACTCCCAGAGGCCTTGTGGGCCTATATAATAACATGGAGGAACACTACTGAACATACACCCTATGATCTAGTATATGGGAGACAAGTTATTTTACCTATTGAATTCCAAGTTAAGACTTTTTGTATGGTTGTACAATTAGGCATGGATTTGGAAGAGGCATGAAAACAACAAGTTTTTCAAATTTATGAGTTAGATGAGATTAGAAAGGATGTACCCTAGAGAACAATGTTAATACAAAATCAACAGAAAAAATGGCATGAAAAATTTATTAAGCAAAAGTAGTTTAAAACCGGGGATTGGGAATTACTATTCGACTCAAGGTACAAAAATTTCAAAGGAAAATTAAATACCCATTAGATCGGTCCATATGAGGCAGTTACAACCTTCGATAATGGGTTAGTAGAAATTAAGACAATTGATGGTTCACAGAACTCATTTGCTGTAAATGGACATAGACTTAGACTTTATCATGAACCAATATCTAAACAAGATTCTGTGCAAAATGCCTTACAACAGAAGGAGATGGAGTTGGTTGGAGAGGAGTTTATTCCTCCTCTTGATTCTTAAATTATTTTGTGTTGGCTTCATGTATATATGTATATATATATATATTTTTCCTTCAGAATAAATAAAATTCATTTCTAACAAGATGACTGCACTTATACAAAGAATTCATTTTTATAATTAGCTTATAGAATTTTGTCAACAAAACATAGGAAAACTCTTTTCCTTTGCTGAATCTTGATAAATTTTATATGACTTTTTCTCTGTACACATGTTTTTGTTGGGAATAAACTTGAATCATATAACAAGTGGTTTTGAGGTTTGATTAGAAGAACCTTGTCTCTATAATCAGCTGATGAAATGTTGCTTGGAAAGGAAAGTGCTCTAAGAACTCATAATACATCCTAACTCCTTTTATTTTATTGAAAGATGAAATTTATAATGAAAGTTAAAGTGTTCTTTATATCATTCCTTCTCACTTTCTTCTATAATTCCTTATTCTTTTATGGTATTTGATTCAGACATGTACGTTTTTTATTTATCCTTAGAAGAGTTGCTTAAGACCTAACCTAATCATCATGTTTTCCAAAGTTCTATTTTATACCTATGGACTACTAGTTCATCCCAGAATCATTATCAATACTTGTCTCTTAAGCATTTTTTGGAGGTAGCCCAAGAGTAAGTGCAATTTCTAATTGTGGGGGACTTTATTGATCTTTTATGAAGAAGATAGACCGAGGTAAGAACAGTTTTATGTTATTCTCTTTTGGCATGATTTATAATTTAGGCTATTATAAATAAAGTTACTCATAAAGTTCACTCTAAAAATTTGAATTATGTGCTTAGCAGGCTTAACACACTCTAGTACCAATCAGCTTCCACATACTCAAATAATTATACGAAGCAAACCCGTCGGTGTACTGAAAAGGCTCGCTAGCAGTGGGTCCTTGTTAAGTAATATATTAAACAAGGAAGCCCAGTAAATGCAAGTAAACCCGTCGGGATTTTGAATGGGATTGCTGGAAGTGGGGCTATGCATACATGGTACCAAGATAAACCCATTGGGTACTGAACAGGCCTGCTAGCAGCGGGGCGATATCGGGTAGAAGAGAATTGGTTAATGCATTACTATACACATGACTCATCTAAAAAAATTGAGTATATAAATACATCTGCAGGGTAGTTATTTATACTATCGTTAGAGAATGGATGTAATTTGGGCTTGGACTGTGTCATCTAATTCAACCAATACCTAGGATATGACTATCCTCGAAATGGGATCCATAACTATAGGAATCTCACAAACTCCAGGGTGAACTTTCTTTATGTTCTTTGGATGACAAGTGATCTTTAAAATGAGTCAAATATGATTGGTCCTTCCTATGGAATTTTGCTCATCAGTTATACTACCAATATTCATATGGTCTTCCTAAGCACTATTATTTTTTATGAATGTACATATATGAATCATCTCCATTTACTTGTTAGTATTTCTTTTTCCTATGAAAATGACAACACCATTTTAGAATTATTTGTTAAACTATTTGGAAATCAATCAGTTTTTCTTTGATGGCTACTGGACATGCCATATTTTAGGTATGGGGGAAGGTTAGACTTGTCTTTACTTTATGATTATTTATAAAAAGATACTATTATATCTGAAAAAATTATAAGTGTTTTCAAGATAATTCAAGTAGCAGAAGATTGTTCTAATCCTTGATGAATAAACAAGAGAATAACTAACATTTAATAAAGTTAATTTATATCATCAAGTTGTGTGCTAGAAACCTACAAAGTTGACTGCATAATTAGCATCAATCAGATCCAGCAAAGCGCATTTTTTTTTACAAAAGGTCCATATGAAGGATTATCGGAAGGGTCAAATTCCATTCTGAATGGAATGCCAAATGATGATCCGAATGAAAATGTAACATTCTAGAGGCATGATTAAATATGTCAAGGTGTTAATTTCTTTTAGCTTTAATTATGGGCAAAGAGCTTAATCTTCTAAACCATATCTATGACTATTAGGTTTCATTCTTATGATCATAAAAACATTACGATTTCATTAGGACTCATCTCGACCTCATCCAATGAATCGTTTAACTCATGTTGATATGATATGATTTCAATATCTTTTTTGACCATTATTACCATTACCCCCTCATCAAGTCATATGCATAAATCGTTAGATGTTCTATCATTTTATTAATTAAAGTTGTTATGGTTTTTAAATACATTTTATAAATTTTGTGATGAATAATTCATTCAACCTGTCCAATGGTTGAATCTTTCACAACCATATGAAATAATTATTAGAGCACATGATTCAAAGTACTGAACCATAACGTGATTACTCAAGCATGTGAAACCATGATCTCATGATCATTCAGATGCCTAAACATATTGCATTTTAAACTCACGATCTTCACCCCTTTCCCTACTTACCTTTGTCTTCGTGAAGCCATCTTGACATTATTTCTTTGTATTCTCTACAAATCCCCTATGTGTTTACCTCTGTTTAAAAATTCCTACCACTTTGAGCCTGAGAGTTATCAGGATTTGTTTTGGATTCCAGATTTCCAAGAATGTTGAGAGATATACTTTTGAGCAAGGTGGAACCCATTCCTCCACCTTTTACAGGGCTACGATGAGGAAATTTCATTGTTATTTGCAAAAGGGTTTGATGGTAAGATGTCTAGGGTGGTATATCTTACCTTCCCCATGAATGAAGAGACTATTGTAGTGTTGAAAAGGGGTTGGGGTAAGTTGCACAACATCATGGATGTTGTGCAAGCTTAGAAGACATTGCATAAGACGAAGATAACGCGATAGTTGGAAGATAGACTAATTTTGATTATTTTGTGTCACCTTTTGTACTTGTTGACAATTTTTTGTGGATATTGGTCATAAGTTAGTTAAATCAGTTAGGAGTTTGCAAGAAGTGGACTGTGAATGTAAACGCACATGACTATAAGGGTAATTTTTAGTGGCAAAATTTCACCAATTGGCTATTTTTTGGGTTTTTTTCAAAAAATAAATTCACTTTTTAGTCTCTAATATCACCTATATTTACATAAAAATATGTTTTTTTATCATAAATATTCACCAAAATTTACACATTTCAATGCTAATTGTATGTTTTATATTTAATATTCTCCTACCTATCTATAAACATATTTTTTTAATCCAAAAAATCACCTGGAATACTTTACTTAAGTATAATATTACAATCCTTAAAAAATACCCTAAAGACTATATATAGAAAAAATAGTTGTGAGTTGATAGAAGGGGATAACAATAGAATTTCATAGAAGTTGATAGCAAATGAGATGAATTGTTATTTTTTTTTATCTGTGGGTGATTGCGTAGAAGTAATATGATAAGACAGATGTTGATATGAACTGTTGTTATCTTCTTTTGTCTTTTTCTATCTTTTTGTTCCTATGAACCTGATGATGAATGTTGAATAAATATGTTCTATGGAGAAAAATTCCTATGGCTTGGGGTGTACCACAACAGACAGCTAGACACTAGAAATCAATCTTTCCCGATATTCAAGAGAAACTGAACATCTAACACTAAGGGATATCGAATTGTACCTTGTTATAGAAATTTTAAGTAGATTCCCATTGAGCTTTTCCAATTCACACTTTTCTTACCAATTCACTCTCAATAACAGTAAAAAGACAATCTTCGGGTACACAGGGTACTCCCAAAAGACTGAATGCCTAGAGCAACCATTTCACACAAATAGATCATAGATCAATACACCAATGTTTGTCACATGGTTAAAAACCTTGAGAGGGAAACAATATATGGCCCCATCCAAATAGCTACTTGGAGCAATTTATTATGTAGAAGAAAGAAAGTTACATATGAGCTTCTCATAATCGATCAACTAGCCAAGGACCCTCCATGCTTTTTAAATAGAGATCATGGACCAATCGAGTGTTAAGCCGCAGATCAATGGTAGGTATGATCTGAGAGAATTTGAACTGTGGGATCACTTTATGTCTAGAACATATCATGACTATTGGATTAGAATATTTACAAATGCATACTAATGCATACTAAAGAAACACACTTTACCTAATGGATATATTACACAAGTTGATCTTAACTAAATCTTAAGTGTGTAAATATCCTAACATCCCCCCTTAAGAAAAAAATGGGATAGGATTGAAGGATTTACAAAAGTGACACTATTAGGAGAAGGAAGGAGGCATTAGAGCCTATCCCCCCTTAAGGACGCATTCCTGAACTCCTAACATAGATCAAATTTTGGAAAAATTTGCTTTTGTAAGAGACTTGGTGAAGATGTCTGCAACTTGATCATCTATAAGGCAATAGAGCATTTTAAGAACACGATCATGAACAAGATTTCTGATGAAGTGCATGTGTAGCTCAATGTGTTTGTTGCATTGATGTAGAACTGGATCTTGGAAAGCTTGATGGCACTTTGATTGTCACACCAGAGTGGAGTAGGTTGTTGCTGCTCGAATCCAAACTATGAAAGGATATGTCGAATCCATAAAGATTCTTGACTGGCATTAATGGCGGCTCAATATTCTGCTTCTGCTGAAGAAAGAGAAAGATCTTGTTGTTTCTTACAAGCCCAAGTGTCAGGTCCAGATCCCAGAATAAAAACATAACCTGCAGTAGAATTTTGATCATCAGGATCACTAGCCCAATCTAAATTAGTGAAACCAACAAACAAAGGTTCCCCCCTGTACTATAATGAATCCTAAACTTAATTGTACCTTGAATATATCGAAGTATTCTTTTTGTTTCTTTCCAGTGGCTTTCATGAGGTGTTTTCATGTAACGAGAAACACAACCAAAGACAAAGGAAAGGTTACGATAGGAATGAGTCAAGTATAAGAGACTACCAACAAGTTGACGATACAAGGTGGCATCTACTTCAAGGGAAGTACAAGTGGTAGAAAGTTTGACTCCAGAATGGAAGGGAGAAGGGGCTGGTTTACAATCCTCCATGTGAAAGCGACGAAGAAGTCACAAGCATACTTAGATTGAGAAAGAAATATTCCTTCTTTGGTTTGCAAGACTTGGAGACAAAGAAAATAATGCATATGTCATAAGTCTGCCATTTCAAAAGTTTTTCTTAAGACTGGATTTCAGACGGGTTAAAAGTTTAGGGTCACTACTAGTAAGGATAAGATCATCAACATAAAGAACAAGTATGATGAGATGGTTTCCTATTTTATTGGTATAGACATTGGGGTCAAAATGGCATTTAGAAAAACTAGTGTCAAGGAGAAAGCTATCCTGTTTTGGCATACCAAGCTCTAGGACCTTTCTTAAGGCCATATAAGGATTTATTAAGGAGAAAAACAAGGCTAGAGTTATCCTAAAAAAATCCAAGAGGTTGTTCCATGTAAATTTCCTCCTATAAATCACCATGTAAAAAGATAGATTTGACATCCATTTGATGGACTTCCCAGTTATGTAAGGCTGTAAGGGAAAGAACAAGGCGGATGGATTTCATTTTTGCAATAGGAGAAAATATTTCAGTGTAGTCAATCCCTTCAACTTGGGAAAAACCTTTGGCAACTAACCTTTCATTAAGTCTCAATACTTCCATTTGATGCATACTTAGTTCTGTAGACCCATTTACATTTGACAAGTTTTCTTCCTTTTGGAAGAGCAATAAGATCCCAAGTATCATTCACCATTAAGGAATGATATTCTTCATCCATAGCTGCATCCAAATCTGGATTTGCTCAAGCTTCTGAAAATTTTAATGGATCATGATTCTTAGAAACTTGAGCCAAAAGAGAAGAGGCTCACTGAAACTAAGAACGTGTTCGACATTGATCTCTAAGATCACCGGCAAGATCACCAGTAGCTTCACATGTTGAATGGACCCATCGAGGAAGCATTGGTTCTGGTGCAATTCGAGGAACGTGAGCAAGCGGAGGTGGATTTTCATCCTCACTATCATCATCAAAAATTAGAGTGGGAAACCTATCAAGGAAGTTGGAAGAAGAAGAAGGCACAATTGTCGAATAGGGCTCGCAGGCCAAAGATGGCACACCCTCCAAGTTAGGCTCATAGGACAAGAGATTTTCATCAAATTTAACATCTCTTCCAATGATTATATCATGAGAATGTGGCTGAAGAAGTATATAACATTTTACATATTTTGAATATCCAAAAAATATTCACTTTTCACTTTTAGGCCACAATGCTTTCTGTTTTTCATCCGGAATGTGAGCCCATGCTTCACAACCAAACACAATGAAGTGACTTACATCTGGTTTAATTTTGGTTCGTGCTTCTTCCAGTGTTGTACCTTGTAAAACTTTAGTTGGTGTGTGTTTAACTATGTAATTTGCACAATTTATGGCCTCATCCCAATATAGAAGACTTACTCCCTTAGATTGGATCATGAAATTTGCCATTTCTTTTAAAGTGCGGTTCTTCCGTTCAGCTACACCATTTTGTTGTGGTGTATATGGAACAGTGTGTTGTTGTTGGATTCCATGTTCAGTGCAAAAAATAGTGAAATTTTTGTTAACATATTCTTCTCCATTATCAGATCTTAACTTAATAATTTGATGACCAGATTGTTTTTAAATAAGGGCCTTGTAGACCAAGAACATGTTAAATACTTCCATCTTAAGTTTTAGGAATTAAACCCAAAAGTGTCTGGAGTAGTCATCAATGAAAGTTCAGAAATATTTGAAATTAGAAAATGAAACAAATGGAAGAGAACCACACAACTCACTTTGCACAAGCTCCAAGGGAACTGAGGCATGCCAAGAGGCACGTTTGTCAAAACTATCTCGATGATGTTTTTCGAGTACACAACCGAAACAAACACCATCCTTGCAAGATACCATTGAAAGACCAGTCACCATATTTTCTTTACATATTTGTTGCAATGAGCGATAATTTAAGTGACCAAATTTCCCATGCCAAAGTTTGCTCACCTTATCACTATGAGCAACAAAAACTGAAGGAAAAGGTGATGACCCAAATTTGTTAAAATTATACAACCTAGTAATATCATCAACAGTTCTAGTAGCAAGGACATTTTTAGGATTTTTAAAATCCTTGATTACAACTTGGTGAGGTGTAAGCATCACATTTTTACCTTCACCCGAATGAGTAATTTGATAGACTGATAAAAAAATTGCAGAAAATTTTTGGAACACATAGTACATCACTGAAATGACCATTTTCTATTGAAACTGTTCCAGATCCTACAACACTTAGAGATATATCATCACCAACAAATATTTGTTTGGTGTTACATTCATGCATAGTAGAAAAGATGGCTTGATCCTTATCCATGTGATAAGATGCTCCAGAATCAATGAGCCATTCATTTGAAGTATAAGAAGGAGATGTAGCATAAGAGTAACTAGAAGCACAAAGTGAATGTCCATGAGAGGTAGATTCTCAGGACGAATCTGGGATGATGTGGTGCTTCTTCGTTGCTACTTCCAAGGCTACCATCTTCTTAAAACACTTAGATTCATCATGATTATCTTTCCCACAAAAATTGAAATGACGCTCAGTTTTCTTTCCTTTTGGCTTGGATCCTTTGTCATTTTTTAATGAAGGAGCTGACTAAGAGGGTTTTGGACCCTTGTTGTTTGGTTTATTATTGTGAAATTTATATTTCTTGGGAGGTTTGGACTTTTCTTTCTATTGGGACAATAAGGATTTCCTATATGTATCTGCATTATTAATTATTCCAAGATGAAGGAGCTTATCTTGCTCTCTAATTAAGGAATCACAAAAGGATTCAAGAATAGGCTCTTGATAGATAGCTGCAGTCAAGGATTCTTTCATGGAGTAGAATGTAGATACAAAAACAGAATATGCAGATCCAAGTTTGGAAAGAATATAGTAAATACATTGTTTGTCTTCTTTCTTAATCTTACATTCCTCAGATAAGAGTCTAAGAGTTTTATACTTAGATAAATAGTCTTAAATGCATGAAAAATCACTTGCATTCAAGGAAATCAACTCATTCTCAAGTGGATGACCTCAAATTTCATTGCATTTACCAAACACAGATTCCAACTTTTCCCAAGCTTTATCAGGTTCATCAATTTCAGATATGTGGAATCACAAATCAGTAGAGATTAACATCCCAATCAATCCACAAGCTTCATCACATGTATTTTCCCATTTTATTTTCTTATCATCATCAGTGGGTTCTATTTCTTTCCCTGAGGTAATTCTAAAAAGTCCCCTGCTTCATAGAACATGCTCCATATGAGATTTCCATGAGAAATAGTTAGAACTGGTAAGTATAATATCACAAGGGGAAGCCATACTGGAAAATAATGGATGAAAGAACATAAACTAACTACCTAAATGAAAAGAGATTGAAAAATTAGGCTGTTTAAAAAAAATGGCTCTGAAAACTGATTCTGTATGATGAAGTTATGCTTGATCAAAGAAAATGTTGAAGATGTCCCCAATAGTGACGTGTTAGATATTAACTTGACCAACTAAAAAAAGAACACCCTTCTTCCCAAGATGAACCTTTGACAATCACTTACAATAAAGTTTCTTTTTAAGTGAATCACTTTTGTAAAATAAGTGTTCACTTTTACAATAATGTTACTTTTAAATAGTGCACCAATAAATTGAAAGAGTTAAGTGACTCACTTCTTATTTGTTTTTATTTAAGTGAGATGCACTTTTACAATAAGTAACTTGAAAATAGAAATTGCATGCACTAAAAAGTAACTAGATAAGACTTGAACTCAAGACTTATCAAGGAATAAAGAAACTTTGAACCAAGTGAGCTAGGTTTAAAAGGTACGTAAAATAATGGAAAGAGGAAGGGGGCTTTTTTTTTTACTCTTCTCTCTCTTTTTCCGTGCTTGTCTTTTGTTTCTGCAAATAAAAATAAATAAATAAATTCACACTATAGGTGGGGTTAGATTTTGGTTAGCTTACTAGGAAAGTCTATGTTTTCAAGTTTTTTTGTTGTTTTTGATTTCCCATAGTTGCACAAGGTGCATGGAAAATAGCATACGTAGCTGAGAATACAAGAAAAAAAAATTCCCTTGTTGTTTCTGATTCGCCGTGATCGTGCAAGGTGCGTGTCAAAGACCATACATAGCCAGGGAAGACAATAGTATGAGACTAAAAAAATAAAGATCTAATGATAGAACTAATAAAATATGAGATATTTGAAGAAAATAAAACAAATCCATCATTGTAACATTATACCTTCAGATTTGCCAAAATGGGTGTTTCTGGATCAAAAGAAAATGGTTTTCGATGAAACAAAAACTATTCCCCAATGGAAACGGTGCTCTAGACACAATGGAATAGCTTCCATAGCCCATAAATGCATAGAAACTATAGAACCAAAAACCCTTTTAAATTTTCGGCAACACCAGTTCCAGATCTTGATCAAAACAGAAAGCGGCTCTTCATACACACTCTGATACCATGTTCAGCTACACATGGTACTCCAAAAAGACCGAAAACCTAGAGCAACCACTTCACACAAACAGATCACAGATCCATACACCGATGTTTGTCATGTGGTTAAAACCCTCGAGAGGGAAACAGTCTATGGCCCCAGCCAAATAGCTACTTGGAGCAATTTATTATGCAAAAGAAATAAAGTTACATATGAGCTTTTCATAATCGATCAACTAGCCAAGGACTCTCCATGCTCTTTAAATAGAGATCATGGACCAATCGAGTGATAAGCCACAGATCAATGGTAGGTATGATCTAAGAGAAGTTGAACCATTGGATCACTTTCTGTCTAGAATATATTGTGATTGTCGGATTAGAATATTTACAAATGCATACTAATGCATACAAAAGAAACACACTTTACCTAATGGATATATTACACAAGTTGATCTTAACTAACTCCTAAGCGTTTAAATATCCTGACAGACAAGCTGTTAGAAAACAAGACCACTGAGTAGTAACAAATATACAGTTAAATCATTAAACATGATGCAAAACACATTAAACACATTACGGAGATACATAGATATAACGTGGTTCACCAAAATGATGGGCTACATCCACAAATAAATTTTTATTCATTTTATTATAGTCCAGAAAGATAAAGGGATACAACCTGCAGCAAAACCGCTACACTTCCACTTCACGCTCTCACAGTCTCTCTCACACAATCATAAAGATTGTTTACAATGGTATAATACCATACACAGCTGCGTTTACAATGGTGTAACTTCAGAATGTATTCACTTGTATATATTATGTAATGTACCCCGATGTTTATTCTAGGAAGTATATGTAATGTAACTGAGTCATGTCATGCCCTGATGTTCCAATTGGGAGATTCAATAATGTAAACAAGTCATGTAAAGTCATAGAGTATAACCCTCCTTATTGATCGAGGGTTAAATCCCTCGCAGTTGTGGGGCATTAGGGTTATTAGACTCTCCTACAGAAGGCCGACCTAGTGAGTGATTGTCAAGTCAAGAATTAGTATAAATAGAGAGGGAGCCTCTCTATTTAACACACATTCATACACATTCACTCACACTTAGTTGTAGCGCATAACCGAGAGAGAGAGACTACTACTGTCGAGAGATCATCTTACTATCTTTTACTTTTGGTACCGATTCTATCTCTAAGGAAGTTGCGGGGTTTTCTCCTTTATGGTTTCCCTGAGGAAAATATTTGTGTTCATTATCTCTTATGATTGATTGTTATGCTTGTTATTCTCTTAGATAAGATCCTAAGATCATATAGCTTAAATGTTAAAAATCTAACATCGTGTCAGAGCTAACTTGAGAATAAGACACTGTGTAGCTGCTGAAGCTAGGGCTTACTACTTTTTGGATCTCTCTACACAGATTTTCAACAAAAGGAGGTTGGGATGACTCTTCTCTGTAAAGCGCATCTTTCTATTAAAGCAGAATCTGATTTTGTCAATTTTTAGTTTTTGACCCGACACTACTGTTGGAAATTAGGGTTGTCCACAGAAGTGGAATTTTTTGAGTGAGCCTAGGCCTGGATTGATCTCCTCCACAAAATCAAAGTTTAGAGATCAATATCAAAGTTTTTGGTTTGGTAGAACTCCGAGAAAGTCAAACCCTAATCTCATCCTAAACCAGAAAACCAACTCTGTAAGAAATTTAGCTCCAGATCCACTTCCAACATCTTAACCTGGTAAGATCTAAATATTTTGCATTTCCATTTTAGGTTCTCTGTTAAGATGTCTCATCATATCAATCTTAATGAAAATATTTAGGGAGTTGATAACTTTTGAGCTTGGAAGTATAAAATCTCCCTGTTCCTGGAAGAGAAAGCTAGACTCTTACTTCAATGAAGAGGTTCCAGTTCAAGAGGGAGATGAGGCTAAAGCCTTACATAAGAATAAATTGGTCATGGATAAGAGGATTATTGTTGATTCAATCAAGGATCACCTCATACCATAGGTGTCCTCTCTAAAGACACCTAAAGAGATGTTTGATGCCCTAACCATGTTATTTGAAGGGAAGAACATAAATTGAAAGATGAGTCTGAGAAACCAATTGAAGAATGTAAAGATGCAAATTGTGAATACCATCCAGTCTTACTTTACAAGGGTTTCTAATATCAAGGAACAACTGGAAGCGGTAGATGAAGAAGTAGAGAATGAAGAAATTGTGATGACCACCTTGAATGGTCTCCCTAGGGCATGGGATTGTTTCATTCAAGGGATCTATGCCAGAAAGAAGCTAGCCAAGTTTAGCAAACCAGGGGAGGAATGCTCACAAGAAGAAGATCGAATATCAACTCAAGAAGAAAATATGGGAAGTGAAGATCAAGCTCTCACAGTACAATCTAAGAAAAGAAGAATAGACCATCACAAAGGTAAGCACTCTCGCCAAAATAAAAACACTAGAAAGTCTAACAAAGATTTGTCTAAGTACATTTTCTTTACATGTGATGAAAGAGGAGACCTTGCAAGAGATTGTCCTAGAAACAAAGATAGATCTCACAAGAGGAAGGGAAATAAGAAAAGACATCATGCTCATGCTACAGAAGATGATGAGCGTCCCAAGAAGAGAATAGCACAAGATAGTGATGATTCTTCAAGTGATGAAGAATATGTTTTGATTTCCGCTCTCACGGGAAACATTACACATGGAATTAATGATTGGATTATAGATAGTGGGGCTTCCAAATACATGACGGGATTCAAAGAATCATTTGTCAAACTATCAGAACATGAATCACCCCTCAAGGTGAAACTTGGAGATGACTACCAATATCCAATAAAAGGTAGTGGGGAATCCTCCTATAAACTAGACTCTAGAAAGTCTATGAAAAGGAAGGATGTATTGTTTGTACCAGGACTAAAGAAGAACCTCCTCTCCATCTATGCATTATATGCAAAAGGTATAAGAGTTTCATTTATAGATGGCTGTATGTATTTGGGTCCTTGATGTACCTGATGAATACGAGAATAGATATTTGCTTTGCTGTGAACACCTTGAGCCAATTCCTGACAGATCCGAGATATGTTCACTTGATTATTGCAAATCATATTTTGAGGTTCCTGAGGGGTACAGTTGATTATGGGATCAACTATAAGGAGAATCAAAAGATTAACCTGGAGGGTTATGTTGATTCAGATTGGGTAGGAAGTGACATCGATAGGAAGAGCAATTCATGGTGCTGCTTCAATATGGGATCAGGTGTGATCTCTTGGCTTAGCAGGAAACAGTCTTGTGTGGCACTAAGTATAGCTGAGGTAGAGTATGTCGCAGCTTGTTCAACTAGTTATGAGGAAGTATGGCTGAGGAATCTACTATCTGATTTATTTTATCTCCCATTGGATGATACTTGTATATATTGCGACAACTAGAGTTGTGTGAAGTTGTTGGAGAACCCGATGCTCCATGAAAAGTTGAAGCATATTGAGATCAAATATCACTATATCAGGGATATGGTGTAGAGAGGAGTAGTGAAGCTCCAGCATGTTGTGATGAATGAATAGATAGCTGATGTGTTGATGAAGCCATTGGCAAGAGTGAAGTTTGAATACTTCAAGGAGAAGCTTGGTGTTCTCCAGATCGAGGTCCCCTCCAAAGGGAAGTGATGAGTCTGTGAGACATTCTGACATGGTGAGAGGATTGGTTCCTTCCATGGTCAGACGTAAGGGCTGAGCCATTCTATCATGGTGAGAGTAGGGGTGATTTTTAGGAACCATGCTTATTTAAAAGTGTATAAATGTTGGTGAATATTACCAATTCTTAAAACATCGAATATAAAATGATTGGCTATATTTTTCAAAAACTATTTTAATTTACAAGTATTTTATATCATTTACATAATAACTTGGTGACTTTTAGGGTGAAATTTTTTTATCCCATCAAAATTGGGTGAAATAGGGCTTCAAAAAATGCAAAATGGCGAATCTTTTTTGGGAGAAAAACATGGAAAAATAGCCCACTGGGATAAAATTCGCCCCTAAAATTATCCCTGGGTTAGAGTATCGGTTCCTTCCATCTCAGATATGAGTGCTGAGCCATTCTGATGTGACTATAGGATTGGTTCCTACATGATCAGATATAAGTGTTGAATGCCATTCTCTGAATGGAGGCACCTAGTCAGTTACCAGGAATACTCAGCCTAGAGCTGAGGGCCATTCTGATATGACTATGGGATGTGTTCTCACATGATCAGATATAAGTGCAGGGCCATTCTGATGTGATTGAGGTATGTGATCCAACATGATTAGATATAAGTGCTAAAGGCCATTCTCGGGGAGAATGGAGGTACCTGGTCAGTTACCAGGAATCCTTAGCCTAGGGATAGGATCCATTCTGATGTGACTCTGGGATGGGTTCCCACATGATCAGATGTAAGTGCAGATCCTTTCCACAGATGATAATAGGTGTGTCCTATCATGCTAGTGGATGAGAGTGCTGAAAATTTCCACATATGATAGTAGGTGTGTCCTATCATGCTGGTGGATGTGAGTGTTGTTCCTTTTTACATATCGTAGTAGGTGTGTCTTACCATGCCGGTGATTGTAAGTGTTGTGCCTTTCCATAGATGGTAGTAGGTGTGTCCTACCATGCTGGTGGATGTGAGTGTTGTGCCTTTCCACATATGGTAGTAGGTGTTTCCTACCATGCTAGTGGATGTAAGCGTTGAGCCTTTCCACAGATGATAGTAGGTGTGTCCTATCATGCTGGTGGTTGTGAGTACTATGCCCTTTCATAGATGATAGTAGGTGTGTCCTATCATGTTGGTGAATGTAGTGCTGGGACTTTCTGACATGGTTCTTGGATGTGTTCCTCTCTTAGTCATATGTGAGTGTTGGGTGTGCCTTTCTGACATGGTGTTGAATGTGTTCCTCTCATGGTTAGATGTAAGTTTTGGGTAGGCCATTTTGACTTGAGGTCATATATAAGTGCTAAAGAAGACCTACATGGAGGCTAGGCCTACAACTATCATGAAAAAGGGATGGCTCTGTAGAACTTCCTATGATGAGAAGAATCATGAGATACCATCCATGATGATGATCCAGTGATGATGATCTAGTAGTGATGATCCAGACCCAGTGATGATCTAGATCCAGTGATGATTCAGATCCAGTGATGATCCAGATCCAGTGATGATCCAGATCCTGTGATGATGTTCCAGTGATGATCCAGATCCAGTGATGATGCATATCCGATGATGAAGATGACTTGAAGATGATGATAACTTGAAGATGAAGATAACTTGAATATGAAGATTACTTGAAGATGAAGATGACGAGAACTCAATGATGATCGAGATGATACAAAGAAGAAGACCAATGTTGACAAATTGTGTTGAGAGAATACCTTCCTAGTTAAGAGGGAGTGTTGATGTCTTTGTAACTTCGGAATGTTTTCATCCATATATCTTATGTATTGTACCCTGATGTTTATTCTGGGATGTGTCTGTAATGTATTAGAGTCATGTCATGCCCCGATGTTCCTATCGAAAGATTCAATTGTTGAAATATTGTAACTTCGAATAATATTCTATATGTATCTTTTTGTGGTCCCCGATGGTCCTACCAGGAGAACCACTTGTATTACATTGTGCCCCGATGCTCCTAATCGAATGAACTAATAAGAGTCATGAGGTAGTCCCCTCTAATTGTAAAGGTGGGTCATCAGCATCCCAGTGTGGTTACTTGTGCCTACATGTGTAACTCAAGCCTACATGATTTAACTCGAGCCTACATGTCAAATGAGTTAAATTAAGTGAACAGATGAATATAAATAGAGGTGTAGTGCTCCTCATTTGAGACACACACACTCTCACTTGTGTAGGGAATTAGTGGAGAACAGAAGTAGCTGGAGAACGAGGAGGATCAGGCTTTGATCTCCTTCCTAGTTTTATCTTTTATCTTTTTGGGGAATCTATATTGAGGAAGCTTTTGCTGGGTTTTTCCCTTTAGGGTTTTCCCAGGATAAATCTTTGTGTTCCTTTTTTATGGTTGTGCTTTTCTATCTTTCAGTGATCCTATTTATATGCTTTTGTCATGAAAATGAAATGAAATACTGATGTCTTAGATAAGCATATAAAAATTTAACATGGTATTAGAGCCACCCTAAAAAGAAGACATTGTGTAGCTACAGAATCTAGCGCTTCTTACTTTTTGGTTCTCTCTCCACAATTGATCAGCAAAAGAAGGCTAGGCTAACTCTCCATTGAAGGGCGCATCTTTCTGTCGAAGCAGAATTCGATTCTAAGCATTTTCAGTTTTCGGTGCGGGAAATTAGGGGTTCTTGCAGAAGAAAATTTTTTAGTGAGCCCAGCATAGGATTTCTCTCCTCATCAAAATCGAAGTCTAGAGACCTGGATCAACTTTTTTGGTTGGGTGAAACTCTGAGAAAGTCAAACCCTAGTTTGACCCTGAGCTAGAAAAACCCTAAATACTAAAAATGCTAAGTTTTGGTACATTTGCTATATCCCGAGATTGGCGAAGGTTTAGGAGCTAAAACATGCAGAGGCCGAAGATAAAATCCTGATGTATATTGTTTAAAAAATGCATCCTCATATGCACTATATTTTGGAAGATATGATCCCTCCATGTTAGGGTTCTAGCCTCTTCCAGAATTCATCCCTAAACAGGACACCTGGGGAACATTGCTATAGCTTGGGATACAGAGGTCCAAATTGAATTCCTGAAGATTTTCTAGAAATATCATGGAATTTAATTTCTGTGGTCCTAATTTCAGAACCAGAAGATGAAACAGTGACATGTGGCAGTCCGTACAACTCCATTGTTTTGAATAGTCCTGTAACAGGTCACCGTGGGAAAAGGATCATAAATCCCATTTGGTGAAACAAATTCTGCTGAAACCTGTGGTGTTGGATCAGGGACATGTGAGTATACCTTAGTGCGAAATTTTACATACATAGGAGTAGTAATTTCGGAGATATGATAGAAACAGTGACAGGCATTTCTGCAGAATAAATTGGAAAACTAGGGCTTCCTGTTCCAGGAGCTTCCCTCCACTGTTTTTAGAAAAGAAGTACATTACACAGCTCCATTTGAAGAGATATATCTTTATATCCAATCATATCTTAAATATTCCAAGTTTTTAAAATTAGGTTTTCTCTGACAAACCCTAAATTAGCTAGCTCTAGAAGCAGGACAAACACCTCAAATCGGTAAGATCTAATCTTTTGCTATTTGCATTTGAGGTTCTCATTTAAAAGTGATCTATCACATCAGCTTGATGATAAGCTTTGTAAAGTTGACAACTTCCAAGCATGGAAGTATATGATCTCTCTAAAGAGAATGAATTGGACACCTACATAAGTAGAGAGGTTCCAGTTCCATACAAAGATGAGGCTCAAAGCCTTACACAAGAAGAACTTGATCAAGGGCAAGAAGATCATTGTTGATTCAATCATGAATCAACTTGTACCATAAGTGTCTTCCCTAAAGACACCGAAGATGTTTGATTCCTTGATCAAGCTATTTGAAGATAACAACTTAAATTAGAATATGGCTTTGAGAAAACAGTTGAATAATGTGAAGATCCAGAATGCAGAACAACTTGAAGCAGTAGAAGAAGAAGTGGAGATTGCAAAAGTGGTGATAGCCACCTTGAATGGCCTCCCAGAATCATAGAATTCATGCAAAGAATGTATGCCAGAAGGAAGTAATTTCTTTCAACTCGAATCATAAGAAGAGAAGAAGAAGATGGGAGCAATTGAAGATCAAGATCTCACCATTCAAAGAAGATCCCTCAAGCGATGAGGAATATGAAGAACTCAATTCT
>LPNX010452986.1:0-13327 GCA_001517045.1 Pseudotsuga menziesii
GAGGATGATGGTGATGATGAAGGTGATGACGATGATGAGGATGAGGATGATGGTGAGCATGATGATGATGATGTTCATGATGTTGATGGTGATGATGATGATGATGATGATGATGATGATGATGAATGATGATGATGTTCATGATGTTGATGGTGTGGATGATGATGATGATGTTCATGATGTTCATGATGTTCATGATGAGGATGATGATGATGATGTTTATGGTGTTCATGATGTTGATGGTGATGATGTTGATGGTGATGGTGAGGATGATGATTATGGTGTCCATGATGTTGATGGTCATGACGTTGATGGTGATGATGTTGATGGTGATGATGATGAGGAGGATGATGTTGATGATGTTGATGGTGATGATGATGATGAAGGTGAGGATGATGATGATGATGATGAGGATGGTGTTGATAATGTTGATGGTGTGGATGATGATGATGATGTTCATGATGTTCATGATGTTCATGATGAGGGTGATGATGATGATGAAGGTGAGGATGATGATGATGATGAAGGTGATGATGATGATGAGGATGAGGATGATGATGAGCATGATGATGATGAGGTTCGTGATGTTCATCATCATCATCATCATCATCATCATTTTCGTGGTCATTGTCATCATGCTCAACATCATCATCATCATCATCATCATCATTGTTCATCATCATCATCATCATCATAGTCATCATGGTCATCATCATCATCATCGTTGTTCATCATCATGGTCATCATCATCGTGGTCATCATCATCATCATCATCATTCATCATTATCATCGTGGTCATCATCATCATCATCATCATCATTGTCGTGGTCGTTGTCATCATGCTCAACATCATCATCATCACCATCATCATCATTGTTCATCATTATCATCATCATCATGGTCATCATCAGTGTGGTCATCATCATCATCATTTTCATGGTCATTGTCATCATGCTCAACATCATCATCATCACCGTCATCATCATTGTTCATCATTATCATCATCATCATCGTCATCATCATCGTGGTCATCATGATCATCATAGTCGTCATCGTCATCATCATCATCATCATCATCATTGTTCATCATCATGGTCACCATCATCGTGTTCATCATCATCATCGTCATTCCTCATTATCATCGTGGTCATCATCATCATTCAAGTCATCATCATCATCATCATCATCATCATCATCATCATCATCATCATCATTGTTCATTATCATCATCATCATCATCATAGTCATCATGCTCAATATCATCATCATCATCATCATCATCATTATCATGGTCATTGTCATCATGCTCAACATCATCATCATCATCATCATCATCATCATTGTTCATCATTATCATCATCATCATGGTCATCATCATCGTGGTCATCATCATCATCATGGTCATCATTATCATCATCATCATCATCATTGTTCATTATCATTATCATCATCATGGTCATCGTCATCGTGGTCATCATTGTAAGATCCCCCTCCCACCTTAAAGAGCCAAGAGCGACTACGACTCATAAAAATAGAAAGGAATCATAATTGCATCCTAGAGCAGTGGAAAAACCCTCACCACACTGAGGTTACTCCCACTACAAGTTAATCTAGGGAACACTAACATTATTATAAAGAACAATATATGTATGACAGGGGGATACATTTGAGGTAAGTATTATTTGTTGGAACTTATAATGCTACCTATAAATCATGGCACATCCCATGGTGAAACGAATCGCATGCATATATATATATATATATATTATATGTAGAACCTCACATATATAATAATGTGGAATATCATATGTATGGGAGATGTATATATATTTATGGATAGAAACCATTAAGTTGTTTATAATCTCCAAAGGTATAACAAAACCTCATACAGAAAATAGTGGAACCATATATGCATAGTAAATGCAGAATCATATATATGTTGGAAGCATATACATTTGTGATACATATATTGTATGTTGACTATCGCAACATTTCAACCCACCTACATTATAGTATGATGTTCCAATGCTGAGTCGAACCTCACACACACGTGTATTGTAGGGAAAATGGTATATACATATAATTGGGGGACATATATAAACAAATATGCATATATAGTGTTACCTTTAGAGAGGAGCCTTATACATTTTACGTACCATTGTGGAACCTTGTATTTTAACAGAGAATGGTATATATATGATGTGGAGTCATATATATATATGCATAAAAGACAAGACCGCATACATGCATGTGGAATCATGTATATATATTACTGAAGTATAATATCTATATATACATAGATATTAGAGACATATAAAAATATACTTGTGATGTAAAAGCTTTGCAAAATAGTTGGTCTATAACATAAGAAATAATGGCATATTGATAATAGAGATGAAAATCATAATCTTAATAAAAATAAGATAATGGAGAACAAGAGGAACGACCCTGCATGGCATGTGGACGTGTTGGATTTCCTTATATCACTATGCCTTGTTTGGTTGATTGGTGGAGGAAAAATCATGAACGCTATTTGAGCTCCCTGGATTACAGCTTTTAGATAGCAAAGGCGTTTTAGGGATGGCTTGAATTGATTAGTAAGGGGACGTTATACCAGCTGATTTAGTGGGTGGGATGAATACCATTAACTTATTCCCTTGATTTCTGACTTTCAGCCATTTATATTTACCCGGATTCACAGCCGTGGAGTATGCTGAAAACCCTGAATTTTCTTTGGTGTGAATTCTAACGTTCAACAATTATCATAATTGCTGGAGTCGCAGCCATTGATGGGGGGTGAATAAATACCCGTGGGGATTCTATACCCAGGGGGGGAGGTCGCTCTTTATTTGGAAGCTATCTGGATTTGTGCCAAGCTATCAATAGACATCAACATTCTGATTAGAATGGAGTAAGAGATGCAGTATGCGAGTGGTTGAAGAGGGAGTGGAAATTAAAATTGTGAAGTGATGAGTGAAATCGGCAGAATCTAAGATTTGAATGTAGAAGGGCACTGACATCGACCACCAGCATATTTATATTTATCTATAAAACAAGCCATGATGGTTCTCGGGGAAAAATAAGGAGAGTCCACGGGATCAATGGCTGGAAGAAAGGGGAATGCTCAAAGGGAAGAATGTTACACACGCGGGGAGGAGACGCAGATCTACCGGTATGTGTTCCCTTCTATATAAGCTTGTTGATGCCTGGCAACCTATCCAGGAGTTTTATAACTTACAGTATAAATGATTTAAATATGGACAGAGACTTCTTTTCTTTTTCTGTATTAAATCTGAATGTTACAAACATTGCCGTCATATATTTTGTTTTATTCTGGAGGTATGCGTTTTGGTCTGCCGGAGTATTATCCTTGCCCCATTGAGAACTGAGTTTTGGGAAGGGTGATCTTGCTTTGTTGCGCGGCCTAAACCAATGATTCCTCTCGGCCCTTTGTCCTGGGTTAATAATCGATTGCGTAATGAACGTTTCTCTTCCCTTTACATTTTTAAGAGGAGGTGAATACAAGTTGATACTATGTTTTGGCCTACGTTGCCTACGTTCCTTCTTGTTTAAAAACCCTCTGCATGATGGTTTCTTGGGTTGTTGTTTTCTTTTGGACATTGTGGGATTGGGAAATGGAATCTGGTACAGCGGAGGTTCATGTCACGTCTCTGCATAAACATTCGGCCTTCACTGCCTACATTTTGTGTCTTTGAAAAACCCAGTTGGGTATTGGATGCCACAATTGGTAATTGCACAACGTATGATTTTTCTTTGGATCCCCTCACCGTAAGAAAATCGTTATGTTTAAGTTAAAAGCCCACCAAACCCCAGAATTGCGACTTGAGGAAACGATGCTTTCACCATATGTAAGGTAGGGTGAAACGGGCTCTTCAAATACGCTGAACTAACCTAAATGTATAAAGGTGCCTGGTTAATAAAAACTCCCCTATGAGAAGATCTTGATATTAGCAGGTTTTCCACATAGCCAAATGGCCTCGCATTCTAAAATATTTTGTCCTGGAAGATGTATCGCCTTATTGCTTTTGGAACAGTGCCTCTTAGATGGTTGTCCTAGACGTTTTAACCTTCTCTGGCAAGAAACCTTTAGTAATGTAACTATAAGCTAAGTATGGGTTTCGGTAGTGTCAGCTATTCGACCTCTTCTGATGGGAGTTCGATCTCTCCTAATGAGTCACCACTGTGACTATTTGTAATTTCTCTAATGGGTTGTTTGTGTGAGTTTCCTTCAGAATTTTTGGTGAATCAAGGAGCCGCCTTTTGAAATATTTTTGAATGTAAAGAAGAATCATGCCTGTATGTATTTATCAGCTGCTCAGTCTCTAGAAAAAATTAAAGATGCAGGGATATATTTGTATCTACTTAAAGTCTGGAAAGATTGAGTTCCGGTGGAGTATCCCCTAAATGTGATCTAGTGAGGATCATTGGAAAACGAAGGAAACATTCCGTTGCAGATTGTAACCTTTTAATAAAATAAATGTCGCAAGCATGCGACACCCTTTGGTGGACGTATCCCTAGGGTTGGGGTGAACCACGTACATCCTTTGTCTGTCTCATTTTTCATGCGCCTCAATGTTTACTCTCTCAATGTTTTTCCTGTCATCATCTTGTGTATATGTGATGCTGATCTGCAACTTGATAATAGATTTTGTTTGTGTACCTGAATGTTAATTTGCAACCCGGCTAATAGATTGAATTCATACATATCATGCTGTTCTACACCTTTGACTGCTATTATAGAAGAGCATTCGAGAGAAAAGTTATTACAATTGAGTTTCTGGTCTGCACAGGGTATTATTCCAGACACTTTTAGCTTCCAACCAAAACACTAATACATGAAAGGGAGAATTCGATTTCTAGACCCAAACTATTCGTCTGCATTTTGGTTTATAGTTATCAGTGTTTGCATGGAACTTATTGCGATATCACAGTTTTATTATGGTTCGATATGCTTGTGATGTTAATGGAAAAGTTAAATATTAAATCTGTTCTGATTTACTGCATTATGATTTAAGGTTGAGGATTTATACCGGTGATCTGTATGAGATCTCGATTCTTCTTTTATGTCTAAATTTTTAATCGATGATTGTGATTTTCCTTTATGACCTCCTAGATTGTATCTGAAAAGAGATTATAAGAAATCTTGGTTGATGGCTGCGTTTCTCACATGATTTGATTTATGTATTGTGTGGCTGTTAGTTGTATTAAACAAAGAGTACAAATACTTCTTTCATTTTATAAAGAGTGGAATGCGATATCCTGTTCTACTTGAAAGCGATTTTGAGAAGCTGAGTTCATCTATTTACCATTAACGATGGATTTGGGAGAATCTACGGTTCATATTTGTATATGATATTTCTGCGACTTGAAGGCTGCATAAAGTGAAATTTAAGATCAGAATACACATCATTTGCTAGCTGTGTTTTGGGTGAAAAAACTCTGTGTTTGAGATCTACTTGTAGGTTAGATAATATATGTGTGGATGAATTCTTATTTGAGATAGGCATATATATGTTAGTTGCATCTTTATCCATAAAGACTCTGACTGCATCCGAATCTTGGAATGAGTAGTTTGGAATGCTGTATAAGTGAAATTCGGGTGTATTGCATTGTTGTTGATTCCTTTCAGATGATTGAGTGTCAGATCGGTAGAATGCAGAACTATGTATAAACATTTCCATGTTTTGCTTTATGATGTCTTACGGTCCTCTCTGTGCATTATGTTTAAATATCTTTTGTTTCGTTCATGTACATATGAACCTGCTGGGAAAATGGATTGCGTTACCGTAAAGGAACAAGGGTGAAAGAATGTTATTTTTATCATAATGTTTCATTGTGTGTATACTAAGTCATTTGCAGGTCATTGTAATAATGCAACGTTTGTGGTTATGAGTATTACCATCGGGAGCTACATTTGAGTCTACATTAAAGAAAAATTGTTCAATGAACCTCTTTACAATACAAGTGATTTTGACATTCCAAATTTATGGAGGGAAATGTTTATGTGAGGTGCCAGGTAAATATGTCGCGAACAGTATTGACTCATGTGGTAGTAGCTGTACAATAAATAAATAAATTTTAAAAAAAAGGAAAAACTCTACCACTTTTCTGTGCATATTGGCATCAAGGGCCCACAGGGACATTACATATGGTATCAGAGCAAAGGTTCAACGCTCGGACCTAATGGACTCATTGACATACAGGTATGCTGTGAACAATGTGATTTGAATATGAGTTATCATAATTACTTATTTGAATGCACACTATGAAGGAATATTGTTTAATGTTAGGATCGTTGAACTCAACTAGCTTACGCAGATTTTTTCTCAAATTTATGGGCAATGCATGGGATTAGTCACATGGATTGAAATACCGGGGTTAGACATTTTTATTGGTGAATAAAAAATGAAGATGATATTAGGCCTGATGCAACATACCCATGCAAGATATACTCATGTTGTTTTACATACGCATTGATGAGTAAGGTACAAGTTGAAATTGTTCTTAGTAAGACCAAGTGCATAATATTAATA
Organism: Pseudotsuga menziesii; assembly: GCA_001517045.1. Taxonomy (NCBI): domain Eukaryota; kingdom Viridiplantae; phylum Streptophyta; class Pinopsida; order Pinales; family Pinaceae; genus Pseudotsuga; species Pseudotsuga menziesii. Next base: position 6,555 of record LPNX010452986.1, read on the forward strand.
GACCAAGAAAGGATATTGAAGAGGGAGAAAGAAAAAAAAAACCTCGTAAGGTACACCAGTATAATTTTTGTCGCAGTCAAATAAGAACATGTTATCGTATGATTACTTTGCGACTTATTTTGGGCAAGATTGTGTGAACAGATAATGCAGGATTCGCGTGGTTGCAAGAAGCAGCATCACTTGGGGACCAAAGGCAAACATGGAATCCTTAGTAGAAATGGTAACATTTGGGGTTCGTATGATTCTCTGCTCATTATGGAAAGGTTACGAGGAAGGTAACATTGGAATGAATTATTTCATAGCTTCGATAAATTTTTCATGTTAAGAACACTGTTTATAAAAAGTCTTGGAAAACTCTAGCATAGTAGCTACTTATAGAATCTTTTGAGATGATATATATATGCATCAAGTTATGTTGAATGTGTAATGTAAGTCACTCAGGTCCAGAGGGCTTAGGTAGAAATACCTTGATGATAAGCTATGGAGCACGGAGAATTTCAAGCTACCACATGAATATGGTATTGAGCAAGTTGGCGTGAAGCATCAAGTGGTGAATTGTGAAAGTCCTAGTTGGACCACAACTGGGTAATCAAATGTAAGTTAATTAGATTACCTATGAAATTTTGGCTAGAGTATAGATAAAGTGAAACGGTAAAGTATCTTGTGCTTAGAAAGATAATGCTTCTCGTATATTGCACTGAATGTAGAGACTTGTATTGGATGAACAAGAAGATCAGCAGGCCTAACATAAGTGGTTAAGGTGTGAAACGGTGGCAAGTAGCCACTTAGAATTACTGATGTTATCATAATACAGATGTCCCTAGTTGCCACACATAAATGTGTTGTTCACTATATTACCCAAATGACAGATGGGTAAAAACGTCTAAAGTTATTTGAAGTTGATGAATGTTGCATAATTTTTTACACTGACACTGCAGGATACGTCAAAAGCACTATCAGTCGGGATTGACTGGTAGAAAAAGTATTTGCTACCTTAAAAAGGTTCAGGAATGCTGAGTGCTGAATTTCAAGATTTTATAAACCAATGCTTTAACTGTGGATTATGTGGTTTTATACTGACATTGCAAGCTTCACCATGATGATGACGAGTGCTAAATTCCGCGTGCACTACAATATATAAAAATCTGCCTGCATAAATAAGTTGTGCTCGACTTGCACAGAAATGTGTAAGGATTAATTCCTAGATAATTTACAAGGTTATATCACTCATAAGTGATGTTTGAGCCGCTGCAACTTATGGTTAGATAATAAAAATTTGTGAGTTATTGACAGATGTTTTGACTAACCGTATAGCTGACTCACAAGTTGGGACATTGACGGTAAAAGTCATGAGAAGCCCCTAGGGGTGTGCATTATGATTGGTAAAGTGGAAATCTATACTAAAGAAAAATTTGCATGTTGTGGGAGCACCATGGTGTTAGGCAAGTGATTGCCGCGTGAGCAAATCGGTGTTAGACATGTACGCCGCAAGAGCACAATGGTGTTAGGCAAGCGATTGCCACATGAGCACATTGGTGTTAGGCGCATGGTGTGGCAAGAAAATACCTAGGCAAAAAACTGGACATCTCGAAGATAGGACGCTGTCTGATGTCGCTGAGGTGAAAACTTTTGACTGGGGGTCAAAAGGGAGAGTAACCTCAGGAATAAATGTAAGTCCACCCAAAAATTTAACTCCAAGGAGAGTTCAAAAGATAACGAAAAAGAAAGCTGTGATAACAATTTTCCAAGTCACTAAATGGTGACATGTCTTAAAAACGTAAGTGTCAAAAGTGTGATGAAACTAAGTTATGCTGAATTTTTGTGATGCATTGATTTTAATAGGATGCACATCTAAAGTAGCGTTCAAGATGGGAACATAATGCAGTCCTCATTTTTGTAGATGTTAAAGTATGCAATATCTGACGAATAGTCTTCATAGGTCTGACGGAAGAGAGGTTAAGAAACAGAATTGGGTTTTGCTCACAAGAATGTGAAAATAAACCAAGGAGGATAGCAAGGTTAGTAATGAAAAACAAGTAACACTGAGGACGGTGTTCATTCTAGGGGGAAAGAATGTAAGATCCCCCTCCCACCTTAAAGAGCCAAGAGTGACTACAACTCATAAAAATAGAAAGGAATCATAATTGCATCCTAGAGCAGTGGAAAAACCCTCACCACACTGAGGTTACTCCCGCTGCAAGTTAATCTAGGACACTCTAACATTATTATAGAGAACATTATATGTATGACAGGGGGATACATTTGAGGTAAGTATTATTTGTTGGAACTTATAATGCTACCTATAAATCATGGGACATCCCATGGTGAAACGAATCGCATGCATATATATATATATATATTATATGTAGAACCTCACATATATAATAATGTGTAATATCATATGTATGGGAGATGTATATATATTTATGGGTAGAAACCATTAAGTTGTTTATAATCTCCAAAGGTATAACAAAACCTCATACAGAAAATAGTGGAACCCTATATGCATAGTAAATGCAGAATCATATATATGTTGGAAGCATATAAATTTGTGATACATATATTGTATGTTGACTATCACAACATTTCAACCCACCTACATTATAGTATGATGTTCCAATGCTGAGTCGAACCTCACACACACGTGTATTGTAGGGAAAATGGTAGATACATATAATTGGGGGACATATATAAACAAATATGCATATATAGTGTTACCTTTAGAGAGGAGCCTTATACATTTTACGTACCATTGTGAAACCTTGTATTTTAATGGAGAATGGTATATATATGATGTGGAGTCATATATATATATATATGCATAAAAGACAAGACCGCATACATGCATGTGGAATCATGTATATATATTACTGAAGTATAATATCTATATATACATAGATATTAGAGACATATAAAAATATACTTGTGATGTACAAGCTTTGCAAAATAGTTCATCTATAACATAAGAAATAATGGCATATTGATAATAGAGATGAAAATCATAATCTTAATAAAAATAAGATAATGGAGAACAAGAGGAACGACCCTGCACGGCGTGTGGACGTGTTGGATTTCCTTATATCACTATGCCTTGTTTGGTTGATTGGTGGAGGAAAAATCATGAACGCTATTTGAGCTCCCTGGATTACAGCTTTTAGATAGCAAAGGCATTTTAGGGCTGCCTTGAATTGATTAGTAAGGAGACGTTATACCAGCTGATTTAGTGGGCGGACTGAATACCATTAACTTATTCCCCTGATTTATGACTTTCAGCCATTTATATTTACCCAGATTCAGAGCCGTGGAGTATGCTGAAAACCCTGAATTTTATTTGGTGTGAATTCTAACGTTCAACAATTATCATAAATGCTGGAGTCGCAGCCATTGATGGGGGGCGAATAAATACCCGTGGGGATTCTTTACCCAGGGGGGGGAGGTCGCTCTTTGTCGGGAAGCTATCTGGATTTGTGCCAAGCTATCAATAGACATCAACATTCTGATTAGAATGGAGTAAGAGATGAAGTATGCGAGTGGTTGAAGAGGGAGTGGAAATTAAAATTGTGAAGTGATGAGTGAAATCGATAGAACCCGAGATTTGACTGTAGGAGGGCACTGACATCGACCACCAACGTATTTATATTTATATATAAAACCAGCCATGATGGTTCTCAGGGAAAAATAAGGAGATTCCACGGGATCAATGGGTGGAAGAAAGGGGAATGCTCAAAGGGAAGAACGTTACACACGCGGGCAGGAGACGCAGATCTACCGGTATGTTGTTTGGATGTGGTTTTTCCCTTCTATATAAGCTTGTTGCTGCCTGGCGACCTGTCCAGGAGTTTTATAACTTACAGTATAAATGATTTAAATATGGACGGAGACTTCTTTTCTTTTTCTCTATTAAATCTGAATGTTACAAACATTGCCGTCATATATTTTGTTTTATTCTAGAGGTATGCGTTTTGGTCTGCCGGAGTATTATCCTTGCCCCATTGAGAACTGAGTTTTGGGAAGGGTGACCTTGCTTTGTTGCTCGGCCTAAACCAATGATTCCTCTCGGCCCTTTGTCCTGGGTTAATAATCGATTGCGTAATGAGCGTTTCTCTTCCCTTTACATTTTTAAGAGGAGGTGAATACAAGTTGATACTATGTTTTGGACTACGTTGCCTATGTTCCTTCTTGTTTAAAAACCCTCTGCATGATGGTTTCTTGGGTTGTTGTTTTCTTTTGGACATTGTGGGATTGGGAAATGGAATCTGGTATGGCAGAGGTTCATGTCACTTCTCTGCATAAACGTTCGGCCTTCACTGCCTACATTTCGTGTCTTTGAAAAACCCACTTGGGTATTGGATGCCACGATTAGTAATTGCACAACGTATGATTGTTCTTTGGATCCCCTCACCGTAACAAAATCATTTTTTTAAGTTAAAAGCCCACCAGACCCCAGAATTGTGACTTGAGGAAACGATGCTTTCACCATACGTAAGGTAGGGTGAAACGGGCTCTTCAAATACATTGAACTAACCTAAATTTATAAAGGTGCCTGGTTAATAAAAACTCCCCTATGAGAAGATCTTGATATTAGCAGTTTTTCCACATAGCCAAATGGCCTCACGTTTTGAAATATTTTGTCCTGGAAGATGTATCGCGTTATTGCTTTTGGAACAGTGCCTCTTAGATGGTTGTCCTAGACGTTTTAACCTTCTCTGGCAAGAAACCTTTAGTAATGTAACTATAAGCTGAGTATGGGGTTCGGTAGTGTCAGCTATTCGACCTCTTATGATGAGAGTTCGATCTCTCCTAATGAGCCACCACTGTGACTATTTGTAATTTATCTAATGGGTTGTGTGTGTGTGTTTCCTTCAGAATTTTTGGTGAATCAAGGAACCACCTTTTGAAATATTTTTGAATGTAAAGAAGAATCATGCCTGTATGTATTTATCAGCTGCCCGGTCTCTAGAAAAAGTTAAAGATGCAGGGATATATTTGTATCTACTTAAAGTCTGGACAGATTGAGTTCCAGTGGAGTATCCCCTAAATGTGATCCAGTGAGGATCATTGGAAAACGAAGGAAACATTCCGTCATAGATTGTAACCTTTTAATAAAATAAATGTCGCAGGCATGTGACACCCTTTGGTCGACGTAGCCCCAGGGTTGGGGTGAACCACGTACATCCTTTGTCTGTCTCATTTTTCTTGCACCTCAATGTTTACTCTCTCAATGTTTTTCCTGTCATCATCTTGTGTATATGTGATGCTGATCTGCAACTTGATAATAGATTTTGTTTGTGTACCTGAATGTTAATTTGCATCCCGGCTAATAGATTGAATTCATACATATCATGTTGTTATACAACTTTGACTGCTATTATAGAAGAGCATTCGAGAGAAAAGTTATTGCAATTGAGTTTCTGGTCTGCACAGGGTATTATTCCAAACACTAATACATGAAAGGGAGAATTTGATTTCTAGACCCAAACTATTCATCTGCATTTTGGTTTATAGTTATTAGTGTTTGCATGGAACTTACTGCGATATCACGGTTTTATTACGGTTCGATATGCTTGTGATGTTAATGGAAAAATTAAATGTTAAATCTGTTCTGATTTACTGCATTATGATTTAAGGTTGAGGATTTATACCGGTGATCTGTATGAGATCTCAATTCTTCTTTTATGTCTACATTTTTAATCGATGATTACGATTTTCCTTTATGACCTCCTGGATTATATCTGAAAAGAGATTATAAGAAATCTTGGTTGATGGCTGCGTTTCTCACACAATTTGATTTATGTATTATGTGGCTGTTAGTTGTATTAAACAAAGAGTACAAATACTTCTTTCATTTTATAAAGAGTGGAATGCGATAGCCTATTCTACTTGAATACGATTTTGAGAAGCTGAGTTCATCTATTTACCATTGGCGATGGATTTGGGAGAATCTACGGTCCATATTTGTATATGATATTTCTGTGACTTGAAGGCTGCATAAAGTGAAATTTAAGATCAGAATACACATCATTTGCTAGTTGTGTTTTGGGTGAAAAAACTCTGTGTTTGAGATCTACTTGTAGGTTAAATAATATATGTGTGGATGAATTCTTATTTGAGATCGGCATATATATGTTAGTTTCATCTTTATCCATAAATACTTTGACTGCATCTGAATATTGGAATGAGTAGTTTGGAATGCTGTATAAGTGAAATTCGGGTGTATTGCATTGTTGTTGATTCCTTTGAGATGATTGAGTGTCAGATCGGTAGAATGCAGAACTATGTATAAACGTTTCCATGTTTTGCTTTATGATGTCTTATGGCCCTCTCTTTGCATTATGTTTAAATATATTTTGTTTCCTTCATGTACATATGAACCTGCTGGGAAAATGGATTGCGTTACCGTAAAGGAACAAGGGTGAAAGAATGTTATTTTTATCATAATTTTTTATTGTGCGTATACTAAGACATTTGCAGGTCATTATAATAATGCAACATTTGTGGTTATGAGTATTACCTTCGGGAGCTACATTAAAGAAAAATTGTTCAATGAACCTCTTTACAATACAAGTGATTTTGACATTTCGAATTTATGGAGGGACATGTTTATGTGAGGTGCCAGGTAAATATGTCACTAACAGTATTGAATCATGTGGTAGTAGCTGTACAATAAATAAATTAATTAAAAAAAAAAGGAAAAACTCTACCACCTTTCCGCGCATATTGGCATCAAGGGCCCACAGGGACATTACAATCATCATCATCATCATTCTTCATTA
>LPNX010453006.1:0-108549 GCA_001517045.1 Pseudotsuga menziesii
CCCACTGCGCTCTCCTTTTATGCTACAGCCTCCCGCCACTCTCCTCTGCACCGTCCACACTCCACCTCCTCTGCGCGCCCCTACCATCGCCGGTCCTGCACACCATCTCCTGTCGCCGGTCTTGCACTCCTTCCAATTCGCCGCACTCCTCTATTTCCTCCCCCCGCCTACCCTACACATCAGCCTCCTCCCAAATCGCTACACACATTCCCATCTCCATCTGCCAATCCCTCCTGTGCGCTGCTCTCCTCCATCGCTGAGCATCCATTCTTGTCGGCGCCCACCATTCCTCACTACACGGCCGTCCAAACTCCTGCAACACAAAACAAAACATAAAAATTATAATATAATATATTATATTTATAATATTTTAATTTGTTTTATTACATTAAATAATAATAATAATAATAATAATATATAATAATTAATTATTATTTAAAAATAAATAAATAAAAACTATATATTAATCTATATATAGTTTATACAACATTAATATAATAATATTATTAATTAATAATAATTATTATAAAAAGAAAATAATAATTATTATTATTATTTTTGAAAAGAAAAAGAGGGGTTATTTAACCTAACCAGAAGAAGGCCCATTATCGTTAAGAAAATAGCCAAAGTAAAACAAAATAAAATAAAAAATTGACTAGCCAAAGGAAAACAAAACAAAATAAAAAAATTGATGACTAGCCATAGACCATCTAGCCATAGACCATACGACCATCTAGTGTCGAAAATAATCAAAGACCATGGAAGTTGGTCTGTAAGCACAAATAGAGAAATTAGAAGCCAAATTAAAGCGCTATCGAAGAGACAATGAAGAATTACAAAACATGAATATGAAATCGGAAATGTTGATTAAATTACATAAGATGCAAAAAGAGCGGAAGAAACAAAAAATTTCCAACTAGAAAAACCATATAGAAAATTTGTCTGCCCAAATTGAGAAATTAAAAGACGAAATGAGTTCGATCAGAAACAAAAAAGTCAATTTTTTTTTTTTAACAGAAACTATAAAAAGGTATATATAAAGTTAGCTATGCACAGCCATTCATTACAGAAATGGTATTATAATGTATATATGCATAGCAAAAACGCTGCACGGAGAGCCAATCCAAGAGATTTTCCAAAGGACTTCACATAGTGTTTGTTCAAAACATCTAAGACCGTGGATAGTGTATACCCGGACATACTGATTACATATTAAAAGACAAAAAAACATTCAGCCAAAACTAAAGAGACCAGTTTAAGGGTTGCCTCTGATTTTTCCTGGTTGAGCTACGAACTCCTCCTCCATTGGAAGCACAGCTTCAGCAGTGTCTACATAAACTCTGCTGCTTTGATTCATGGCCATGAAGCGTTGAAGGTCCTCTTGGATCCTGTCGACTTTACCCATAATTTCTCGAAGATTGCTTTCGTTATCATCGATGCGGGCATCATGATTGCTAATCTGAAGGGAAGTATAACTCACAGTTTCGCCCATACTCTTCACCTCCCGAGCCATTTCCTTATTGTCCATGACACTTATTGCAAGCATTTCATACAGTCTTCTAAGATTCTTTTTAATATCCAGAATACCTACACTTTCTCCCGCCTGTGTCATTCTACTTACCTCTGTCGATATGCTGATTCGAGCGAGATTGTTGTGGATGACAGAGCTGACAGGGTCACAGACTTCGTTCACGGCCTGAAGATGAGTAATACAAAGGCCGAGCGCAAGAAGCTCCTGTTGCAACGAAAAGTTACCTTGTTTATGACAAACCAGAGTACCCACCGCACCTTCCTGCCACCCCGAGCAGTGACAACCTAAAACTAGGTTCCGACCCAAATTACCCGAGGAATTGGAAGAATCTGAGCCGATAGTGACAGTCTTCGACACTGTGAGAGAGCTACATGAACAAGGGGAAAAGGCTACTAGAGCAAGCCGTTCCTTCACTACAGATCGAATAAGAGGGAGAGCCTGCCACGGGAGGCCTTGCAACCCCCCTTTTCCAATGCCTGTGACGACCTTCAGGAGGATGCGCAGAGCTTCGTGTAACCTGGGGCCGAGAATTGAAATGGTATGGAGAGCCATATCACTTCCAAGAGAAGACATGGAGCTTGGAGCGTGTGAATTAGAAATGCCATTAACCCGAGTCCTGGAGACCTTTAATGCTGCAGCGTCCGGGAGGTGGAGGGAGAAGTGAGGAGGCCACGCGACATGGGGCAAATGACTGTCAAATAAATGAATGGAGCCGACGGATGGCAAATCGAGGTGGAGGCCAGCTGCTATGTGACGCTGGGTGACGGAGAAGGGGAGGGAAGAAGGAGTAAGGAGAAGGGAAGGAGGGAGGAGAAAGGGAGAAGGGTAGCGAGATGAGGGGAAGAAAAAGATAAGGAGAAGGAGAGAAGGGGGGCTAAGAAGGCTATAGGAGAAAAGGGAGAAAGGATTATTCGAAGAGTTGATCCTCAATCTATGCCCATACCAAAGGTACTTTCTTTCTTTTTTGAGATGGTGTTGATTAGAGAATATCCGACACCTCATTAGGGGATATATTTGGTGGTGGGAGGATTCTCGTTTTGCCTGTAGTGACCTTGTGGGAAAGAGGCCCCCAAATTAGCCATTTTATCCGCTGCAGAATTGTTGAGCCGAAGAATGTGAAGAGGTTCATAGGATTTGTGCATAAGGAGCTTAACTTTGTTATACAAGCGTCGACAATTGACAGCTCCCAAGGAGTATCCATTGATCAGTTTAGAGATAACATGCTTTGAGTCTCTGAAAATGAGAACCTACCGGTAATTTTGAGAATGAAGGAGTTGCAGGCCTTGAAGAAGAGCCAGCCACTCTGCCTCATTGTTGGTTCTATTCCCTAAACCCCAAGCGAAGTTTAGTTCTATATGTCCTCCGGGATCCAGAAGGATCCCCCCCGCTCCTGCCACCCCTGGGTTGCCTTTCGAGGCGCCATCAAAGAAGAAAGCATAGGAGTTCTTCTCCCTGAGCCAAGTTTTAAAGTCTTTGCTAGATAAGCGAATTTCTCAAGGGAGGGATTTGCTAGCTGTGGTTGCTCTGAGAGAGATGTTTTTGAACTGAAGGGAGCTCCTTTCTTTTAGGAAACTTTTGCACCAAGAGGATAATGGTTCAGGAATAGACTCTTGATCAGGGAAGCTAATATTCTGCGAAGCAAACTTTTCTGCTATCATTCCTATAGTTTTAGCGGCTATTCGTGCTGGGACTGCTTTTTGTTCTTTGAAAATGGCGCTGTTCCTAGCGAGCCAGATTTGCCAGCAGAGATTCTTTGGAATAGAGGCCCAGAGACAACTTAAGATTGGTTTCTTGCTTAAGGAGCCAGGGAAGTGAGAATTCCAGTCTTCGAGGAGTTGAGCCGCTGAATCAGGAAGGTTTATGTCCAGACCTGAGGGGAGAGCAGACCTCCAAGCTAGCAGAGAGGTTTTGCATTGAAAGAAGATATGGCTGGTGGTCTCTTCGTCTGAATTACACAAGGGACACCGGAAGGGTCCGTTTATGCCTCCTTTTCTTAAATTTTCCTCTGTGAGAAGCTTATTATGCATAAGGATCCAAATGAAACTGTTTACTTTAGGAATACTGTCAGTGTGACCTTCTTCCATATCTTGTCTACTCCAATCGGTTCCATGGATATTTTCTTGTAACCTTCTTTAACATTATACTTCCCCGCTTTTCCCCAGCCGATTCGATCCTTCGATAAGACACGCGTTGGGGACAGGCCATGGAGAGAGGAAAGGAGAGTGTCTGTCGCGAGAGCCAGATGTGCTGGTGGAGAAAGCTCCTTCCAGCCTGACCAAAGCCCTTTTGTGTCCCAAAGAGAGATGTCGTAGAGGGTGGTGCTCCCCTACTCACTCGCCCAATCTGCTAATGAAGCCTGACCTGGCAACGAGGATCGAGAGGTATGTCCCAGGATATTGCTCTTCCATATGTTGATCATTTTCCCATTGTTGGGAATCTAGTAGAAGTCTTCCTTAATTATGTTATGCAAGGCCTTGCATAATTGCCAGAGGGTAGTGCCTTTGCCTACCCATGCGTTATCTAGCATTTTTGATCTGGGCCTCCTAATGTATTTTTTCCGGATGACTTCCTTCCACCATTCTTTTTTTCCTGTGACTAATCTCCAAACCATTTTAGCTCCCATGGCTCTGCTCATCTGTTTAGGATCTCTGATGCCTATACCACCATGCCTTTTAGCTTTTTTGACCATGTCCCATTTCACTAGATGAAATTTTTTTGTCTGGACCTTTCCTCCCTGCCACAAGAATTTTCTGATTTCTTTGCATATACTGTTCATGACGTTTTTGGGAGCTAGGACCATAGAGCTGGTGTAAATAGGGTAAGAGGAGAGGATGGATCGGATTAAGACCGTCTTTCCTGCTATATTTAACCATTTTGATCCCATGGATTGAGTTTTGGCTTTGATCTTTTGTATGACCAGGGTCCATATTGAAGAGACCGATAGCTTTTTGACAATGGGGATGCCTAGATAGATGAAATGGGTCCAGGTGGGATTGGCTTTAATTTGCAGAATTTGGGATATGCGACAGAGAGTTGCTGATGGGCAATTCCACCCATATATTTGGCATTTATTCAAATTAACTGAGCTTCCAGAGGATTGAAGAAAGAGTTCTAGAGGACTGAGAAGGTTTCTGGCTATTTGGGTGGATGCTAATCCAAGCAGGATAGTGTCATCAGCGAATAAGGCGTGATTGATAGGAGAAACTCCACTTCTGTAGGAGAGGCCTGGAAGAGCTCCTTCAGATTGGAGTCTGAGCATTTTTCTGCTGAGGGAGTCAGCCACCAATATATATAAGAAAGGAGAGAGCGGGCATCCTTGCCTTACTCCACGAGTGGCTTTAAAAAACTCTGAAGGTCTTCCATTTATGAGAGGGGCAATCCAAGGAGAGGTAATGCATGCTTGGACTTGTTTGATGAAGACATTTGGAAACCCAAACTTTTGCATAACCAAGACAATAAAAGCGTGTCTCAGCCTATCAAACGCATTGGCCAGATCTAGTTTAATGGCCATTCCGGGTTCACCCCTTTTGTTACTAGAGTGGATTGCCTCCTGAACCAAGAGAATGTTGTCACTTATTTGCCTTCCCGAAATGAAGCCACCCTGGTTTGGGGAGATAATAGAGGGGATAATTTGCTTGAGTCTTAGGGACAAAACTTTGGAGAAGATTTATACGAAGCATTACACAGGGAAATGGGACGGAATTTTTTAACGGTAGTGGGGTTGTGCTCTTTCGGAATCAAGGCTAGAAAAGTGGAATTGGTAGCTCCTCCCATGTTACCTTTTTCCATCCAGGAAATGAGGTGCATCAGGGCCTTCTTGATAAGGGGCCAAAAGGTTCTATAAAAACAAATAGGGAAGCCATCCGGGCCTGGGGCCTTATCCGGATGAAGACTCCAGATGGCTTTCTTGACTTCATTTTCCGAAATGGGCGATTCAAGGCTAAGACTTTCCTCAGGACTGATGAGAAGGGGAATGTCAGAGACCATTTCCTCCATAATGCATTGAGGGACATGCTCCTCATCATTATACAGATGTTCAAAAAAAAATCTTACCTCATTGCTGATAGCTGCTTGTCCTTGGATGAGAGTGCCATCCTCAGCTTTGAGCTCTCTTATTGTATTCCATCGTTGCCTGTTTTGCATTGGTTTTGAAAATACTTTGTGTTCTGATCTCCCCCTTTGAGCCATAGGATGCGTGAGCGGAGCCTCCACCCTTCCTCTTCTTGCCTTAATATTTTATGCAGGTTTGTTTCCAGCTCTGTCTCCTTCATGAGGTGCTCTTTGTTGATCTGACTTGTTTCCATTTCTACTCGAAGGGTTTCCATTTCCTTGGTGATTTTTTCCTTTTGCTGCGCTGGTTCTTGAAATTTATTCTTGGCCCACGCTTTGAGGGCTGCCTTGACTCTTTTCAGCTTTTGTTCCCATGAGAACGCTGGGGATCCTGGAATGAAGCATCGCCAGGCAGAGTTGATGATGTCTTTGACTCCTTCATACTCCAACCAGATCCGATTGTATTTGAAGGGAAGCGGCCCCAGGTTTTTCTCTGGAGGAAAAAAGAGACTTATAGGCTTATGATCAGAGACAGCAGTGCACAAAATTTTCGTTTCCGGGTAAGAAGAGATGAGATGAGTGCTGACCAGGAATCGATCCAATCTGGTTGCAATATGGCCTGGTCCTACTCATTTATTGCTCCATGTGAAGATACCATTTTTTGGTTATCTGTGAGTCTCCACTGAGAAATGAGGTCTTCTAGCCTTTCCCCGTATGGGTCTCTTACCTTTATTCCTCCTCTGCGCTCATCTGGAGATATGGTTACATTGAAGTCCCCTGCGATAAAACAAGGAATGAGCTTTTTATCTTCACATTGCTCCTCTAGCGAGTCCCAGAATCCGTCTTTCTGTGCATTCAGAGTTGGGCCATACACATTCCCGATCCAAATTTTTTTTTGGCTTTCTTTGCTCTCAAGCTTTATGAGTAGCCAATTTCTATTTTCTATTGCAGTGATCATTTCATACTGATCTTTGTTCCACCAGCATAGAAGCCCTCCAGAGGCTCCGTTTGCATTGGTGGCTATTCCTATTCCTTTTGTCCAAATTCTTTTGAGTGTTTCAATGCTGTCTTCAGCTGGTTTTTTTGTCTCCTGGATGAGAAGGATGGAGGCTGATTCCATTGATTTAAATCTCTTGATAATGTCTAACTTCTGAGTTCCTCCCAAACCTCTGCAATTCCAGGAGACTACTTTCATTATTTCCTGAGTTGTTTAAGAGCCTTGTCTTTCTCCTTTTTTTCCTCTTCAGCACTTAGAAGGTATTTTCTTGCTTGCATAGTTTTGACTAAGAAGTCTAGATTAGACTGTTTTCCTGCTGCCTTTTCCCTAGCTGCCTCTTGTTCTCTAATGGCTTTATTGGATTTCCTCCATTTTCTAGCTAACGGTTCCTGCTCTTCTATCGAGGTGTCTGTTACTTCCTCCGAACTTGCTTTTGCCTTTGATCTTATGACTGACCCTTCAGAGATTTGAACCGGATCTTTCCTCTCCTCAGGGCACTCAGCACCCTCTTCCTGAGCTTCTTTTTCCTGATGCTGCGTGCCTGTAACCTGGGGTTCTTTGTCCTGCTGCTGAGCCATTTCAGGGGAGACTTCGCTATTTTCCTCTTCTGGTGTTTCCTCTTCCAAGGCCTCAAATCTATTTCCGGAGGTGCTCTTTGCCACATTGTTCTGCCGCTTTGTAGGCTTGACGGTCTTTTTTCCGCTTGCAATGTTCCAACCCTCATTAGCAGGATTATCCAAGATGGGTTTCTCAGGTTTTTTCGGGCGTGATTTGGCGAAGTGGTCGTATTCATGGCAATATTTGCATTTAAAGGGGATTTGCTCATAATCTACAGTCTGCAGGTGGTTCCATCCGTCTATGGAGAGAATAATGGACTTCGACAGTCCTTTCTCCAGGTCAACTTCAACACAGATACGGGCGCAAGAGAACATTGGGGCTTTTGGCTCGGACTTGTCTACATACTTTCCTAGGGTATTTCCTATTGCTCGGAAGTCCTCGTCATTCCAGCAGTGAAGAGGGAGGTGGGGGAGCTTAACCCAGACGGGGACTGCTTTTGGTATATCTTTTTCTGGGTTAAAAGAAAGATCCCATTTGTTCAGATACATACCTCTTGGCCCCATGAAATAAGGCCCGTTTCTGAAGATCAAGTCACTGTCCTCCTTTTTTTCGAAAATGAAGGCAAAGTATCCTTTTCCACAGAAGATTTGTTGAACTTCCCCCTGTATTAGGGTTCTCTAGTTTTTGTTCAGCCATACCTCCACAGAGCGCGGGGATGGCCACAGGCCGGTGAACAGTCCAATAAGCCCTTTCTCTGATAGGGCAACTGCTTTCCTCTTCGAAGTTGCGGAGCTAAGCTTCACTTCCGGAACATCTGCTCTTTTGACAAACTGAGATGTAGGTGCTGCGGCTGCCTGGACGGGGGGCAGGGAGGCCACAATGTGATGAAACCGATCCTCTACGGAAGGGTCAGGAGTATCCATTGGCAGGGCCGTCGGCCAGCGGCGGGAGCCCTCAGCGTTGCAGACTGCGCTCAGATCGCTAGGGTTCAGACGCTCAGCGATGGTTCGACCTTTCCATGTTACTCTAATTTCCTCTATTGAAACAAAAAAGTCAATATATAAAGAAAGAAATAAGTGATTACGAAGCAGAAATAATACGCTTGAACAAAATCATTAACGACAAAGATGAAGAACTGGCGCACATACGACAGAGATTAACAGATCAAGAATCAGTGGTCGACCAGTATCGACAACAAATAAAAGTTCTTCAACAACAAGATGGTGACTCAAAAAAAGAACACAAGTTGGAGATCGCAGAGTAATAAAACAACATCTAACAATTCTGAAAAAATATTCAGATTAAGAAATCATAACAAAACCCTGATTACAAAAATAAAAAAATTGAAAAACAGTAGCAAGAGGGAACATTTCGGTGAAAACCTCGAAAGAAAAATACAGGAAAAGCAAGAAGAAAACCAGTATCTAAATAATCGTAATCGGGAACTACAATACCACATCAAGGAGTTAGAAATTGAAAAAAAGTCGCAAGATGAAAGAATAAAAAAGATTCAGAATGATAACAATCCACCTAATTATAATCGTCATTTTGACCAACGATATGGTCAAAATGAATATTCACATAAGACTTATGTGGACATGCGAAAATATTGACATACTAAGCAACAATTGAGACGAATCGTCCCACAAAAATATCTTAGAGCCCCGATAAAAATAGACCTGGGATGGACCACCATAGATACGATGCGACAATTCTCTTGGGGAATCCATAATTCGTATTGGCTCATCTCCTCAAATGTCGCAAATACAAAAGGGAAAGGATTATGAAACGACAGATTAAAATAAATCAGGCATTAATGTCAAATACATCTTTGAGGACAAAGATTCCCTTAAGGGGAAGGCAATGTAATGAACATAAAATAAATATAATAATTAAATAATTAAGAATAAACATAATTAATTATACTCAAAGATGAAAGGACATGACCTTTCATTCACAATTCCCAAGCCCTATTTAATAGGCGAGTTATCAACCATTGTAATCATCCTTTTATCTATCATATATCTCATATCCTGCCATCAATTTATTATGGTGTATTTGATTTATTAAGTCTTTTGGTGAATTATTTGTATGAGCGAATAAATATTCGCTTCATCTCCCTTGTTGCTATGTGGACTTTAGGAAAGCTTTTGATACATTGCCTATAAATAACTCGTGGAAAAGATTAGAATAGTTAAAGGTTCCTTTCGAGTTGAGAGTCGCTGCAATAAGATTGTACGAAAATGTCATTACTAGGTTTAAGAACACTGAGGGTTGGTCAAAACATATTAATTGTAATACAATAGTTAAGCAAGCCTCCCCCCTCTACTCTATCCTTTTTGGTATATACATCGATAAGTTAGAAGGTTGTTTAATAGAGGCAGGCTACACTGGCACAACGTTAGTGGGAATTGTCATCACCCTTCTTCTTCATGCTGATGATATTGTTCTTATGGCAACATGTCCCTTTGATCTTGATAAGCAATTAATAATTCTCAAGTATTTATGCTCTGGTATGGGTATGACCGTCAATACTGTGAAAACCAAAGTTATGTTAAAAAATCTAATAAGGTCGCTTACACTTATTTTTGTATGACAATAGCAACTCAAAGGAAGTGTCTTTCTACAAATATATTGGGATTGACATCCATTGTAAGCTTAATTGGAACTACAACATTGATAAAATGATTAATGGAGGGTGGAAAGCTTATTTTGGCCTTGAAAACAATTGTAAGCCAACAAACCTTGTGATGTGGGATAAAAATAAATTCCTTGTTGAGACTCTCATCACTCCCGTTCTCCTATATGGGTGTGAAGTTTGGGGTTGTAGCCTATCCAGAGAATCTTGGAGAATGATTGAGCAAATCCATGAGACTTTTATAACTTACAATCTTAAAATCAAAAGCAATACGCCATATCTTATTCTCCTCATTGAAGTGGGTCTTCCCTCCATTTATAACATAACCGTGACTAGGTATCTAATGTACAAGAAAAAATTAAATAACTCAGGAGACCGAAGACTTCCAAAAATTGCTTTAAATTCCAGTCAAAGCCACCTAAGACTCAAGTGAGGTAGGCATAAAGATGCCATATCTTGTTTAAGATGCGGGGGATTGGCAAAAATGTCACTTTGCAAAATATAGATGTATTAACAATATTATTACTTAGAAGTTCAAAGAGAAGTTGCGGTGTGATGAAAATTTAGAGGATAAAATAAAATTGAGATATTACAAGGAGGTCATTAACCATAATCTCGAGGATCAAATCTATTTATGTGTTTTAACTAGTGTAAAGAAGAATATCCACATACCTAAAATAAGAACGAAGTTTCATGAGTCGCATAGTGAAACATGATGTTGAACCTTTCCTAAACCTCAATGGGCTAAAATAATTTATCATATTTGTGAGATTACGAGTGTTGAGGATGACAAACGCTTCCTCTTAGATTGTCGTGCATACACCCACATAAGGTCTTTGTTTCAAATTTTTTGTTACAATACGAACCTTCTATCTCATCAAAATTATTGTAATTTAGGAACACTCATCTCGAAGTTTTTGGAGCACACAAATAAAATTATAAAGCAAATCGAATAGTTCCTTACTTTCCTTTCTTAAGGCCCTATAGGGACAAATGAGTATAAGTAGACATTAAGTATCATCATCATCATTTTTAAAATAAAAAATAAAAAATAAAAAATTTGGTTAAATAATTTTTGTCAAATTTGTTATTTTGAATTAAAAATAGATTTAACATCCTCGAATACTCAAATATCCCTTAGATCATATAATATTTTTATTTTTGACAAAAACAATTATGTTTTATATTTTAGAAGCAATGGAGAAACCATTGAAAGAGATACAAATCACTGATTTATGAAGAAACCAGAGTAGCTTGTGCCAACAGATTCCAATACAACCTTGCTCGATCAAACTAATCATCAAGCGGATGCGTAGGACCTTGCCTCTTAAGGAGGTAAAACTGAACAAAGGCGAAGATTTACGGAGAGCTCATTTATGCTTAATACCATTGTTTTATTAGTAGCTTGATCTGCCTTGGAGTTTAGCTCATGTAGAATATGAAAGAACTCTAAATGTCGAAAAGACTTAGAGATAGAGATAATTCTTTTGAGCAGTCTAGCAAGCCTTAAATTTCGACAATGATTTACTCCATTCATCACCTGAATTATAAACCAAGAATCTCCAAAAACAATGGCTTCATCAACCTCCTTGTCTTCCAATTGCTTAAGTCCTTGCCAAAGCCCATACGCTTCAGCCATGTTGTTTGTGTCTTTTCCTATATTCTAGTAGTATTCAGTTTCAATTTTCCCTTCGAGGCAGATGATGACCCCTCCCCCTCCCGCCATCCCTGGGTTACCCTTTGAAGCTCCATCAAAGAATAATTTGAAGATTTTTCTCTCTTTCATCTAGTTCTCAAACTAAGATTTATCCAATCTTATTTCCCAAACTTCCAACGTCCTCTTGTCCATATCTGTATCTAAATCAGGAAGATTGAAGGATCACATCCACTTCGTTGGCTGTAAGTTTGATTTTGTTTTTAGGAAGCAAAGTCACATTTAGAATCTCTCCCATAAGAGCTTGCGCCTTAGCTGCAATTTTTCCGGACGATTGGGCCTTGTCATGGAAGATTCTCGAATTGCGTTCAATCCATATATGCTAAAAGATGAGTTTTGGAAGCTTCAACCAACATTCTTTAACTCCATCTTTTTTGTACATTACTCCATTATACACTTTCTCCCAGCTGACAAGACACTGCTATATATTTCCTGACGTCTCAATCGTGCCAAACCATGGACTAATAAGATGATCCCACACATTTTTGGCATAAGGGAAATCTAAGAACAGGTGTTGGATGGTTTCTTTGCATTCAAAGCACATTGGACAACGAAATGGGCCAGGGAAGCCTCTCCTTTCTAAATTATCTTCGGTTAAAATCCTTCCATGCACCAACGTCTAGCTAAATATATCAATTTTTGGCAGCGTTTTGACATCCCACACTCTTTTCCAGACCAACGGATTGTTGGGCACGCTTAGAAGTGCTAAGAACACCCTGTAGCCTTCTATAGAGGTGTACACATCGAAGCTGCATCCCCAACCTCGTCGGTCTCTCTTTCTTCTGGCCACTGGTGCTGAACCCGATAGTTGCTCAAGGAAATGTTTCTTCTCTTCTTCAAGTTCTACTGAACAATCTGGTAGAGACCATCCAATCCATTGATAAGGTGGTTCATTGTCACATCGAGAGATGTCCCACATCGTGTTTAAACCATGCCTTTCTAACCAGCGTTTGAAGCCTAGTAGTGAGGAGAGGAGGGGCTTCCACAAGATGGAGTCCTACCAAAACCTTACCTGTTTACCATTACTCGAAATCCAATGTAGATCTTCTTTGAATTGAGGCAGGGGGCCTTCTTGCAGAGAGAAAAACACAAAATCAGAATCCAGACACCGAAGCCTCGAGCTTGAAAAATATTTGTGCCTGAGCACGTGAGTGCTCTAGGAAGGCTTTGTATCGATGAGATTCCAAAAACTAAAAAAATTAGTTGATAATTGTTATTTTAAATTTAGTAAAATTAATATTTTTAATTAAGAATTAGATTTAACAACTTCCAATACTTTTATAATTAAATTATGTAATATTAACTATAATTAAAAATAAAATATTTATATATTCAATAACTAAGATAAAAAATAATTAAAAAAAACTAAAAATTTGCTTCGGTTAAAAATAAAGTGCAAATAGAAGCGGTCAAATAACTACTTTTAAAGAAAAATTCAAACCAGATGACACGTGTATATATATGCATAATCTTATTAAATAAATACCACAAAATGACTAAATTAGACGCAGCTGGTTAGTACACCGATTGGTTACTTACCCCGCGGACCGCGTTTGTTTTTGAAACGGAAACAATAAATAAAAATTGGATAAAAATGAAAAATGAGACTGGTTTTGATTAGGTTACGGCATAGCATGCGGAAGATGTAAATACATGCAATTCCACATGGACATGGACATGGGGATACACCACATGATCATCGTCGTCTACAACTCACAGCAAAGCAGAGCAGGAAGGGAGAAAATAAATAGAAATGATTATTGTGTAGCTCAATCTAGCTTATTGTAGCTTTACATCTGAAGAGAAGAGGAGATTATTCTTTACAGATATAAAGCTAACGCCCATCTCTGCAATTAATTCCTTTCTATCTATCCATCAATCGATCGATCAGAGGCAATATCAGATCAAACAGGTACATTGCAGTTTATTCTCCAGTTTTTTCCTTTTACTACTTCTTTTAGTGTCCTGAGATTTGATTTGCCACTGTAATTTGTGGTCTTTATAACCCATTAGATTATAATTCATATCAAATCATGGATTAAACATGCAATCACGTAAATGTTTAACGATCCCTATGTCTTAATTAATCTCCGAGTCTTGTGCAGCCAGGGCTTCACCCAACACAGAACCAGTATTTGAAATGTTTAGGGCTTTACTAGGTAGGGTATTTTGCACTATTGACCACCTCAAAGCGAAATCCGAATCGATTCCTATAATGTGGTGGCCTTAAAATGGCGACATGTCTGATGCCTAAGAATACCGCCTAAGATTTTACTGATCTCATGAAGGAGTGGAATATTCTGGAGTGCGATAGTTACAAGGCCACTAAAATGCAAACTTTTCTAAAGTATTCACATTTCATACTTACAATAAACGACAGGCATAAAATTCTGATTTCCCAGACTAGATTGTTCAACAATTGTCAGGCCAACTCGGATCAGCATATTTTTTCAGCAGACTAGATAATTAGACGTTAAGTTGACTCAATTCTGGAAACTAAATTCGTTCAACGCGCTGCAGAGTGACCATTCTGGTCAAGGGTGTGATTTTTAACGACTTATAGATTCTGTTGGGTTCGAAATTCTAGTACCTGACATGCTGATTTCTCAATGGAGTGGTAAGTGGCTCAACTGGAAGCCATTTAGCTATACACATTTTTCGCCTTTGATTTGACGCAGACTAGTTTCCGGATCCTTCATAACACCTTTGTAAACCCAAGTTTTCTGTATGGTATAGGTTGCAATTGTAAAAGGTTTGATTTTGGACTCGAACTATTATTCTGTAGAATAGAAGGTCAGGTGCCAAGGTCCCATTATGTGGAACCATCAAATCTTGTTTGATATTTTTCTATTTCATGATCCGTTATTCCAAAGTAATATGATCAATATGCAATTAATACATTAGTTGAGGAGGTCAGATTGTTTATGAACTATAAGAGGCTGATATATGATGTGGATAGAGTCGAACACATCTTGTGGGTATGCGAGATGTCTAAGCAGGGAAAGTAGGGGGATTTAAGCAGACCCTTAATTTCAAAAGCTTGCTGCAATAATGGTTTTCACCCTAGTCATCCATAGTATTAGGGGGACGAACTATATCATGTTTATTCACGAGGCCATTTTGAACCCTTTTCTTCCAAGGAAAAAATTATCTTTGTTTTCAGGAAGAAAGTTACAATCATGATGCACTTAGGGCACTGGCACCATATAGGTCTGATAAAAAAATTCAAGTCCTTTCCTAACAGCCTTCTATATCATCCTCTAACTAGTAAAAGATATAAATAAAAAGACATAAAGCCTGCAAAGATAGACTTTGAAGTTTGGAGTGTCCATATTTTCAGTCAAATAGATCAGATCATCAGAACAGTGCATATAACTGTCTACTTCCGAGAGAAACAGCATCATCAGCAGGTCTAGCAGTCATAAAACATCAGAAAGAAACATAGAAACATCCTCAAAGGGCTGATGGGAAGAAGTTCCCACCCACCCTTTGTTCTCCCAGCAAGAGATGTCCAGCCTACCCTCCGACAGTTTGCTTGGACAGCTTGTCAGCCTTTAAATTATGTTCTTGAAAGATGTGATGGAAAGACATATCAGAGAACTGAGAATCAAGAGACAACATCATGTCCAGCAGAGGAGTCGAGGTGAGGTTTTGGGGCCTGGACGTACTGTTCACCCATCCATTACCAATTTCGAGTCTCCATGGACTTAAAGCTTGTCCACATTCTTGTCTAGAGCCAACCTCAACAGTGATTTTATGGTCTGTAACTCTCCTCTTTCCTAGATTGAAAGAGAAACTTCTGCTATCAACCAAAAACAAAATACACTAGCATCACTAGGATCTGGATTTCCTTGGCTGTCCTAATCAAAGAGCTGAAGAATTTTCTTAACACACGGTGCACAGATTTTACAGTTTGTAAATTGTTTCTACAGTAAATTAAAACAGTGTGAAAGATACGCTACTCAAAATATCAATCTGTAAATTATGCTAGAATTAATGAAGACATACAGTTGGAGAATAAAACAATAACTCAGTTAGGTCAGTTTCAACAGCCTGAAGATGATGTACATGAAGTGTGAGGGCAATGATGTTGACCAAGTTATGTACCTGTAATGCAAATGTTAGAAACATACGCTGACTCCTGAGTGGGGCAAGGATGACACCCACCTCAAAAGGGAAAGGGAGCAAGTGAAGGAAACAAGAAATATAGGGATAAGGCAAATTTGCCCCAAGAGGAGCATTGATGAAAGGACAGCAGGGCGACACCACCAAGGAGGGACAATAAGGCAAAAGGAATTGGCCCCAATGAGGAGTAGGGGCAAATAAAGAAGGCATCCTACCCCTTGACGGGGATGAGTAGGAGATAAGTAGGCAACCCCCATTGCAAGAGCTAATGAAGGCAAGTCACCTCATTCTTCATTAGGGATAATGATGAAACCCTAGCCACTAAAAAAGAGGGGGGGGCGGGGGGGCGCTACACCATACCTATGAGTAGGTGTGAAGCCAATAACTGTTCTAACTAGAATTAGTGAAGGCGAGGCGAGAACAAGGGATAACACTATCAAGTGCTAGTGAAGGCAGAGTAGGTGGCATGCAACAACATTAGTGAAGGCTAGTGAAAGTGAAGAAACTTGCCTCGTGGAGGGGCAAGATTAGTGGACACCCTACCTCCCAAATACCTTACCCCTTGTGAAGAGAACTAGTAGGAGTGAGAAGGTAGGAGAGAACCTCATCTCTCGTTAGGGATAGGGAGTAGGCCCTTTCCGTTGAAAGTTGAGGGTACCTTACTTGTCAATAGGGGTGAAGTTGATGACAATGCTAACAAAGGTTAATGAAGCCAAAGCAGGAGGTAGTTGACAACACTAGTAAGAGCTAGTGAAGGAAAGGCACCACATCCATTGTCAAGAACAAGGATGAAGCCCACCTGATGAAAGCGGGGATGGCACCTTACTTGTTGGTAGGGGTGAAATTTCGATAGAGAACAAGGGAGATAGACAAGATTTAAAAGGGAAAACATGAGACACAACCCTCATGCTCTACAACATAAGTACAAGGAGGAAGTAAAAGATAGGAGATGTGAGACAAAAGACTTAGATAAAGATAGGTTAAGATTATTTTATTAATGTTCGATAAATGACCACAAATAGATCAATGGGACTACTAAGGACATTCACGAGAATAGAAAGTGGGAGTGCTAAAGCAACACTTGGAAAATCAAGATATAAGCAAATCTATCTTATGTTGATCAATCCAAAACCTAAGTCCTAACAACATGGAAAAGTGAAACAAAGCGATGATGTAGATACATGAAGTGCAATAAGGAATTGAAGGCCAAGAACATTGCCCCTTTGGGGTGGATGTCTCACCTGGGGGACGATCAACATTCCTTGAAGCCTTGTCTCATAACATATGAGGTTGAAGGGAAGAAACTCTTGATAGATGAGTGATCAGGTGATCTTGTAAGAATCGAGAGATAAGGTATGAGATATGTCATGCTGTCTGGATGTAGAAGCTTGTGATCGAGACTTGGATGAAATACCTTGATTACTAGTGCAGTGTGAGATGTCTTGATAGATGAGGTGACAACTTTGCAATGGTCTAGCTTGTTGAGCGTTGGTGGGATTTCCACTTGCCTCTATTTGTTGGAAGCACTGGAAATAAATTTGTAATCGATTGGACCGGGCCTGGAAGGGGATGAAAAGGGTAGACTATGTGAAATATGAATCGAAGGACGTCTTTCATATACAAGGTCAAGTGTCTCTAGTTTGGGAAATGGAAGAAACTGGATAGAGAGTTTTGGGACTTTAAAAAGTTAGTAAAACCATTCTCTATTCTCGTAATATATGGAGCATTTGAAGATGAAGCGCTCTTTTGTCTTGATCTTGTGAAGATGGCCAAGTTGGTAGATCCTGCCTGCCTGGGTGATGTGGTGGTTGGTTTCGACTCGAAGACGATGACAACGAACTTGAAACAACCCAAGGGGGATTCAAAGAGCATGCATACAACGTCGAAATGCTAGATGAGCTAGCGAAAGGGAACATGAGAAAAAAGATAGGAGGTAGGAGGGAGGTAATGGCGCCAAAGTCGACGAAGAACATACAACAATTGCGGTTTAAATGATGCATCAATCGAGGCCAATACCTTGCATGAGAGATAAGAGGAAAGAGAGAGCAACAACGATTAATCCCAACTAGCATGGAGTCATCTCTTGTTGGGCCTTAACTCGAGACAACGTCCTAGAGGGTGCTAATCACCAGCTTGAGTGATGAAAAGGGAAACAAGGAGAACTGCACATAGTGTGGTGCGAGGTAGGAGAGCAATAGGTGTAGGGGAGGATGGTCGAAGGACTGCTAAAACTTTAAGGTGAATAGTGATCAACCTTAGTAACCAAGAAACCAAGTTGGCTCTCGATGCTTTTGTGAAGCCTCTAGTTGCCTTGACATTTTAGGGTTGAACCAAGAATGAGACGAGGAACATCATGTTTAATCATGAAGACCATATAAGTTCCAGGGAGCTATAGTGACCCTATTCATCAAAAGAATTTAATGAGGGTGATAGAAGGCATATGGGATGCAAGACAAATAATGAAGGGAACAAAGGGAAGAAAGGTGCCCTCACTATCTTATGGGTACTTAAGCAACAAGAGAGGCAAAGGTCAAAAGAATGGACCATCAAAATGGCCAAGTTGTAGGTTGGGCTTGCTCAGGAAAAGAGACGCATGATGGGGTTGCCCCAAGAGAATGGGAGAAGCAAGGAAAAGTGCCTTCCTTTAGCGGAGCAAGGGAGAAGAAAGGCTGGGTAGAAAACTTTGGCTAGGAAGGACATGAAGTGGGAGGATACCAAGCAAGGGAAGTAGTCACAAATGAAGACATGCACAACGAAGTGGGATTATAGTAGGGAGGTGAGAACACCTCGAGCACAAGATAAGTGAAAGAAGCAAGTAGAACATAGGTTGAAGGAGCAAGAGAAAGGGATGTAGGAGGGCAGACCATGGTCATGCATCTATGCTAGACAAGGGACTCAAAGGTGTTAAACCAACACAAATCTGTTGTTGTAAGGACAAGTGGAAGGATCTTCTTGTCATCCAGGAGTGGGTCATGTATGGCGAATGCCCTATAGATACTCCCTACACCCACATCCAAAGGGGTATGTCTATGAAGAGTGCAAAGTGTGAAATCCATACACTATAATTGAAATCATTGAGGACTACAATTTTAACTGTCCAAATTAATCTCCTGCAGGATACATTAGTTGGATTATTCACCTGTCAAGTTGAATTCAGTCCTTCCTTCAATGGAAGGAGATGGTAATCAAATTGCTTGGTTAGACTTTATAAATTCCTGGTTTTAGTGAGAGGTGATGCCAAATTGATTTCTTAGGTTCCAGTATCTGGAGATGATGAGCAGATGAAAATAAAGCATATGGTCTTTTCTAATATTGTGATCATCTTTGTAAATTTTTGAATTTTTGAATTACATGGTGGGGGAGATAGTTGAAAAGTATGTTCATGTGAAGTAGAGGTGTTGGAATATCAAGTATTAACGCTCCAATGCTGGAGTGATGAGTCCAAGTTTAATAAAGTGCCTTAACTATGTAATAAATGTCACATGAAGTTAAGCGACCATTATAGATGAATAAAATGTCATTGATATGAAGTAGTTAGGTCAAATAGGTAGCACACCTACCTATGGATGAAATATACCTTAAAATACTATATTCAAATTTCCTCTGTATTTGTGTGTCCATCTTTTAACAGTTTTGTTCGGTATCTAATCACATAAAAAGTTTTCAAATATAATGCAACATGGTATGGGAGTATTGAAAACCGGTCATCCAGACAGGAAGGGTGTTCATATCCATTATTTCTAATTTAACTAAAAGATACCGATACTAGCTACATGTTTGTTTATAGTATATACCACCCTATTATAATTATCAAATCTTATATGTGCATTGAAATGTTATTCATTTCTGTTCTTTTCTCTCTGAAAATAAACATGAATTTATCTTGTTGTTTTATTTTTTTCAGCTTTCAAAATCTGACCAGTTTTCTTGGTAGATGCCCTATTCTCAAAGCACAGGCATTCAACAAGAGATGGAGCATAGTGGCTCTGAGTACATGCTTTGCAATCGGATGCGTTTATGGGAATTTCCAGATCAATATATCGTTGAACCTTCAGATGGTGGGTGCCATCAGCTTTTATCTATTAGTCGGTTGGATGGAGCATTGCAATCAATTGGTGAGTGACTTCTTTCCTTATATTGTTCCTACTCGTGATTGTCTGCATCTATTAGCTCAGAAGTTCTTCTAGTCATGCATGTTGAGTAGCTGGGGGATAATGTTTTTGGCAGATGTGTAATGACAGAAGGGTCAAACACATGATTGTTACATCTCTTCTTTTCTAATATTTTTATCAGGATTCATATTAGGCATATTGTTTGACATCATCTATCTTTGTTCTAGTATCACCATTGCATAACTGCAGGGTAAGGTTCAAAGCCCAGATATTGTCCGAGAATGAATACAATTTCTATGATATTTAATGTTATGACTCATGAGTGATATTGGATGACTAAGGATTTCCCATTGTTGAATCAGAGATGAATGTTACATGAGAAGAGATTAAGTCAACTTGAGTTTCATCACTATTATGAAAATGAACTATGAGAAATAATAGGTCAATGTGGTATATACCTCTGGTTATTTATTATTTTTATTTATCTAATTTAAGCTTTATATTTGTCATCTAAAATTTTATTGCTTAATGCATGCAGGAGAAGTGCCCTTCATTCCTTCAGGTCAACATCCTAGAACACAGACGATTTTTGGGCTGGTTGGAATTATTAAACTCTTTGCAGGCAAGTACCCCTAAAATTATTAGAGAGATACTTACATTGCAAATATGTTGCATATAGTCAAGGTAGTGCATGGATCATCTCAATTCAAAAGTTATAGTATATTGCATATAACCAAGCGAGTGCATGGATCATCTTTATTTAAAAGTCACAAGTGCACAAATCATGTCCATTTAAAAGATATAAGTGCATGGATCATCTCCATCCAAAAAGTTATAGTATGTTGCATATAATCAAGGGATTATATGAATCATCTCCTTTGAAAAGTTATAAAACATAGGACCTGTCTCTGATGTTCTACAAATACATAAATACTAGCTAATGATTAGATGATAGATGGCATTTAAAGAGTGTCTATGTCTGCATATTCATGGATGCAAATGATTCAGACTCTTGATAAGGACTTCCACTTACTTGGAGAGTATTTGTCACTGTCTCTTTTGGGTATTTACCAGTGTTCCTCTGCCTTATATATCAATATTTAGGTTGTGTTCACGGGAATGACCCTATGTTTGTACTATGCAGGGCATTGTCTACTTTATTAGTTTTCTCTATCAATGCAATGATGTTATAGAAATGGGAATGGGATATCATGCTTGCTAAACACGCTTTACTCACAAAGTCAAGAAAATTGCTTTTTGACAGCCTTGCATAAATGCTTTTTGTTGTTTTAACTTTTTTGTGACATTGCCTATTTAGAATTTAATTTGATAAAGAATACCAATGCCTTCTTGTTCCGTGTAAGACCTTTTGAGATGTGATGTTACTTATAATCGAGGGCATTGTTTGAAAATGATATTGATTTAAAAAAAGGCATTATAGTCCGCACATTGATCTGGCATGTTAGTATCCAAGTCATAGTATTCACTAAAAGGAGATGAGTCTATTTTTTTTCGAGGAATATTCTTGCGGAATTCCCTCCGAGTACTTCCCCATGATTCATGGATGGTAAATGGGGTAAACCGTCAACCTTGATTATGGAGCCTAGCCCCAAGGGGATCAAGAGAGTCGAACCCGTGACCTCCCCAAATTTTGGGGGGAGAGATTTCACGTCTGGCTCATGACCGCTTGAACTAATGGAGCTAAGTCTAATTTTATTGTGTAAAATTTTCAATCTTATTAAGATAAAATAGTTTTATTAATGTGTACAAAGGACCAAAAGGTAGGTCAGTGGGACTCAAACTCATATGAGCTAAATGCTAAAAGTTAAAGCATAGGCCAAAGGAAGCTAACCTGGTATATGAGAGAAGTACATAAAAACATAATCCTGTAAATAAAAAAATAAAAGGCTATGCAGCATTAGAAGTAGATGCATAACGAGAAGGGCGGGGAGCCCTTGCATCCATATCAGAGATAGAGTTGTGAAGAGATTGATGAATCTATGCTAACAAAATCTTTAAACAAAAGAAAACAATGACAAAACACACATAGTTCACAAGGGATTTACTAGGAAAACCATCAAAATCAGAGCCACACACATCTTTTTATCGTTGTATTATCATAACAGTTTAGAATACAATATGTATGTATTTCACATCACTCAACCCTAATCCACCAAGCATTGTTAGAATACAACCCTAATCTCTTAATTGGGATTAGATTACAATGGGTTGAAACAATTGGCAGAAAAAGAGCAAAAGCATACCAAAAATAAAATTTTAGACCCCCCATATCTACCCACCGTTAATGCCAGGATGTATAGTCTATGTGTAATGAATACAACGTATATCTAACAATCTGGACATAAAGGTGGAGAAATATGAAAATGTCTATGCGAGATCATTAACCGTAGATAAAATAAGATAATATAAATTTATTTTTTAATAGTTTAATTGGGAAAATTCAAAATGCCATAAAAGTGTGGTCTAGAGGGGGATTTTTTCCATGTGGGTACTCGTTTTCAAACTCAAAGCATCCTCTTTACCCCAAAACCCACTTTTTCTAAGTTTTAAGTGATTATTTATCATTTAAGTGAAAAAGTCTCCAATAAAGGCAAAAAGTGAATAAAAAATTAGAAAAAGGAAAATATGGAGAAAAAACACATCCCTAAATCAGTGGGAATTTCTCCCGGACATGTTCTGGGTTAACTAAGGATGATGCTGGGTGTAATTGGAGACCAAATCAAGATCAAATCGGGTCGATTCCAATCAAATCCATGAGGGGGCGAATTTCTCCTTACAGGGGCACATTTATCCATGAAAGAGCTCACCTCTTGTTGTATATGTGTCACAGAAAGAGGGGGGGTGACCTACCTTGTGAGAGGTGGCGCCTGCTGCCTCTAGTTCACTCTAGTTCGCCCCCAATCATCTAAAACAACTCCAACACTTGAGAAATTCGCCCCCCTTGGGGTTTGCTCCCATTTTTCCTATTTAAGCGAGGCTTTCTTCCTCATTTGGATGAAGGAAGGAACGTTTGCTCTTGCTATGTACTATTGTTGTTTTATTGAATAAAAGCGAGTCTTTCGAGGTCCAAAACTGTGCAAGGAATTTTCATGGATGTGATGCTGTGCATGTAAATCGAGGTGATATTTAGCTGGCTGCAATTTTCTTTTTTTTAAAGTTTTAAATCTATTCTTCAAAGTTTTAGATCTATTTTAGCATAAGAAGGCTAGTTCTAGTCCATTGGGCAAGCATTTGAAGATCCAAGTTGCTTGTTTATGTTTTATTATTTGAGAATAGGAGTGGTAGACTATAGTCGGTAATACTTATACTCTCCTTATTTCGTTTAATGAAATGTATTACACTAATCTTGCTTGTTGAAAGTTGTTGTAGCTTTGCAGTTCCTCAAGTTTGAAGGGGATCCTGAGCTCGGTTGGATCTTGCTCCTTTCACAACAAATTATTCAGATCTAGCTTTTATTGTATTTCAGGCACTTCCATTCCTCACAAAGATTCAAGCTAGGGCTTGAGAACTTATCTTCGTCACCTTAAATCTAAAACTTTGTCTCTGGTTACTTACAAGCTTAGATTTATTTTAAACAGTTTATTATACATGTTTAAGCTAGTTCATTCCTAGATCTGAAAATGCGCTTTCATTTCACATTTATAAGCTTAGATCTAGTTCTTGTTGTAGTACTTGAAATGTCATAAAAGGTCTAATTTTTTTTGAGCAAGTACTAAGTGTTTTTTTTTGTATTTTAAAGTTTTAGTCCACTAATTTTACCTCATTAGCTTGCTGGTTTTTAGCAGGTTGGAGGAAAAAGAGAGGGAGGTGTTACCAACTAAGTTGGATTTCTAACTGAGCCGCTAAGGATGAACAATTACTTGTTCAATTTTTAAGTTCATTAGTCCATGCAGGCCTTCTTAGGCCCTTATTTATTTATTTTTAACATGTTCATACCCCATGGGGAATTGTAATAAAATGATTTAGCATGATGACTTTATGTAAAAGGTTTGGTTTCTTAGGACTTAGTCATCAATGCGTTATTCTAGGGTGTTTTTTCCTTGTTAATTATCTATCGTTTTTAAACGATAAATAATTTCAGAGTTTTTCACTCAAGCCTCTAAAGTTGGAATAATTGCCTTGGTGGTTAGGCATTGGGAGGTTATTAAAACCTATGTGTCAATGTATATTACCATGCTAATTATTATTTTGAGTCGTTATGAACATGTCCTAATTCCCCCATAGGTTTTTTCTAATTTCTGGAAATTTTTTTTTTCTTCGTTTTTACAGGCTTATTTTTAATTAATTAATTGTAACAGTTCAAAAAGTCATAAAAATGGGGCTAGGAGGTTGTTTTTTCCATGGAGGTGCTCATTTTCTAACTTAGAGCACCCACTTAACCTGTAAACCCACTTTTCTAAGTTTTCAAGTAATTATTTATCTCCAAAATTAAATATTACTCGAAAAACCCAAAAAAGACCCAAAAAATGAGTTAATTAAAAAATTCGACAATAAAAAAAATAAAAGAAACTTGCCGAAATAAGTTTCTGTGACTTGGCAAAGTAAAGTGGCAAGTACCTGAGCAAGTTTTGGAAGTCAAAACTTGCCGTTTCAAATAACTTTCAAGATTTAGAAGTTTCCTCTCCAAGAGGGGCACAACTCTTCAAGTGGGGGCACAAGCATGGATGGAAAAGCTCTCAGTTTTGGAAAAAGTCTGAAGATCGGGTTGTTGCCTTACCGCACATGTGATGTTGCCATTGCTTGCTGCTAGTTCCAACCTCAATCCAACTCACTTTCCACTCAATCAAAGCTAGCGCATCCTTGAGGAAGTGTGCCCCCTCTTGCTTGCTAGGTTTTCTATTTTAAGCAGGCATTCATTCCTCATTCTGGATGGAAGGTGGAACCTCTACTTACATGCTATTGTAATATTTTATTTATCATTCTGAATAAAAGACTTTGGAGGTAAATGTGTAGCATTTTCATGTGTGGATGAGCATTGTTTTGAGCTTTTGAAGTAATTCGCAGTGTCCAGTTTCTTGCATTTTGTGGTTGAGTTGGGCCTTTGAAGGGGAGTTATCTCCTAGTAGGGTAAGGTTTAAAAGCTTGTTTGCTTGAAGATCTTACTGTGTATTTGTTTCAGATCTCTTAGAAGTACACTATTATTTTGTTTAATTATCTTGTTTTCTAAGTTTCTGTGGTAGGTAGCACCAAGTTTCTTAACCATCTTCCGTGCAAGTTTTTGTCCAAGTTGCAGGTTTCTTTGCTTGAAGAAGAGGTTGAGTTTGTTTACATCTTCCTTCTCTTCAACAATTACTGAAAGACATAGTCTCTCTCTGTTCCATTGTGAAGAACTACATCGCTCAAGTTTTGGCATCAAGTTGCTTCCTCTCTTCTTTCACTCTACAAAAATAATTTATTTTGGTTACGGGTTACTTCGATAAGTGTTATTTGGTTTAGTAAATTAACATAGATCATAAACTAAATCTGATTTACATTTATCATTAAGTTAGATCTGGTTTTAAGGTTAAAACTCATAAATCTAGCTTCTAACAAGTACTTTTCAATATTTCAAATTTTTACCTTTTAAAAGTTACTTGAATAATATGTTAAATTTTTATTGTTTAAATAGATTATTTAACATATTTGATTGATCTTTGCTTGCTATTTTGCAGCAATAGATGATCGAGTAGAGAGACACTGGCAAAATTTCTGAAGATCTAAGCCATTCAGAGACCCTTTATCTTACTACTTCTTCTGTGGTTAATTTTTGAGTTTCAAACTTTGTAAATTTGTGTTTCCTATTCTATAAAGGAACACAAATATTCTTCATTGTATTCATTGTAAAAAAGAGAAGCAAGCAGGCAGCCAAGTGCCTGCACCCCATTCCCCTAGGGGGAATTCACATCTTTAATTTGTTTATCTTTTTAAAAGTTTTTTTACTTTCTTGCATTAAAATTAACAAATCCGACTATGTTCTTGGAAATGAGAGTATCGATACTGAGATTTTAATCAACTCATATTTAAAGTGTAAAACCCTTTAAAAATAAACAAGGCTTCAATTCTCGTATGCTCTTGTGAACATTGTAGGCCATTGGTTGGATTGATGGGACAATTAGAAAGGGATTGGAGTGACTAGTAATTACTAATCAGTCTAACACTTCAATTAATCCCAAAAATGAAATTTCGACACTTACTCGAAATTACTCGTTACTGGGTAAATTCTTCAAGTGAAGTGGGAACTACTAAAAAGTGACCGTGGGGCTCCGTTAGGCTACACCCTTGTTGGTGTAGTGTTGAACACAACCCCATGCCTCCATCTAGCCCACATGTCACTGTGAGAGCTACTTTCGAGTAAATCCGGACATATTCCTCGTACTCCTCGGGTATATATGGAATACCTTTTTTCCTTTAATAATCATATCATTACCAAATTTTTAATAAAATTGATCAACAATTTACCCACTCCTTAATTGTGTAAATTTTCCTTCAAAGCTCAAACTAGGGCTAAAACAATATATTTAAATTGTTTACTGAAATAACCACACACATGAACTTCTTTACTAGTATGCAGCAGAATATAAATAACTGAGAAACATTCACAACATCACATCACAATATAGACATAGATATTTTGGGTATGGAAACCCTAGGAAAAACCCAAGATGAGAAAATAGTTGCAACAGTCAGATATAGAATTTATATTATCAAGATATGGAACTTTTACAACCAGCAGGTAAAATACACCCAACTTGGCAAACTGGAAACCTCAGCAAATCACCAATCAACCTAGCAGCAAGGCACTGTTGCTCTGCGTAACTGTACGACCCTATGTTGGTCGTACGACCTGTTGTACGGATTCCATATGGTTGCTGACGTCAGTAGTACGGATCCATACGGTCTGTACGGTAGCTGTATGGTTCCTTGTCTGCGTATCATGCTGCCCCTCTATGTGATCTGTACAGTCACTTGCTCAGTCATAGTGAACTTGTCGTGCAACTGCTCCTCCGTCTTCTTTGCAAACTCCTCTGTTTGACTTCTCTCTGCCTGAATCCTATCTGTGTACCTGTGTACGTGTCCTCTCCACCAAATCTCCTTTTAACTTTATTGGCTAAGCGAAAACCATAACCCTCACTATGGATCTATGGATGAGATCCTCCGGTGAGAATCAATGGCCAAGATTAGATTAGCCATTCACTTAATTATTTAACTTTTCACTTTAATAAAGTGATTCCATTAAAGTCAAAATCAAATTAGAATAACTAAAGTATTTACCTAAGTTAAAACTTAGGAAAATTACTTTAATAGATTTGGATTCTAGTTTAATGTCTCTCTAGCACGCAAGGACACATGCAATGCTAGAAGAATTTCCTTGTTGCTGCTTTTTATCACTCCCTCTCAACGAGGAAGGGATTCGGTAGCAACCCCAATTTATCCCTGAACTTCACAAAATTGTGTCTGCAAACTGCCTTGGTGAAAATGTCCGCCACTTGCTCATCTGTCTGTATGTAATCCAACCGAATGGTTCCTCTTTGAACACAATCTCTCAAGGAGTGGTACCTGATGTCTATGTGTTTGCTCCGGTCATTGAACACTGGATTTTCAGATAGCTTGATGCCACTCTGATTGTCACAGTGAACTACTGTAGCCTCTAGCTCACACTTGAACAACCCTGAAAATAACTTCCTCAGCCACATGCTCTCACAAGCAGCCCTGCTTGCTACCATGTACTCAGCCTCTACCGAGCTCAATGCAACTGACTTCTACTTCTTGCTCAACCAAGACACAACCCCTGATCCAATGCTGAAACAACAACCTGAAGTACTCTTCCTGTCCTCTACACATCCTTCCCAGTCAACATCTGTGAAGCTTGCTAACTGTACACTTCCCCTATGCTCATAGACCAATCTGGCAATCCATACTCCATTGTACCTCTGATGTAGCAAAGTATGTGCTTCGCAGCTGTCCAATGCACTCTATGAGGGTCCACCATGAACTGACTCAAAGAGTTGACTGCAAAGCTAATGTCTGGCCGTGTGTTGACTAGATACATAAGCGATCCGATAAGCTGACGATACAAGGTAGGGTCAAATTCGTCTGACCCTGATGCATCAATCTTCCTCCAGTTGGAAACTAGAGGTATGGCCATAGGCTTGCAGTCCTCCATTCTGAATCTCTTCAAGATCTCTACTGCATACTTCCCCTGTCCAATGAAGAAGCACCCATTTCTCTACCAAACTTCCGAGCCTAGGAAGTAGTGCATCAACCCAAGGTCTTTCATCTCAAACTCAACTGCAAGATTGGACTTGCAGTCTCCAATCATCCTCTCATCTCCTGCAAGAAAGATATCATCTACATATAAGACCAGTGTGAGAGGCACCTCACCTGTCAAGAAGTACAGATTGTGGTCAGCCTCACTCTGCTGAAATCCCATCCCCCATAGATAGCTTTCTATCCTCGAGTACCATGCTCTAGGTGCCTGCTTGATCCCATAAAGAGCTCTATGTAGCCTGTATACATGCGTCTCCATGTTCTTCGCATCAAACCCCTCTTGCTGCTTAATATATACCTCCTCCTGTATGACTCCGTTGAGGAAAGCAGTCTTGACTTCCATCTGATGGACTCGTCAACCCATCTCTATGCGAAAGAGATAATGGTCCGAATAGAAGAATACCTGACAACAGGGGTGAATGTCTCCTCATAACTAAGTTGCAGGAAACGTGGCTCCCCCGTGCCCTCTGCTCAAACTTGCGTACGGAAATGCTGAAACGCGTACATAATGCCAAGGAAACGCGTTTCAGAAGGAGGAAACGAGTTTCGGGGAGAAGGAAACGCATTTCCAAATCAATTTTCTCCTAGAGCCTGCGTTTCCTTCTTGGAATCCCATCAACGCTTGGTTAAAGTTGATTTTTTTTAATTTTTTATAAACTTTCTATTAATCACCTAGGGGTTTGTGAGAGTTTCCGGAAGCTTCTACACTCTATTCAGCCTTATAATCATCACATCGCAGTCATTCTTCCTCACACAGAATTCGGATCAGCGATTGGAGCGTTTGGACTTCGGAGTGAGAGCGATTGGAGTGTAGAGAGATAGCCGTATGGGCCGTACGGTACAGCATATTCTGCAGAGGTTTTGTTTGGAGATAGTGGCTCAACCTTCCCTCAGCGATTGGCAGACATTGAGTGACTGGAGCAACGATTTCAGACTTGTGTTTTGGAGCAACGATTTCATCATTTCAGACTTCAGTGTTTTGGGGGAGTATTTTGGAGCAACGATTTCAGTCTTTTGGAGCAGCATCACCTACAGGAACAGTTTGTGGTGAGAAGCGTGCTCTATTGCAGTGATTTGCTAATGATTTTTTTTTCTCATGGATTATGGCTTCACATATCCATTTTTTTATGGCTGGTTTTAATTTTTTTTTTGCAACAGCAATGGTCCCCAACCAAGCTCCTACTTCAGCCCCTAAGTCCAACAAGAAGGCTGAATACTATCCTCTTTGGGCTCATGTTCAAAAGCTTTCAAGATGTGGAGGTGGTGGCTCATGGGGATGGCGATGTACCCTCTGCAAATCTTAGTACAAGGGTTCCAACTTCCTACCCATGAGTGAGGGCACATTTCTTGCATGACACAGGAAAGGGTATTGAAGGTTTCCCAAAAACAAGTGACCCAAGTGAGAGGAGGAAGTATGAAGTTGAGCAAGAAGAGGTTGACATGCTTAAAAGAAGACATGACCAGCTTGCTAATGCTTCCATTCAACCTCCAAACATCGAGCCAAGGATTGTGCTTGAGGCAAGGAAGAGGAAAGCAACTCAACAAGCAGTACAACCATCAAAAAATACCAAAGGGACTCCCTTAATTCAAGAGAGCAGAATAGCCAAAATGGTGAATGTTCAAGGGATAGAAGAAGCCGACACAAGGGTGGCTAGGGCCATCTATGCTTGTGGGATACCTTTCAATGTGTTTCAGTCTCCTTACTGGCATGATCTCGTGCGACTAATTAACACAGCTCATGCAGGGTACAAGGGGCCAACCTATGAGAAAATATGAATTGATCTCCTAAAAAAGGAGAAGGAGCTTGTGGAGGATGTCTTAGCACCGATTCGTGCTTCATGGGGTAGCTTCTGGGGTTACCATAGTCTCAGATGGATGGACAGATACCAGGCGTAGGCCATTGATAAACATCATTGCCACTTCACCA
Organism: Pseudotsuga menziesii; assembly: GCA_001517045.1. Taxonomy (NCBI): domain Eukaryota; kingdom Viridiplantae; phylum Streptophyta; class Pinopsida; order Pinales; family Pinaceae; genus Pseudotsuga; species Pseudotsuga menziesii. The sequence goes on from LPNX010453006.1 coordinate 29,921, forward strand.
AAAGGAGCAATGTTTTTAAAGGATGAAGATTGTTCATTGGAGGTAAAAGATGCTCAGTTCATTGCCAATGTTTTAATCAAAGCAATTGAGCAAATAGGACCTAATAAGGTGGTGCAAGTTATCATGGATAATGCACTAGTTTGCAAAGTTGCAGGTTTAATTGTTGAGAGCAGGTTTGATAACATTTTTTGGACACCTTGCATTGTCCATAATCTAAATCTGATCTTAGAGGAGATTGACAATAAAGTTCCATGGATCAAGGAACTAACAGAGCAAGCAAGGGAGATAATTAAATTCATCACCAACCACCACCAATCTCAGGCCATATTTTGAGAGTACTCCAGATTGGAGTTGTTGAAAGTTTATGAGACAAGATATGCCTCCAACTTCATCATGTTGCGTCGCCTTGTTGAGGTTAAGCAACCATTAGTTTCTATGGTGGTCAACCAACTTTGGGCTGAGTGGAGACAAGCAGATTTAGAGTGGGGAACTATGGTACGTAGATTGTGTCTTGATGAGGAGTGGTGGAGCAAGATAGATTTCTTGCTCAAGTTCACAACCATTTGAGCTTCTTCGAAGCGCTGACACAGACCAACCTTTCTTGGGAGAGGTATACGATGGCATGGATACCATGATTGAGAAGTCTATGGAAATCATTTTGCAGGAGTCTCCTCTGTTTTTATTTATTGATGTTGGTTTTGTTGATTTGATACAAAAAATCATGGTTGACAGGTGGAACAGTTTCAACACTCACACTTTAGTGCATGCCTTGAACCCAAAATTTTACGATGAACAACTCATTGCTCAAAGCAATGGAAAGAGGAAGGCACCCCATCAAGATAGAGAGGTGGCTAATGGAGTGAAAAAAGCCCTTATGAGAATGTTTCCAGCTCATCTACACAGGGTGGTGAAGGAAGAGTTTGCTAGTTTTGTCGCAGGATTGGATGAGTATTAAGATATATCATCTTTGGATGAGAGAAGCACCATGAGTCCAGTTAGGTGGTGGATTTGTCATGGAGAAAATGGTGTGCATTTGCAAACACTTGCCATTCGTATTCTTTCACAAGTGGCAAGCTCTTCATCCACATAAAGCAATTGGAGCACCTATGGTTTTATTCATTCTGCGAAGCGCAACAGGTTGGGTTCACAGAAAGCCGAGGATCTTGTTTATGTGCACGCCAATCTTCGCCTTGCATCTTGTAGGGGTCCAGAATATAGCAGTGGGACTTCTAAAGAACGGGATGTGGATCTGGAATCCTTTGACTTGGACATCTCTCTTGCTTCCCTGAATATTGAGGAACCTAGCAGTGTAGTTGGCCATTCCTCTTCCACTCACCAATCCACTGTTGGGCGTGCTTCTTGTTCTATTTTTCAGGAGTATGAAGATGAGCCCGAGGATGATGACTATTAGTCTTTTCCATTTGGGCTTGAGCTCATGTTTTCTTGATATGTTCATTGTTCATGTTGATGTAGCATTGTACTTGTAGCCTCATATATAAAGGCTGATTTTGGATATATATGTACTAGCCTCATATATCAAGGTTGTTTTTGGCTATTTCCATTTACATAATAAAATCATCTATGGATATTACTACTAAAATGTGATGTTACATGTATTATTGTATGACTATGACTGATTTCTAATTTTGATGGATTTAATCTCTAAATCATTATAGATTTCACGTTCAATTTTAATGTCTCATATATATATATATCGCGTTTCCCCGTTTCCTAAATTTTGGGGAGTCATGTTTCCTACGCATCCCCGTTTCGGAAACTCTTCTTCGTTTCCCCGTTTTGTGCAACTTAGCCTCATAATCAATACCCTCCTTCTGTGAAAACCCCTTAGCCACAAAGCACGCCTTATACTTCTCCACGCTTCCGTATGCTACATGCTTTACCTTGTAGATCCATTTGGATCCCACCACCTTTTTCCCTTGAGGCCTCGACACAACCTCCCATACCTGATTCTTCATGATTGAGTCATACTCCTCAACCATGGCCTCCTGCCACACATCATGTTGTGCATCCTCCAAGAAACTGGAAGGTTCAGAGTTGATCAACTCTGTCATCAGTGCCATATAACTGAGTCTCACTGGTGGTTTGCTCCGTCTCATGGAGCTCTGTGGAGGATCCACCTCCCTAGAATCTTGTACTATGGACCTGAACCACTTAGGCATTGGCCTAGTGTCTACCTGTTGCAGCTGCGACTGTTGGATCTCTGTCTCCTGTTACAGCTCATCCTCCAAGTCAATGACTAAAGGATCCTGTCCACCTGGCTCCCTCTTACTACCAAAACCTGTGCCCTGTATCTATACCTGCACCTCTGGCTCCTCCAATTTGACCCTTGAATCTTGTGTTGGCTGCTTCTCTGCTGGTAAGTCCATAGATCTCTTCAAGGCCCTGTCCTCATTAAACTGGACATCCCTGCTCACAATGTTCCTCTTGTGGGCAGGTATGTATACTCTGTATGCCTTCAATGTCTCACTGAATCCAACAAGTAACCCCTTCTCTCCAGAAGGGTCCAACTTCTTCCTAGTGTCAGAATGAACATGACAATAGAAGACACTCCCAAATATGTGAATGTGACTCACATCTGGCCAAGTGCCTATGAAGACCTCCTTGGGTGTCTTCCTCCCCAAAGTTTCTTCCTCCCCAAAGCTTTGTGGGGACACCTATTTTGAATCTATACTACAGTCCTGTAGGCCTCGGCCCAAAGGAATAGTGGTAATCCCTGATAAAAAAGCATGGCCTTGGCTGCTCCTACTATAGTCCTGTTCTTTCTCTCTGCTACTCCATTTTTCTGCGGGGTATAAGGCATAGTGTGCTCCTTCTTGATCCCCTCTGTCGAACAATACTCCAAGAACTCATTGGAGGTGTACTCTCCCCCATTGTCCGTTCTCAAAACATGGATCTTCCTTCTTCTCTGGTTCTCAAAGAGAGTCTTGAACTCTCGAAACCTCTCAAAGACCTCTGACTTGGTCCTCAGGAAATAGATCCAGGTTTTCCTGGAATAGTCATCAATGAAGGTCACACAATAATTGTAACCATTGAAAGAATGGACACTCATAGGTCCGCAAACATCTGAATGCACTAAGTCCAAGGGCTCCTTGGACTTGTGCTCACTCTGTCGCTGTTGATAAGAGCCTTTGCAGGCTCAAAGTGTAGTCTATACACCTTCCCGCTCCTGATTCCAATCACTCGATCCAAGCTCCTATCTGACCCCTTTGGTCTGATATACACTCTATGGTCTCAGAATTTCAACTGAAATCCCTTGTCCTCCTGAGTGGAGACTGATATGAGGTTCTTGGTCAACCCCGGAACATATAACACATCAACAAAACTGAGGGGTTTGCCAGACTCCCTTTGAAATGAAACAGTGCCAACTCCTTGCGCCTGATACCGCGCATCATCACTCAGCTCAACGTGGATACATGTTCCACCCTCCTGCAAGTTCTTGAAGAATCTCCTTTGTCTAGTCATATGACTAGATGCTCCACTGTCGATGTACCAAATACTGCTACCTGTGGTGCTTGCCATGTAAACTATCAAGTAAAACTCCTCATCGAAGTTCCTGCTGAAATCCTCCACCTCTGTAGATCCGACCATCTGAGTGGTGCTCTTCTTCTTGTTTTGGCACGGGGACGCAAAGTGACCTTGCTTGTGGCAGATAAAACACTTGACCTTTGGCATGTCAAGGTTCTTCTTACCACCCTTCTTCCTCTTTGCCTTACCCTTCCTCTTCCTTGTCAGGGCTAGAGCCTCCTCATCCATAATCTGTGGGGCACTGCTGGATGCGCCTAATCCTTGACCCATGCGGATCTCCTCCTGCACAAAGTCATCCCATAGTCTTTGCCAATCAAGAAGCTTCTCTCTAGCCACAACACCCTTGACAAAGGTGTCCCATGGCTTAGAGAAGCCATTGAGGGCTATACAAACTAGCTCCACATCCTCAGTCTTAGAGCCAATAGCTCCAAGCTCGTCCCTGATCTGTGTGAGCCTCGTGAGATAAGGCACCACTCATTCTCCCTTGGCCATCTTGGTGCTGCATATCCTCTCTTGTAGCACCATCTTCCGGTTTTCATTCTTGCTCTGGTACAGACTTTCCAAAGTCGTCCACATCCTTGATGCGGTCTTCTTCCTGGAAAGGTGAGGGACTATGTGGTCACCCCATCCAAGATGATCAACATGGCTCTGGAATCAATCTTCTTCCACACTACCAAATCTACCGAATCTGTGGGTGCAACCTTCGTGGAGTCAATGTGCTCCTCTGCATCATTGACATCCAGGATCCTTGCGATCCTTCCTTTCCATGTAGGAAAGTTCTGAGCACCCTGGAATCTATCCTCAACTCTCAACTATACGACCATACTGAAGTGTATCTGTCAAACCCTAGATCTACTATCTAGGTTTGTGTCTTCAATAGATCTGCTCCTGATCTATCACTGTTGCTGCAAATCTCTCAGATTTAGCTCACCAGAGCTTTGATACCATGTACATTCTCCTTCAAAGCTCAAACTAGGGCTAAAATAGTATATTTAAATTGTTTATTGAAATAACCACACACATGAACTTCTTTACTAGTATGCAACATAATATAAATAACTGCGAAACATTCACAACATCACATCACAATATAGACACAGATATTTTGGGTATGGAAACCCCAGGAAAACCCAAGATGGGAAAACCGGTGCAACAGTCAGATATAGAATTTATATGATCAAGATACGGAACTTTTACAACTAGCAGGTAAAATACTCACAACTTGGCAAATTGGAAACCTTAGCAAATCACCGGGCAACCCAGCAGCAAGGCACTGCTGCTCTATGCAGCTGTACGACCTGTTGTACGGATTTCGTACGGTTGCTGACGTCAGCAGTACAGATTCGTACGGTCTGTACGGTGCTTTGTCTGCGTGTCACACTACCCCTCTGTGTGATCTATACGGTCACTTGCTCAGCCTTGGTGAACCTGTCGTGCAACTGCTCCTTCGTTTGACTTCTCTCTGCCTGAATCTTGTCTGTGTACCTGTGTACGTGTCCTCTCCACCAAATCTCCTTTTAACTTTATTGGCTAAGCGAAAACCCTAACTCTCACTATGGATCTATGGATGAGATCCTCCGGTGAGAATCAATGGCCAAGATTAGATTAGCCATTCACTTAAATATTTCACTTTTCACTTCAAAAAAATGATTCCATTAAAGTCAAAATAAAATTAGAATAATCAAAGTATTTTCCTAAGTTAAAACTTAGGAAAATTACTTTAATAGATTTGGCTTCTAGTTTAATGTCTCTCTAACATGCAAGGACACATGCAATGCTAGAAGACCTTCCTTGTTGCTGCGTTTTAACAAATTATTCACTTAATAATTCTAAAACTGACCAACCGAGACAATTGCAATACTTCTTGAGACATCACTAACAACCCTCTTACATGCAAGCACTCCATTAGCATTGCTCTATTGAATCATCTATTTATTTCTAGCTATTAAAATTCATTGATGTGTTAAATGGGATGTTATTTTATGCTGGTGATTTAAGTTACTTGCAAATTATCTCAGCTTTAGTATTTGTGTTATCATCTCCTAGAGTAATTGTTTTGCTTTAATAGATTAAAACAACCATAGATTAGTTTACTAGGGACCACCTCCCTTGGCTTCGGTAGGAGAGAGCCTAGACGGAGGAGTCAAGATCAAGTGACAACACTTGACTCTTGCTTGCCCCCAAAGTCGCACCTAGTGGTTTGAAGATTTTTGCCACGTGACTCGAGGTGCGAATTATCCAAGGTGCTACTGAAAAATCAATCTTTTGGTCATCCGGAGCACCCACGATCCTTCTACCATCCCCCTCCTTCATTCATTTTCTTCCCTAAGCAAGTTTGTAAGCCTTTTTGACCCATTTTCAAGGGTCAAAAGGCATTTCTCTTTCTTTTAAGCATTGTAAGTAATTATAAATAAAAAACAAGTGGGGTTACGATTCCCACAACCCTCCTTCCCCCATTTGGGGGAAGCATGTATCTGTCCATTTATTTGCTTTATATTGGCACAGTATTAAAGTAATTCCCCTTTTTTCCTTTTTTTGCAAATAAAATAGATCAATCATTTTGCTTTAAAGTTTCATCTTTTCTTTCTTGCAAAATCGGATACTAACTCTGCCTTGCTCTCCCGAGTACGACCTCCAGGCCTGAAAGAGATTCTTGTCTGTAGTAATTAGAAAACTCATCTTTTATCATGTTTACTTTATGTTTGAAATTAAATTTCTTTGACTATCTTGCGACACAAGCACACAATCCGTCCTTGAAGGGCTGTACATTTGTTACTTGCTTTCACTAATTGGAACAAACATTTGCCTCTACCATGTATGCTCTACCTCTCACAGCTTAGTCTGAAACTTGGGGATATCAAAAGTGGTATTGTGCATTCATTAATCCCTCACATCTCATTAATCAACTCGTATTAATAAAATTTACAGCCCTTAAAACATTACGAAAATCCGGCGTAACGAACTTGAGGAATAGTGGGCAAATTCTTCAAGGAAAGCGGGAACAACTAGAAAGTGACCGTGGGGTCCTGTTAGGTTACATCCTTGTTGGTGTAGTGTTGAACAACCCCCCACGACTCCATCTAGCCCACATTATCATGTGCAAAGCCACTCTTCTCATAATCCAAACACACTCCTCGCACTGTTAGGTATATTTGGAGTTCCCTTTCCCTTTTAACTCACTCATCTTATCCATGTTTAACTTAAAATCAACCAAGAATACTTGCACAACATTTCTCGTTTTCAACAGCATCTCTTTTAAATTTCTCGACTCCATTTGGCACTGGTTATACTGCAGTTATCACTATTTTGCTTTCAGTAAATTTTATTATGAATGTCATATCTGTGTTGTTGATACTTAATTAGTTTGCAAGTTCTTGTTTTGATAAATTTTCAAGACTCCTAAAAAACTTATTTCCTTCAATCACCAAACCATAACAAAAAGCCTTAGAAACTCTTTCGTAGGGACTATCCCCCTTGGCTTCGTTAGGAATTTGCCTAAACGGAGGAGTCAGGATCAGGTGACAACACCTGACTTGAGACTTGCCCCAAGGATAGACTAAGCAGCTTGAAGATTTCTGCTGCACTTTCCCTCCAAGTGTGTGTAAGGCGGCAACACCGCCATACCCTTTTTGGTGAAGAGATTGGCATCGGTGACAGAGATGATGGCTGACTGCTTTAAAGGTAGCCTATAAGGTGGGTCTTCAATGAAGGGGAACTTTAGGAGGGGTTGTTTAATGTAGACGACTGCCTAGTTGAGTTTGTATCCTCCGTACCAGCCTATGATGTCTACTTTCAATATGATAGTGGCAGTAACACGATGGATCACCAGTAGGAGATGCTTAGCATAGATGGCTGTCTAGTGGATTCAGTGGAATTCTATCTTCAATATGAGGGTGATGACAACTTGATGGAGCAACATGGGTAGTGAGGTGAATTCTACTTTCCACATGGAGGATATGCGAGGGTCATGGCAATATGATAATTGGTTCGGTATGTGTTGAAGGAGGAGATAAGCAAAAGATATTCTAGTGAGGGTGATGGCAATGTGGTGATTGGTTCCAGACGTGTTAGAGGAGGAGATAAGCACCAGCTAGTTTATGTGTTGTAATTCTTCTTTGTATGAGTTTGTGTTTGGGAAGGGATTATTAATGTGTTGAGGTTGAGTGGGGTTGAGGGGCGGGGCGAGGGTATTGGGAATCATGATAATGTCAACACACAAATATGTGTTTGTAACTTTGTAATGTTTAATGATGATGTTATGGCATGAAAAATGTCAACTGAATTATTTAAAATATAAAATGGTAAACCACTGTAACCTCCTAGTGATGCTATCAGTAATGTTAGATGCTATACATGAATTTAGAGAGATGTAATATTACAATTTACTGCAGCATCATTAATTAAACAGTCTTTTATTCTATATTCTATTGGTTATCCCTAAAATTAACAACTTCTTAGTGAAGTTGCAAAAAGTTAAATGTGTTAGTCTTTTATATTTTATAACCATAGATTAAAAATAGTTAATTTATTACATCTTGCCTTGAGGCAGTTGTAGTCTTTTTAAACAGCTTTCTATGCTAGGTAATCACTTGCTAAATGTTTTTTGATCTTTAAAAAAACATTATATAATCATCTAAGTCATATAAATGTAGTATGTCTTTTATGATGTAATATACCTAACCTATATTACAGATTGGTCTAAACTAATTTGTATCCACGATTTTGTATTAGTTTGTGTAGTTTAGTTCTAGGCTATATTGTTAGTGTGTGTATGCTGATGCTCTCCTTTTGTCTGAAGAAAAATATCATAGAGTAGCAAACACAAATGGCTTGAAGATGATTGTGACCAAAATAAAACATATTTCCTTGCTTAAATTTGAATTGTTTCACTTATGAAAACAGGGGCATATGCTCTGGTTATTACTGCTCGTGAGTGTGTTGGATCTTATGGGGGCCATCCCATTTTCAGGGTTGTATCAATGCGCTTTTTGCCTTGCAATTCTGCTTTGAAGAAATCTACTCCTCAGGAGGTGAGTAGTAGTCCATGTTGTTATTTCAGAATTTTAATTGGCGTATTGATTTACTTAATTATGTCTATTATGTCTATCAACTATTTACAGAAGAAAGCTGAGGGTGATTTTGCAAATCTGCTAAGAGCTGCAGAGAAAATTCCTGGCCTGTACTTCTCATATGATGTCGATTTAACTCTGAAGTAAGGTTACATCTTAGTTTCTCCATTCTTTTTAGATGGTCAGATAGATGATTGCAACCGTTCGAGGATTGCTAGGTTCCATTTGGTCGTACTGAAAGGAAAACATCCTTTACTATTTTACATATGCATATTATGCTTTTACAGTGCACAAAGATCCTACCATTTGGAAGCCGAGTCTAAGACGGTGCCTCTATGGAAACAGGTACTAATGTTTTTTGGCAATGCCATGCCTATCATTTCAGGATCATATACAAACTTGTTAATTTTACAGCAGCAGGAATTGTGCATTACAACATTCACATTCTCCGATTGTATTTTTTCTACAGAACTTGTGTAAAAATTACACTTTTGTGATTAAATTATATGTCAACCATGCTTGTAAATATCACCAAGGAGGTTTCCAATAACATTTTGTAAAAAACACAGAGAGTTGTACATTCTTATGGTAAATACTAAAAACCAATATTTTGGTTTTAGATTTTGTTAGGTATTGCTTGTATTAAGGGTTGTTACTGGGAATGGTGAACTGGTTGAATTCAACTCTAGTTCCAATAAGGACATCAAAGCATGTGCCATGTACTCTTCTCAAGTACTCATGCACTCTGTTGAAATTCTTATGTGTTGTTTCTCATTTGTGCAATATGTAGACTCCATTTTTCTTTCAACATCTGCTTAGTTATTTTATTTTATTTATTTATAGAAATTGGGTAATATTACCAATTTGTAATTGAAATAAATTTCAACCATGCCTGTAAATATCACCAAGGATGTTTCCAATAATATTTTGTAAAAAATGAGGGATCTGTACATTCTGGTAGTTACTGCTTGTATTGAGGGTTGTTACTGGGAATGGTGAACTGTTTGAATCTAGTTCCAATAAGGACAGCAAGGCGTGCCCTCTTATATTATGAATGATTAAATCTATAATTATCTGTTCTTCATTTGCACTCTGTTGAAATTGGAAATATAATGTGTGTTGTTTTTCCTTTGCGCAATATGTAGACTCTAGTTTTCTCTCAATATCTACCTAATTTATCCTATCTTTCATCCATCCTTTCATGGATTAGATTAAAAATAAGTTTTTAGTCAAGAGAGGCTACAGGAAATGTATCTTGGTATGCAATGGACTGGTGATTTTTGGTTATTTGAATTTATACCTGGTGTTTCTATTCTTTTTATGTATTTTTTCTTCATCTGAACTTGCATTTGGGAAGAAATAAAGGAAAAATAAATGCTTCTTTGCAAGCTCTATGAAGATTTTCTTGTGCATTGATCACAAAGCCTTTGTGATAAATTGCCCTTTAGTGTGGTTATATAAATGTTGAGTATCTATTTTTTCTATCGAACTCTTAGCTTGGAGCTTGCATCAATGGCAAACTAAATGATTCTTTACAAGCTCTAAGAAGATTTTCTTGCACATCCATCACAAACTCTTCATGATAAAATGGCCTTTAGTGTTCTGTAAATGTTGAATATCTATTTTTCTCTCTAACTTTTTGCTTGGAAATATTGATGCCTTGGCTCCTTGGATCTTAAGTGGTTCCTGTCTTTCTATTAGGCAGACACTAAATATCTCTGGAACAAACGCATGATGGAGGATCTTATTCAGCACAAGGTATTAGGACGTCATTGTGTGGCTGTAAATTTTGTTTTTTCTCAATAACTGAATGGCTTTCCTGGAAGATTATTGATTCTCTTTCATTGGATTTCATTGTCTGTATGCAGCTTGATCCATATATACTCCCTGTAATTCAAGGAAATATCCAATAAAATCGATGGGACTAGCAGACATCTGAAAGTTTGCTGTTGTTGTTATGTGACACTGATTTGACCAGAGTTAAATATGTCTTTGCTCATCATTGAAAAATGCACATATTTTCAACCTAGTAGGAAAAATTAGTTCCTCTTATGTTTAATTCTATGGGAAGGAAATTGTCAGCTTGTTTGATGCCTTAATTGTAGATCACGCTTTCAGACCTTTCAGACAGTTGTTGGAAAAACAACTTTGAACGTGACTTTGATAGCACGGAGATGCATGCAACGAACAGGTATGTCGTCGGTTCATCAGAAGTTAATAATGAGGGAAGTGACCTAATTTGAAATCATGTTCTGTTTTGTATTTTTCTTCAATGCTCTTATGATGTTATTTGATAATAATTGTACGAGTCAGTTGGGTTATGAGTAATATCCCTTCATATCAGCTTTCATTTTCACACTATATATATTGTATACTAAGCTGTCTTTAACAAAGCACTTGGAGATTAAAAGCTGTCCAAAGTACATACAAATCAGGCTGCTAAATGGCACAACTGATATGGGCAAGTCACAAGTGAACAAAAGGCAGAGAGCCAAAGAGAAAATGAACATGAAAGCAAGCAGACAAAGGGAAACAAGAGAATTGCTGGAACTGTACACACTTTACAGAACATTTCATGCTTTTAATTAGCCTTAGGGTTAAATAAAATCTGTTCTACAAAACTGTGGTTGCCTGAAATGTGTTGAATTTTAATATATTTTCAGATCTTGACAATTATTTCACAATGATTTTCAAGCATTCATTTCATCCCACAGTTTTCATTGAATAATTGCACACTGAAAATCTCAACTTAAATTGCAGCTGAAACAAAGGATCATAGAAAGATAGGCATACACAAGAGACACAAGAATTTTATCCTGGGAAATGCAATAGGGAGAAAACCCAACAACTTTTCTTCGAAGAAATCAATCCAATTCAAGTACAATACCATTCATGAAGAGAAACCCTAGCACATAAGAGGTTCACCCTTATTCACAAGAAACCCTAGCAAGGGTAGCTAATCTTCCAAAGACAATAAGAATCCCCAAAAATTACTCCCTTGACTTTTGCTATGCTTGGCTGAAATTGCGCAGTAGGAGAGAGAAGATGTTGTGTGATGATGAGTGAACAAATGAAGTGTGTGAGCAGTTTATTTATGTTCTTCAGTTCACTTGAATTTTTCCACAATGGAGCTGACTTGCACATTTGATGGGGCCAACTTGTCTTTTTACTAGGGCAGATTTGTTCTTTCTTCTATGCTGACTTGTATTCTTGTCTTCAACTTTCTTTGGAACTTCTTCAATGCTATCTAGGACTTTTTCAAGGGTTGACTTGACTTCTTGGTTATTTCTTCATCATAGAAAAGTTGTCCTTGTTGATATTCATCTCCTAACATGCACGTCTATTCACCCATAGAGATTTAATGTTGATTTGACCCACACTAAGAAGTCCTAGACACTTCTTAGAGCTTATGCCAAATTCAACATTAGATTAGACTTGTATATTCCACAAGGGAATGGTCCCCTATCAAATAAACAAGTCAAACACTCTAATATAGAATAGATCATTCCGTCCTGGAGCAGGCAATGTGAGAGCATCTTGGGGCCAATCATGGGGCCAATCACGACTAGCATAGCCCCGTGAGTGATTGTTTCACTGCCCCTGCCAAGGCCATTCACCACTAGCATAGCCCCATTAGTGAATGTATCATTCACCCTTGGTCAAGTCAGCAAGACTAATCCAGGAGAATGTCTGCCTGATGCTGCAACTTGGAGAAACATCAACAAAATGATGAGCTGGAAACCATTGGCTGGGTCAAACAGGGATAAGAGATAACTTTATTGACTAGTATGTGCTATGTACGGTTAGTATGAATCCACCCTACAGTCAAACATGTAGAGCGAGACATAATATTACATGGGCAATTGTGTGCCATGTCCAGATAGTAGGCAAGAAGGATTAATATACAAATCAACTTAGAAGTGTAGTACAACTTCCATAACTATTTATCTTCATCTCGTCATTTCTTCCCTTATATTAGATTGTCCCCAATTTTTGTTGTACTTGGGGAAACTGCTACTGAAAAACTAATTGAAACCACTTGGATCGGGTAGGTAGTTTGCGTTTCTTTCCAACCTAATAGTTTGTTGTCATTTTTGTTTATAGGTTTGGGCTCAAACACTCAATAATGTATCCTTGGAAAAAAGGGCCTAAAAATATGGAATGATTACTTTAGGATGAGTAACAAGAATCTCCTCTTCCAACTGTGATGCCCATATGACTTTAGCTAGCCGACGTTAACGACATCATGGATGCCATGTTGAGATGGTAGACCTAGGAAAAAGGCGTTGGATATCATTGGGTGATTGCACTTGGATGATAGTGGCTTGGTTTAAGCTTATGACGCTATCTATTTCAGTTTAGATTCACAACGGTCACCAGAGGAATCGATGGAACAAAACTTTACCCAAATTTTGAGTAAGTCTCTTCACTAGTGCACTGGTGAGAGATGGGTATGGTGTGATAGGAAGAGAGTGCAAAAGCCAAGCACAAGTGTTGAAAATAGAAATACACAAGTGTGCCCAAGAGAAAAATCCTAATCTCAAGAGAAAAATGTCAAAATTAAGTGCCCTTAGGCTTATAATTCTTAGTATTTTAGATCAAGAAGATTCACAAGATGAGATGATACAAATGGGAGCTCGAGTTATGTATTTATACACAACTTAAGCGAGTCGTCCCTGCAAGAGGAGGAGGCGTCCCTTCAAGAAGAGGAGGCGTCCCTTCAAGATGGGCTTATGGGGTCCACAAAACAAGGGCACACTCCTACAAGGTTATTGAGCCTGCATATTAAGTTTCATTAGGTCAGCCTTAACCATAAACCTAGTATACGATATTGAAATAAATTTGTAATTATGGCTAATTACAAGTAAATATTGAGACATATATACGGGCAATGGTTACATGTATAGATTGCACCAATAATTTGAACACCCCACTTTGAGCTGAACAAGGGGCCATAGAGAATTCATTATAATACACGATTATAAAGTTTACTTCCGCCCCCTTAATCTTAAATTTAGGGCCAGATCACCCCCTTGAGCTTCACATCGTTCTTTCATAAACCATCAAGATCATCAACGATCAACATTGAGCTCCAGAGAGATATAGGTGGGAGATGTTGTAGTTTGTTAGGGACATTGGAATGTCGAGTAATGGCTCGTGGCGGAGAAGATTCCTCATGATAGTGCTCAAATGGGCCAACAAGAAACTCAATTCCATTTGATTTGTCATGATAATAATCAACAATTTGAGCAAGAAGGGTGTGTGGTGGAGGAGATTGCTCTTGATAGCACATAGATGAATCAACAAGAAACTTTGTTGCAACAACAAGAGTGAAGATAGTGCACTTAGGTATAGGCCTTGACCTATTTGAAGGAACAATAAGTAGTGTAGGTGAATCATTCAAGGTGTTTCCATCATCATCGAATAATGGAGCCAAACTGTTTGAAGAGTATGTGGCATGAAAATTGGATGAACCATTGATAAGAGCATCATCATTTGCAACATGAGGACTATATGACGTATTCACAATAGAATCTCCATCTCCAACATGAGGAATGGACGAGCCACTGACAAGAGTATCACCATTTGGAATGAGGGTTGGATAAACTACTAACAATAATATCTGGAGAAAGTGAAGAGTCAGTTGCAAAGGAATCAGAGAGGTCATCTGTGTAGATTGTCGATTGCTCAATGCTTGTGATATAGTCCATAACTATGTTGCTTTGGCGTAGGAAGTGAATGCCACATTCAAAATGATCATGAAGGATGTTCACAAAGGTTCAAGGGACATAGCTACAATAAGATTTTTGGTACCATTGCTACCATTGCCTACATTTCGAGTCTAAAATTAAGACTCACACTTTTAATTTTTGGAGATCATCAGTGATGCCATGGAGAGTAAACTAGTGTTCCATTTGGCTAACCCAACCCATTGGATTGACCAATCAAATTTGCACGTGTACCTTCAAAAAGTGGTGTTATGAATTCTTATGTTGAAGGGGTGGAGGCAGGGTATCTCTAAAGAGAGTGTAAGAGCCGTATACTTCATTGTCAAATGATTCTGGGGTTAGGTCCTCTTTTGTGAAATCTAGACCCATGCGTTTACATAACTGATCCAATAGTTGGCCCTGGAAAGCCATCATGTTGTTGATATTGTCTATTGAATTTTGCAAGTTTGCGATAAAGTATTCCATATCCTCCTTGGGTGGGTCCATATTTGGGTTATCCATGGGTTGTTGATTGCGATGTGGACCATGGGATCATTTTGTTGATGTTGTAGCTGTGTGAGGCATCCTCACACAAGTCGACCCCGAAGAAAATAATAAAATAATAATTATTGTTATGCTAGAAGAGAAGTCAGCCTAGATAAGAAGGACAAGTCGGGCCCAGTGGAAATGTCAGCCATAAATCAAGTATAAATGGAAGTGGCGCCTCATTCATTTCATCTGTCAAGCAAGTTCAATCCACATCAAGAAGGGAGTTTGCTCAAGCTAGTAGAACACTAATTTTGGGGTTTCTATCTTTGGAGAAGTTTCTTCTTTGGCATATCTTTATCTTGATTATGTATCTGGATGTATACTGTAACTTGAACTGATATCTCTATAAGAAAGTTGCTGGGTTTTCTCCCTTGTGGTTTCCCAAGATAAATCTCTGTCTTTTGTTTTTGTGCTTTGGTTACTCTTTCAATGATCCTTATTTATAGTCTGTTGCAAATAAGATTGAAATTATATTCCTATCTTAAAATCTAACATGGTATCAGTGTAGTGCTGAAAGAAGAGCCATTGTCGAAAATGAGGGCTTCCTATTTTAGAGGTTTCTAACCACAATTTTACCTTGAAAAGAGCATTGTGGAACTCACCCTAGGAGGGCGCATCTTTCTGTGGAAGCAAATCTTCATTTCAATAACTTTCAGTTTTGACCTAATTTCTGCTGGTACCAAAAACTAGGGCTTTAAATTTTTTGTTGTTTTGCCCACATATCTAGGAGAAAAGGAGGTTCATTCAACTCGCCCTAAGGGGGCACATTCATCCGTGGAATTAGATTTCTAAAATTCCAAACTTTGATTTTGATCTAGCTCCTGCTAGGGTTTCTGGATCAGGTTTTAGTTCTAGCTTGCAGTCACAATGAATAGTGTGAAAGTAGAAGATAGACTTGATGGGGCTTCCAACTTCAATTCTTGGAAGTCTAGGGTTCTTATTATCTTGGAGGAGAGTGATCTCCTGAAGTTTGTTAATGAGAAGGTACTAGAACTAGAAGAGGAAGCAGAGATGACTCAATGGAAGAAGAGTGATGCTAAGGCAAGGAGGATTCTGATAGATTCTGTAAAGGATCACTTGATACCTTAGAAGAAGACGACCAAGAAGATGTATGATGTCTTGAAGTAGTTGTTTGAGAATAACAACATCAATCGAGCACTCGCCTTTAGACAACTCAACAATATCAAGATGATAAGAACATACTTAGTTACATCCTACCTCGTGAAGATTTCTGAACTAAGAGATTGGTTGAGTACTATTGGGGAAATAGTTGAAGACAAAGAACTTGTTATGATAACCCTCAATGGTTTTTCCCTAGTCTTGGGAATCTTTGATTCAAAGCATTAGTGGGCGATCCAAATTGCCCAAGTTTGATCGATTATGGGAAGATTGTACACAAGAAGAAACTAGACTTGCAGCTAGAGGCAGGTTGCATGGTTCTCAACATGAAGAAAGCCAAGCCCTTACAGCTCATGCTAAGAAAGGAAAAGGTAAGGGAAGGAAGAATCAAGGCAGAAAGGATAAAAGTGGAAGATCAAGTCCAATTCGAGAACAAAAGAAGGACCTTTCACAAATACAATGATTCAGATGTCAGAAGTATGGTCACTATGCTAGACAGTGTCACAGATCAAAGAAGAGAAAGCATCATGCCTCAATTGCTGATGTTGATGAAGATGCTCCACCAAAGAGATCAAGGAATGATGATCATACATAGTTCTTCTTTATATCCGCTCTCTCAGGTATGGTTCCTACCACTAGTGATACTTGGTTAGGTAGAACAACAAAACTGAGACATTAGGGGGAACATGGAGGCCTTCATGGTGAAGGGGTCACAGAGGGGAAGTCAAGAGTCGATCTGTCAAGTCTTAGCCAATAGTTTTCCAAGCCACAAAGATGAGATGATATGGAGGTGGAGAGGTCATAGGTGGAGCCAAAGGAGAGTTATGGTCCCTGTAATAATCAAAAGATGTAAGTCAATGGCATGTGCGTAAAATAGAAACAACTTCTATGTACTAATTTACATAACATTCCTACTAACCATGCCTATCATAATCACAAGTGTAAGTAACATGAGTAACATCTAGTACAATCATCACTATAGAGTCTAGACCATGTATCTATAATAAAATATCCTCAAGTCATGCAACTGGCACTGTATCATAATGGCATGGTATCATCACAAGACAACATATGGCCACCATAAAATAACATCTTAGCAATCAAAAGCATCTTTGCTCTGACAAAAAAAAAAAATCTCAGCCATGATCTGCTCAGCAAAAATGAGGGTAAAAATCCCCATATGCAATTTGGTATAACAAAACCAGAGCCTCCTAGCTCTTTAAATAGGCTTCCAATAGCCAAATCCTAACTATTTGTGGTCACATAATTAATGAGTACCAACTACCTAGTAGGCCTTAATTAATAGAGACACTTTTAAATTAATTAGTTATCCACTACTATCTACTATGCCTTATTCAAAGTAGATGGCTATATACATTACTTTATTTTTCTCCTATGTAGCTTAAATTAGGGGGGTTATGGTAGGACCCTAATAGTGAGTTATGTAACTCTTCATAACCTCAAATACTTGGTATGACATAATTTCTCATTAAGTTAACTTTATCAACATAACTTTATAATATATAGTTTCCTTTCAATCGTTACCTTAACTGTGTCTGCCTAGATTACCTCCTTTATGGTTCTGATACCATGTCAGAATTTTATGTATAGAATGGCAGAAAAAAATGTGCAGAAAAGCGAGAGAGATACCTAGCTGATTTTATTTCAATTTGATGTCAAAGTATGTAGATGTGGGAGATATAACTTATGTGTACGTTTCCTAACTCCTAATTCATAACCACCACCTCCGAGCATGGCTTATTTTATCATTAACTTAGCTTTATCAACATAACATAACTTTATAATATATAGTTTCCATGATCAAAACTCCTAAGTACTAAATATGACCATTGCGACGATTATAATTTATTTACTTGAGCGATTACTACATTGAGCAATGAGAATTAAGATTTTTATACTTTTGCTTGAATCCTTCAAATCTTGATCCAATTAAAATAATTTGTAAGCATTGTTGTGGCATGTCGTATAGTAAGGAGATGCTTTATAGGAAGAGAGATTCAATTTTAGGTTTGATTTTGTATATTTTGTTACCAGTGTACCAGTATATCATTGCTACGATGACATGAGTGGAATTAGTAAATAATTGGTTTCTTACCTCGTGGAATCATTTATGTATTCATTTAATGAAGTACTGAAAACTGTAGACCTGGAGATGATTGATTGTATGATTTGCGTAGTGCTTTCATGATTTTATAAGTTATTATAACATCAACATGTGTGCTTATTGCTTTTTTAGAATGAAAGCTTTTGAGTGAATTATTATGTTATGTCTAGGGACTCGTATGTGGCGCAGAGGAGCTGATTTAGATGGAAATGTTGCTAACTTTGTGGAAACTGAACAACTCTTGGAGGCAAATGGATACCTAGCCTCTTATGTGCAAGTAGGTCTTTTTAAATCCTAATTCTATTTTCTTAATAGCTCCCAGGGTTGGCTCTGTTATATACAGACTCTCTTAATAAAGGGAGAAAGAGTTAGATGAAGTTAAGAGAATGTTTAGGACATGATGGCATTTGGTACTTTTGTAAAATATATGTAATCCTTGTTTAGTTGCAACAGATATTGAGAATGCTTATCATTGTTGTTTGAGCTTTGGTCTGATCCAAACTTTGCAGGTAAGGGGATCTATCCCACTGTTATGGGAGCAAATTGTCGACCTGACATATAAGCCTAGCTTCAAATTAATAAATCTGGAAGATGCAGTGAGCATTCTGGACTTACTTGGTTATAAAGCCTTCTTTGCAGTTTCTCTACTATAGTCAGTTCCTAGAAAGTTTCAGCAAATATAAATTTCAATAGTTACTAGTATACACATACACATCTGCATTTGCGTAAATGATCTCTTATGTTATCTGTAATTATTTCGCACTTGTTTTTGTCATTTGTAGTGGCCTCACTGCATTATTCTTTTCTTGAAATCTAATTTATAATTTCAGCCCAAGGTAGTGGAACGCCACTTTTCTGATTTGAGGAGAAGATACGGATCTGTTACAGCTGTTGATTTAATCAATCAGGTACTTTTGATCAGTGACCTAATGTGTTTTTCTCATTTTATTATTAGAAGGAATAATGTTTGAATTGTTAATTTGGAATATTTTTTGTTCTTGTATCATATTTAACTATAGAGGGTGGAAATTTATTTATTATTTGTTTTTTTTCACTTTTGTCGAGATAGCGTGGAGGTGAAAGCCTTTTGAGCCAAGCATATGCGAATGCCATGCAAGCCCTTGTCAATGATGAGATAAGGTACATAGCTATTTTGATATCGCCCAGTGTTTGCCTGATCTTCTTTTTACTGGTAATTTGGGTTTTGATTTCTGCAGATACTTTAAGTTCCACTTGTAGCATTCTTATTTGCTTTGTATTGAAGTCTGCATGCTGATTATAGTATATGATTTCAGATATGTGCAGTTTGATTTTCATCGAGTCTGTGGACATGTACATTTTGAGCGTTTGTCCCTTCTGCACGACCAAATTGTGGATGATATTAAGAAACACAGGTTTGTTCATCAAAATGGCTGGATTCATACCTGTGTCTTTGCTTTCAATTTTTACTGTTCTTTTCTGGACGACGCTCAAGCTGATATCTTTGCTCTGTTTGGCCTCAAGGATTTGTGCATTTTGATATGTCAAGATCAACCACTGCAGCTTACGTATTTCAAGCCTCTGGGTCATGTTATTCAATGTATATTTGAGTCTTTGCAGATGTAAGCAAAGTTGGAAGTAGGAAACTGACTTACTGAGAGGAAGAGAGATAATTCAGGAAAAAGAGACTTTTATTGAATTCTTTGACTGTTTTCATAATAGATGCGAGTCTACTATTACAGGCTAGCCCCTTACCTAAGCTGTACAATCAATTACTAACATGGTTTTATTACATTGGAAAACAGTTATGTTGACCAATGACTTACATTAATGTTGACAAGTCATGTTGTCAGTGAGGCCTTTGTTCACTTGCATGGTCCACTATTCTTGAGCCATCCATTGGGGTTCTATTCTTTATTTGCCGGTCTCATGCGAATGACATGTTTCAAAAAGGGATGAGGCTAGGTGCAAGTCCCATCTGACTTTAGAGCAATATATACCCCTTAGGACTATCACCTAAGTTGAAAGATGTTCATGTTATGTAGTGTAGCCCCTAACTTTAGGGCTTGTTTCTCGAAGCAACTTCTAAAGTTTTTTTTTTAATGCTAGCCTACTAGTAAATATAAGAAGCTATTACATATTGATATAAGCTCGCATTACTTTATCTTGCCAATGTTTCTGGGAAATTTCCTAGTTCCATGCAAGTAGGTGCTCGGTTCGAATCTTCCTCAGTTAGGCACACTAGTATACGGCGGAGAGTTTCCCAGTGACTCCATCCATGAATTTGAGTAAGCATCCCTTGGGTTTCCTTGTGAGGTTTTCCTTGAAAAAAAGATCACTTTACTTTATAATGATATAATATGTCTCTTCATTTAATCTTCCCCTGAGGTTGTAGCTGGATTTGCAAGCATTAATTGATGCTCAAGCTATGTTAGGAGGTTGAAACCCATTGGATAGAGTGGATGTGTCCCCGCAAATGGGGTTTCTACTATTGAATGTGATAAATGAGACTGCTTGTAATGTTATACATACCATTGAATGGTTACAAGTATGAATGGAGACAATTTTTGGGGACTTAGTTTAACTATTGTGATTTATCTTTATTACATATCTATATTAATATTAATTGTGTTAGTTACATTTCACACCTCCTTAGGATGCTTTGTCCTCGAAGTAGAATCAAGGACAAATGTTAGTGATCAATTTTGAGCATGATTCAAGGATATATCATTATCTTGATTTTGTACATGAAAACTTCTATTCATCACGGAGATAGGCCATTGAATTTGTCGAGTAATTGGAAGGGTGCCATACATACTGCATGGATTTGGGAAATAATGTGTAGAAGATGATCCAAGAAAGGTAAAGTAGTATGGGACTTGAACATGGAATTCAGTTGGTGACATAGGGGTTAGAATGAAGGCTGTTTTGATATTCTGAAAATAGTAATGGACATATGATGCAGTCATCAGTTTTTCCTCCGACGCATTTTGAAATATTTTTTGATTTTGTTGACCCAAATTTTGTTTTCTATTTTATTATTTTGGCTATCAAACTTTCATACCTGTATTATTAGGGCCATGGTTACTAAGACTTGTTTTTACAATAACATTCAGGCTTCAACTAAGTAGTGAAATTCTTCTTCACTTAAAAGGGTACCTTTAATATAAGAGAGTATGATAATGGACCAACGATTTTCTCCTTTTTCTATTTGTCCTTGTCAAAATCTGAAATCCAATCCATTGAAATTGTAGATTCTGATCTCAAAGATGGATTCAACCTTGAAAACCTTCACTACACCTAGAATATTCAATCTATGGATCTTCTATGTGCAATTTCATGAAACAATTTTTTGTCAAATTTCCGTCAATAATTCATGTAATAATAACGTGGGATTATTCGTGGTGTTGTTTTTAACCAGTGTGCTGATTTCACCCTTGTTATTTTCATCGAATGAAAACTTAAAAGGGCAAAGATGTTGACCAGTTATCCTACTCCTTTACAAAGTGGACATGCAGATTGGGAGGTCCTGCTAAGAAATGATAATATGTGATACTCAAAATTACCTCAAAACTTCACACTATTGCTTTATCCCTTACTCTATAAATCAATTTGGTACCTTGGTAAGTTGAACGAAACCCTTATTACCCTTCTTTATTTATTCTTTTATTTTTCCTTCCATATAATATATATTATATTATATTATAATAAGATTATAATCATTAATAAAGGGGATGATGGAAATGAGTGCGACACTCAATGGCAGTGCAATTTAACTTGCTTCAAGGAGTTTAAATAGCCTTCAAATCCATGCTTGATTTTATGTTTGTCGACAATGATAACCTTAATAAACTTTAATTTTTTTGGATGATTTGTATGATCACAACTTTTCTCATCCTTAACAGTGAATCCCTTGGGAGATTATTTGTGGCTTTACTAATTGCTGGATTCCACGCTTGGTGGCTAATGTAGGTTATTAACAGCTGCTATTTATTGGATTTTCAGGCAGATGTGAAGTGCAGGAGTCTCAGTGAAGCCAGCGATGGTATATCACCATGTTAATGAATTGATCAATGTGTTTTCATTTTTTTTTGAGGGAGTGTGAAACACTAACCTCCTCTTCTTACAAGAACCCACAAAAGACGCCAGATCTGCGTTTTCATTAATTTTAGCTCCACTTGTACAAATCCCTATATTAGGTTGATATTGTGAACTGCAACTCACACAATCTGTGCAGTTTGCATCCTGAGTATTTCAGACTTTTCAATCATGGTTAGTTTTTGCAAATTTGTATCCTTTGGCCAGCAATGTGTAGAAGATGGTCCTTCACCCTGCCATAACTTCCAAACATAGTATGAGCACAAATGTTAAACATTCTTTTGAACCATCATTGTTTTTTGTGTTTTTTCTAATGTTGACAACAAATTGAGGAAGGTGTTTTCTGGGATTATGAGGGCCCTTTGCAAATTTAGTCAATATTCTTGCCTAAAATTTGAATTTCTCTGTTTCAGCCCTAGCCTTGTTGCCGCCTTTCACACACCTTGGGGGGACGTGGTAGAAATCTTCAAGCCACTCGGTGTGTCCTTGGGGGCAAGTCTCGAGTCAAGGCTATCACTTTGTTCTTGATTCCTCTGTTTAAGCCAACTCCTAATCGAAGCCAAGGGGGGTAGACCCTGTTAAATTCTAAGGCTGTTAAGGCTTAGTGTGATGATTTGTGATCAAGTGAATTATTTAGGAGTTTTGATGAAAATACTGAAACAAGATATTGCAATAAGATTTGTAAGCACGACAACATATAGATTAACTTAACACATGCTATACAAATGACATCGAAGCAAATGATTGTATGACAAAAATACCAGTCCCAAAAAATGGAGTTGGTAATAAGAAAGTATTGTTGTAGTGCTGAGAAATGTGTTGCAAATGCTCTTGGTCAGTTTGAGATTATTGTGGAAGATGAGTGAATTAGATTAGGGGGAAGGGAACTCCAAATATACCTGAAAGTACGAGGAGTGTGTCCAAAACCCTTATCCGATGCGGTTCCACTCGAGGAATATGTGGGCTGGATTGGAGTCTCTAATATGTGTTTAACACTACACCAACAAGAGTGTAGCCTGACGGTGTTCTGAGGTCACTACCCAGTTGTTCCCGCTTCCTCTGTGAACTTTCTCCGCAACGGATTAAATCAAGGCATTGGATTTTCACCTTGGGAGGTTAATTTAAAAATGATCATAATTAAACTAGTCACCCATGTTGCTTTTGATGCAGTCAACAGTTTGATCGAACCGCAGCGGTGTAGAGCATACACAACGGAGTCTTGGTAAAGTTTTAAGGATTTTAATCACTATGTTTGTTTGTTAAAAAGAAATAAAACCTTAAGGAATCTCTTTCGGTCCAAATGAACCTCAATCGGGAAAACAAGGAGGGGTTAATTTTAAAGAATAAAAACAATGTAAAAGATAAACAAAAGTTTTCTAATTAGTCCTACCACGCATCTCTTTCCCCTTCGGGTAACTTGGGAAGTCGTGGGATTAGTATTTGTATTACTTTGACAAATGGATGATATAACAAAAGAGAACCCTTATCAAAATATACTAATCTGCAAACAAAAACTAAACTAAAACAAGAAAATCACGAAAATTGACACCGACGCAAATCCCCCATGGGGGGATGGGGAGTGGGCTTTGAAGAACCTATTTAGAAACTTTATTAAGTGGTTTACAAAAAGGTTTGAAGCTGAATGCTCTTTGGTCTTTGTTATCTGGGATCCAAAGGCTTACAATAGGTAAAAAATTGACCAATATTGGAATGGAGAGCTTCGGGAAGCCTTGAATGGTTTAAATCTCCCTAAATCGGACATCACCTCCTCTTTTTGGACGTACCTGCTAAAAACCAGCAAGCTTTTATTAGTAGAAAGTGCCCAAAAACACTTTGGAAGTGTCTTTGGACGACATACAAAAATTGTAAAAAGTTCTAAGTTAAAAATTTGATTTTAAAGAAGGGTAAGTAACTAAGAAGATTGGGACTAAAACCCATCTTCTTAGGGTCTTGGACAGCCTTTGAAAGGATGCCAATAATGCACTAGTATTGTCGATTTAGCTTTAAAATTTAGGCAAAATACTTTCAAATGACAAGTTAAGAATATAACTCAAATTTGCTTGCAAAGGAAAGTAGATTTAGCTAGATCTATTTAACAAAAAATGAATTTTTTGTACGAAACTTTCAGATCTAGACTATGAGCTTTTAGAAGATAGATCTATGACAAATTTGACTCTAGGATGATAGATCTAAAAAAATAAAAGCTAGGAACCAAGTAACCAAGTAGATTTTAAATTTTAAAAGGAGATAGAGCAGAGGACAAGCTTGTAGCTGTGAAGATCAACCAAAGAGCTTCCGGTGGAAGTAGTTGGAACTTGGACTATGTCGAGTGAAAAGGTGAAGATGATAAGGAACAAGCTTGTTCAAGACCTTCTCGACGGTAACCTGTAACTAGCAAAAATAAAAACTTGCAGAGAGATTTGTGAGATCCAATGATATACATATAAAAGACTAGAGCAACATGATAATAAACTTATTGAAAATGCCAGATCTTGATCTTTACATACATATGAACAATATAATCTGTAAATAAACTTATTTAAAGACTCTTTCCTTTCGATTGGGAGCAATCCTGACAAGGTTAGATTCACAAATCAAGCAAGGAAAAATACACCATATATAGATTACCTCAAGCATAAGCAACAATATTCATCCGACCGAATGCCTTACACCATCTAGCCTCCAAAGCTATTCTTTATTCAAATTGAAAAATATAACAACATTATTACAATGGCAAGCTTTTCGAAGCAACGCTAACTAGTTTCAACGTGTTGCCGCCTAAAACACACTTGGACACGGGTACGTCTCCCAACTGCTGTGTGTTCCTGAGGGCAACTTATGAGTTGAGAACCCACTGTCACCTCAATTTTAAAATCCTCCGTTTAGACCACAACCCTAAAGGCCAAGGGGGGTAGTCCCTACCTACTAAGTTCTTTTTTGAAGAATGTTTTCTGGGAGTTGTAAATTACAAAAATGACAATCAGCTTGCAGTGATGCAAATATTTCAATGCCAAGCAAACCCTTTAACAATCGACCAATAATGTATGCAAGAGAGAAACAATCAAATAGTCAAAATGACCAGTACCGTCTTTACTCGGGCTATGGAGTCACAATAATCAACTTCAAATAATTTTCCTAAAGCATCAAGTTAAAATAAAGTGCTTGCAAAGTAGAGAAATGTAAATGATTGTAACAATGTTGTGTTAGACACACCAGGCACACAGAGAGGGGGGGTGAATCTGTGTGTGCAGTCTTTATTACTTTTTCATTTTAACAATCAACAACTAATTCATCAATGCATTATTCTACCATTTGCATAATCATTTCATAATAATCTATCATTTCATCATTTATAGATCATAAGCATCTGAATCATGAAGTCATAACAAGAACCATAGTACAAGAGAACACAACACCATATGATTTTGTAATCTTTTTGTATTTGTTTGTGGAATGGCTACAACTGTGAGGTAAAATTAGCACCTACTGATACAAAGAGCACCTACTCTTCATCCAGGACCCTGCCTGGTTTTCTTAGACCCTGCTAAGAAGGGTTTGAGGTATCCTAACCTCAAAAGCAAGATAAGCTTGCTTTTACAATTACAGCTCACTGTCTCAACATACTTATCACACACACATATCACTGTCAAGTACGCTCACTGCCACATCATCTGCTCGTCAACGCTATTCATCATCAGCCAATCAACTCTGCTCATCACTGCTGCTGGTCATAGGTCTGCTCATCATTCTTCACTGCTGCAATACTGATCATCAAGGTTCCAAGATTACCAATCTTGTCTACCTTGTCACTGGTCATGTCTTGGCTCATCATACAGTTCATCATAGTCAGTCATAAAGGTCAATATATTTTATCACTGTTCATGTGCATCATCATGATGTTCATCTGTTCACTGCTGCTCATCATAAGCATCTTGTTCATCTGCTCATCATCACTACTGCTGGCCATTCTATGCTTGTCAACCTCTGCATCCTCTTCACTGCTCATCAATTTTCACTGCTGCAACTCTGCATGGTCTGCTTATCAATCATCAAGGTCTGATTATTATCAAGGTCTTCATAGCTGTAGGTGTAAGTGTAACATTCTGTTGTTCAAGGTTCTGCAATACAACTTGTCATATCTTGTCTACTTTGTCACTGGTCATGACTTGGCTGAGTAACATTATTTTCATAATATCATACAATTCATCATAGTTAGTCACTTCATCATTTTACTGTATAGGCAATACATCAGTGACAGTTCTTATTGCATTCTTCAATACTGTATATCAATGTGTGTACATCATCATCATCAATGTGTGCATCAACAATTTTATAAGCTACCATCAAAGCGTGGGAGTGCTTCACATCATCACTTGTCTGTGCATGTCAACTTCGTATGTGTTTTAGGACAGACTACACCCATCATGTTATCAAAGCAAAATCAGTGATCATCATGGCTTATATCATCTTATTACTGCATAATTCACTATGTATTGTAAAGATGCCACTATATATCATTGAACATGTAACTCTAATACTTCTTCAAAACAGTTCGTCAAACATCTTATTGTATTAGCTTTCTGGGTATACACAATTTTAGAGCATACATACCTTCGTTCGTCTATGCACTGGAACTAGGGCATCATCTTCACATCATTCTTTGCATATCACTGTATCGTGTATGCATAACTTATTCATCCATACTGTATATCACTCTATTATGCTTTTAACAATACATGTTTGTATTGGAGTTAGGGCATCATATTGTGGAGCAGCATTTATCACACTATGTATGTATCATCACTACTTTGGAGTGCTAATGGATATGCATCAGGTGTGTACTTGTTATCATACCTTTATGTGTTCGTAGAATACATTTTGGAAGGATGTGGTCTGCTGCCCTAGGCCCGAATTTAATGCTGTCATAGAATTGTTAATGCCCAACCATCCAAAGATGTGAGTACACAGTTGACCACAAAATTTACATATGCTGCTGCAAAAGTGTGCTCCAATTCAGTCACTAAAACTTGGGTATAGACTGCTGCTCTTCCATCGAATTTTTGTCTTAGTTGACCACAAAAATCTTCATCTTTTACTTGGACTGTTTAACTGCTGCAAACTTTGGTTTAAAGACTGTGGACAAGCCTCCAAAACAGTCAAAGGATTTGGGGCTGAGTATATGCTGCAAATTTCAGACTGAAAAAAAAAACGGGTGTCTCCTCCTACTGCTGCCACCTCAGGCTGCAAATTTGGGTCTGCTGCTATAACCCTTTTGTCTGCAATTTCGGACTGTTTTAGGTCTGCAAATTTTTAGCCTCAGTCTGCAATATTTTGAACTGTTTCAGGACTGCAATTTTAGCCTCAGTCTGCACATTTCATCTTCGTTGGATTGACCCCAAGCAAGTCCAAAAGACTGCTGTAAACCATGTGAAAGATGTTAAAAAAAGGAAAGACATACACTGCTGTAAACTCGGACTGCTGCCCTACTGTAAATTTGGGACTGTTTTCTTGACTGTGGAAACCCTCTGAAATTTCAACAGTGACTGCTCCTTCCCTGCTGCTACCCGAATCTCAGTCAATGAATTTAGAGCTCTGTTATTCCACCGAATTTTTTTTTTTGTGTATAAATGAGTGAAATTAAGTTGTATTTATATAGATTTGTACCCCAATTTTTATGGGGCCGACCTGCCCCCCCCCAAAAAAATTTAAATTTAATTTAAAAAAAAACACTCTTCTTTTGGTCGGCTTGCCCAAAAGATGGGGTTAACACAACTTCAAAAATCATTATCTCTTCAACCGTGAGGAACCACGTGACGTGCCACCTACCGTTAGAAATGGCATGGTGAGGGCTATCATCCTATGATGGGCTTATTTGCAAACACATGGTCCTTCACCCTTAAATTCTTCAATTTGTGCAGGACATCAGATTTGACTTGAATTCATCTTGAAGATACCTTAAAGTACTTTTATGGAACCAAGGGCTACATCACCAACCAAGAGCTCTATCAGGACACACAGAACTCCTTAACAAGGCAAGGAGGACACCACCAAGGATTCATCAAGATTGAGGGCTAAGCAAGGATCCATGGGCATGTCCAAAGGCTCCTCCATCATACATCATATGATCATCAAATGCAAGAGAGCTTCATTCATATGTGCGTGAGGGCTTCTTCAAGGATTCCATCAACATGTCAAAAGGACACTATGAGTGCAACAAGAAGGGCTCCATCAAATGCTTCCTCCAAGTGGTAAGGGCATCATCAAGCATGTAGAGGCTCCAAGAGTATAATGGGCGCTAATTCACCAAGCATGGGTCCAAGGACTTCTTTAAAGGCTTCTTCAACCACCTAAACCATACAAGAGACCTCCAAGGGCCACGATCCATCATGACATCACCTGTGGGGATGCCGGGCCTTCTCCTAAGGTGCCATGACACCATCTGAGCATGAATGACCATAGAATGGGTCATCAATGCTTCTCCAACTCATCTAGGGCTTCTCCATTGTTTGCAAGCGCTTTAGCACCATCTCTAGGGTCTTCGTCATCATCACCAGGGTCTTCAGCATCATCAACGAGGTAGTGGTTCCAATATCCAGCCTTGTGGGTACATGGACCTTGTCAATTGGGTACAAGGTGCTTCAAGGCACAAACCCACTCCGTAAGGGGTCCAAGGTAGTGCAAGTGAGACTTGGTGGCATTAATGACAACCTATGGGGCCACTGCAAGTCCATGTTGGCATCATTGACAATTTTATCAACATGTTGTGCAAGTGGTCTTGTAAATTTTAGTAAATTTTATGTCTCTCTTTGACTTAGGGAATTAAGGTGTTTGTTCCAAATAAATGAACTATTCTAGATGTCTACCCCAAGAGACTATTTCCTTCGATTAGAGAGAGAATGCTAGGTGCTCAACATGGGAACACAAGGTTCTCGACTAGCTCCACGAGTCAAACTCAAAACTTGATGGGTGCTCAACTAGAGGACACAAATTGCCACGAAGCCCCCCTACGCCCTCTACCCCACTAGCTCCACAGGTCAAGCCTGTTTTTCTCCTTTCTAATGAAGATACTTATTTGGGGCCTATTAAACTAGCCAACACAAATCTGAGGATATGGGGTAAAAATCGGGGGTTGTGGTAAATTTTATCCTTAAAACAAAAATTAAACAAAACAAGCCAAGCGCGATATCACAATGGAGGTAAAGCCTACTCAATTGTGAGGTGCGGGAAAAAGGAGATAAGAAAATACTTGAAATAAAAATGCTAGCCAACGCGATTTCACATGGATGGACAGAGCCACTTCACTTGTGAGGTGCGGACAAAAAAAAAACAAACAACGAAGTAAACTAATCTAAATCCAAGCAACTTACAAGGTCATGCAAGGATGGGCAAAGCCACTTCACTTACATGCAACCGAAACCAAAATCACTAAGTACTGAAAAATCAAAATGAAGCACAACAAACTCCAGCCCAGGAGACTCTCTTGGGCTTGCTACAAGGGTGTAGATTTCAGCACTAATATTTATTAAGAAATGAGAGAGAAAGAGTGATTCTTAAACCGTTTTTTTGTGAGGGACTTGAAGTAGACCCTCTTGGGTGTTGTTGGTGCTTGCTAGTGGCTGAACTTGAGCATTCCCTCCCCCTGTGAGATAAAAAACCTGCACAAAACAACAAGCTATTGTAGCACAAAAGTGATAGAAATGAGTTTTAAACAAACTAAATTTTTTTTCATGCAAAAATAATTTTTTTTTCTAAGGAAAAACTAGCATGTGAAAACTTGAAAAATGATAATGTTTGAGTGCAAAATGAAGTATTTAAGAGCTGCAATAAGAATAAGAATGTTAGTAAAGATGCCAAGTGGTTTTCGAAATTTGTTGGACAATGGGGTATCCCACCCAAAAATCCCACTCTCCAGACTTGAGAAACTTGTAACAAAATTAGCTCAACAATGCAAATGGAGTGAGAAATCCACAAATTCTTGAGAAACAAAATATTTAAGCTATAAATACTTTAACTTCCCAAATTCCAAGCAAGCAACCCACATAGCTTGGAGTAAAACTATTACAATACTAGTCTCAAGCAAAAAACTTTGCTTGAGATCCCGAATACAAAATGAACCAAGAATGGGACAAGATCACCTCAATCACAATGCATGGACAATACTTCCTCCAAAGATTTCTTCTATTATCATCCAAACTTGAAAGTACAATGACTCCCTTGGACAAGAATGGAGCAAGAGAGCAAGAATGGGAGCAATGGGAGAATGAGAGAGCAAGAGAGCATGAGCAAAATGAAGCAAGATTATAAGTCATTCCAGCCCAAATGAGGAGGAATTCCCTCCTTAAATAGGAAAAATGAAAGAGAGAGGCTCTTTGCATTCTAGACAAGTGTCACAATGGAGAGAGAAGGGGGGGCAAGAGAGGGAGGAAAATTTGCTCAAGGAGGGAAAAACCATGGTTTGGGATCTCAAATATGGGGAGAGAAACCCCCTTTTAATGCTTTTAACCTTATTGCTACGTCAAATGGGGAGGAAATCACCATAGTGGGGCCCCTCCCATTGACTTTCACTCACCCAACCAATCAAAGAGAGGAGGGCACGCCTCGTAGAGCGGGCAACTCAAAACTTATTACATGCTTGCTTGGGGCCCCCCTTTGGGTCTTAAATTTGTCTTAGGAACCTAATATAAACACTAGAACCTTTACTTGGCCACCCAAGTGACTATAGTCACTTTTCCAAAATTTGGCTCTCTAATTAAATGCCCGATTTCTTGATTTCCATGATTGACCTGAGAAAAATTGACCAAAACCATAGAAATACTTGTTCGAATGAATTCAAACTTGGCCCAAGGGTGTAGGGGGTCTCGTGCCATTTGTCTTGAATACCCATACCCCTATACAACATTTAAAAGGACCAAGTAACCCTCTTTTACATTACAACAAATTGTCTTGAGTGACAATTTTTAATGACCAAAAATTAAAAAAGCCTATGCAAAACTTAATGAAATTCCGCTAGACTTAGGATAATGTCTAGCATGGTAATATAGAGCATTCCTAGGCCCCAATCACTCCATGGAATCGATCACTAGAACACCTTTCACCACTTTGGAGGTAATTTTGAGTGAAAAACTCAAATAATTAAAATCTCTAAAAATAAATTTTAATTATCGAAGTGAAAAAAGTACTCGATGAAAGGACTTCCCTAATGACTAAGTCTTAGGTGATTAAGTTACAAAAAACTAGACCTTCATGTTGATATATCCTTTCAAAATCCCCCGCAGGGGTGCGGAAATTTCATAGAGAGAAGAAGAGAAGAAGAGCTGCCTCGCTTGATATAATCATTAAGTACTCCATTCTTATCTTCAAGGCACATCCAACATGTGCATGGCACATTGTTGTCCACCTAGTTGGTTTTGGTGGTCAACACAACGAAGATGATCATGCTTTATTTATAGCCAAAGCAGGAAAGAGAGGGTGCATCTAACACTGGAGATAAAGTCAGAGTGCATGTTGAGTTCCATGAGTGATTTGAGAGACAAGTCTGAGTTTGAGTGGAGTGACAACATAGAGGAGGCGCTACCTCCCAAGAGGTAGGCGACCTCACTCTACCTATTTTCCATCACAGATAACATCAATCCAATTAACCCTTATCTAATTCAAAACAACTGTTCGCTAATCATGAAAGTTGGAGTCATCCCTCTACCTAATTCATTTGCTACCTCAAAACTTATCCAAGGTTAGACTCCTTATTCACTTGAAAGAATTCACTAACCATTGGGGGGCCCATTTGCTAACTCACATGGGCCATGGGAATTTAAGAGAGGGAGGGAGAAAATCTCACATGATGGTGACTCTAGTCTTATGTTGTGGGGTCTCAAAACAATATTAAATTTAATCACATACACCAAAACTAAGTCGCCTCTCAACCTGTGGAATGATGCCAATTTGACTTTGATTTAAAAAACATGACTTAGCAAGCCCCCACTCACTTTTGGAAAATGCCATTTTGTCGCATTTATTGGCCATTTTGATGCTTAGTTATCTAAATAATGCTTTACGGGATGTCTCGAGGTGAAGAGAACGCTCTGAGTGTAAAAACAAGCATCCCCACGCCAAAAACGGACTTCGGACCCATCAATTATTACATATTGAAGTTTTTAAACTAAACCATTAAAATGGCCTAATTTTGCGGGAAAAAAACATTTTCATGGAATCAGACGAAACTCTAGGGGGACCTAGTACATGTCCACAGGACTCAATTCAAATGCCAGACATGTTTATAAACATTGACACAGAGGCTCTAATAACCTCTTAAGGCCTAACCACCGAGACGACTACCCCAACTTTGTAGGTGTGAGTGAAAAAATCAGAAATTATTACTCGTTTGTTCAACAACCAATAATTACTGAGGGAAAAAACACTCTGGCTAGTCGGCTTGATGCTCAAGTCTGGGAAGCCAAGCCTTTTATAAAAATTGATCATGCTAGCACTTTTTTTACAATTTCCACAAGGGGGTATGGACATGTGTTACAAAACAAAATGAACAAACACCCAGAAAAAGCTTGGCGGACTTCTGAACTCTGATCAATGAACAAGTATACTTGTTTTGCTTTGCCAGCTCGCTTGATACAACCAACTAAGCATGACTTAGTAGGTAACAAGCCTCATATCTCAATGTTCGATTATTTGTTGTCATTTCATTTTCAAAATCAGATTGTCTCTGTAACCCTTGGTTGCGTGAGTCGTTTTATATGTTTGTGAATCATAACATTTGTTGTGTAATGAACAATAGTTTATTTCTGGAAAATATCCAACATAAGAAGTATAACATAAAAGAATCCCTATAGGATAAATAATTATATAATTGATAAATGAATAAGTGAGGTTTATTTATACAATGACCCTTGTGACAATGTACTTATATGCAAATTGCCTAGTCATAAAGGTAAAGGTTTGTGTCCCTTAGTTAGGTTGTGTCTTTTACATGATTATTGTTAATGTTTATGTATAAATTTCATTGTTCCATGGAGTTTCCGAGACAGGGGAGTGCGGGAGTGGGGAAATGCACAAGGGGAATGTGTGGAAGCCACCCCAAATTTTAGGGAAATTTCGGGGAAATGAGGGGACGCCAGAGTCATAAATATTAATTTAAAGTATAAAAATGATAAATCCCAACAATAACTATTACCATATAAAAAGTAAAACTAAAATGGGGTTGTTCCTAATGCAGAGCTAGTGCAGACAGCTATGAATGGGGTTTCAAAGCCTTGGGCTGTGTTTGTGGAGGCTTTGGTAGCTAGGGAGAACTTACCTACATGGGACAGGATATGTGATGATTTTGTTTAGGAGGAGACTCAGAGGGGTCTTATGCAGGGCAGTGCTTCTAGTAGTAGGGAGGATGAGGAGAATGTGGCTTTGACAGCAAAGGGGAAGAAGAAGTTCAAGAAGGGTCCCAAGAAGGGTGGGCCCAAGCAACAGGATGGGCAGAAGAAGGATTTGAGCACTATGAAGTGCATTGCTTGTCAGAAGATGGGGCACTTCGCTGGGTAGTAACCACAAAAGAAGAAGAAGAAGCAGCAGCAGACAACAGCTTTGACAGAGATTGAGGATTTTATAGCGAGATTTGAGAGAGAGTTTTCTCTTTGCACTAGACATGTTGATAGAGAGAGAGCATCCATCATCACCAGTGCAGATGTTGATAGTGAGAGGGAGCATTCCTTGTTGACAGGTTATTCTTTGAGTGCATCCACCACCAGCACGTGGTATATTGATAGTGGAGCTTCGAGCCACATGATAGGTGCTCGAGAGATGTTCTCCGAGCTTTCACAGTCAAAGATTGATGTGTAGGTAGTGTTGGGGGATGACATAGTTGTCAGAGCA
This sequence comes from Pseudotsuga menziesii, assembly GCA_001517045.1. Taxonomy (NCBI): domain Eukaryota; kingdom Viridiplantae; phylum Streptophyta; class Pinopsida; order Pinales; family Pinaceae; genus Pseudotsuga; species Pseudotsuga menziesii. The sequence goes on from LPNX010453006.1 coordinate 63,988, forward strand.
ATTTGGCGTGGGACCATTACCTTTCAGAGGGAGTCCATGAGTCCCATGATTTTGAGAGATGTACTATATGTACATGGGCTGAAAAAGAACTTGATCTCAGTTTCCATGATCGAGGATAGCGGTATTGTGGTGTCCTTCCTAGATGGACATGTGCGTGTGTTTCCCAAGACTGCGAGGCCATCTGCTTCATACACCATTGGAGTCAGATGTGGGAAATTGTACAAGCTCTTATTTCAGCCTCAACATGCTTTGGCACATAGCGGCGACAATGAGCTTTGTGAGCTGTGGCATAGGAGGATAACTCATCTGCATCATCCAGCTTTGCGTATGTTGAGGTATATGGTTACAGGTTTACCATAGTTCAACATGGAGCATAGTGAGGTATGCAGGGGGTGTGCTTTGGAAAGTACACCAAGAGTGCTTTCATGAGCAGTAATAACAGGTTGGCAGGGGTTCTTAACTTGATACATTCTGACTTGTGTGGACCTATGTCAGTTGTTTCTCTGAGAGGGTTCAAGTATTGTGTGACATTCATCGATGACCATTCCAGGAAGACCTGGATGTACTTCTTGAAGAACAAGAAATATGAGGAGGTCTTATAGAGGTTCCAAAAGTTCAAAGCTCTTGTGGATAACCAGACAGGGAGAAAGATACGGGCTCTCAGATCGGATAACGGGGGTGAGTATACCTCCAAGGAGTTCGATGGGTATTGCAGAAAGGAGGGCATTAGGAGACAGTTAACGGTTCCATACACTCCTGAACAAAATAGAGTGGCAGAAAGGAAGAACATATCTATTGTTGGAGTAGCTAGAGCTATGTTACATGATCAGTCACTTCCTTTCTTCCTTTGGGCAAAGGCATGCAATACAACTGTTTATCTTCAGAACAGGAGTCCCCATCGTGCCGTGGGGAACAAGACACTTGAGGAGAGTTTCACAGGCAAGCACCCTGAGGTGAGTCATTTTAGGATATTTGGTTGCCTGACTTATTCACATGTCCCTTTTGAGAAGAGGACAAAGTTTGAGCCCACAACAGAGAGAGGCATCTTTGTGGGGTATGATGAGACTTCGAAGGCCTTCTGCATTTATCTTCCTTCTTAGAGGAAGGTGGTTGTGAGGAGGGAAGTGAGATTTGAGGAAGAGCGGGCCTTCAGGAAGTCTAGAGAGTTAGAGCATGGAGAGTAGCAGGTTCCCACACCTCAAGTAGTTTCACATGTATCGTTAGTGCAACATATAGGTTCATAGGTTTTCAGGGTTACTAGACCACACAGTATAGGCACAGGTTCTCCAGTTTCAGTGGTTCAGCTAGCAGGATCTTCGGGGACAAGTTTTGGGTCTTAGGTTACAGGTTCACCATACAGAGCCTCAGGATCACAGGGTTCATCAGTAGTTGGCACTCCAGCTTCTGGTTCACAGGTTACTAGGGTTTCTACCTCTGGTAGTTCATCAGATGAGGACATACCAGTGTGGGAGTAGTCTTTAGGGAAGAAGAAGCTTAAGTGGCTTCGGGACACCTTGAAGGAAGCAAAGGAGTTTGGGACACCTAGGGAGCCAGTGAGGGCTATTCAGTTGCTAGAGAGATTGGGTATGGCATTAGTGGCTAGTCTTCGTGATTTAGAGCCTTCTACTTTTGGGGAGGCCTCTCAGCATCATGTTTGGAGAGATGTCATGATAGAAGAGTACCATTCCATCATGAAGAACGATGTTTGGGAGATAGTTCCGAGACTTGAGGGGAAGTCGGTGGTGACTTCTCGTTGGCTTTACAAGCTAAAACATGCTGCAGATGGTAGTGTGGAGAAGTACAAAGCTCGGTTTGTGGCGCGGGGTTTCTCACAAGTTGAGGGAGTTGATTATGATGAGACCTTTTCATCGGTTGCTCATTATACTTCTATCAAGGCGTTGATTTCCATTGCTGCGGAAATGGGTTGGAAGATCCATCAAATGGATGTGAAGACCGCATTTCTCAATGGAATCATACAGGAGGAGGTTTATGTTGAGCAGCCTTATGGCTTTGAGATTCATGGGAGAGAGTCTCATGTTTGCAGGTTGAAGAAAGCCTTGTATGGGTTGAAGCAAGCTCCTAGAGCTTGGTACTCCAGGATTGACTCTTACTTGCAACGGATGGGTTTTAAGAAGAGTGAGGCAGATCCGAATCTCTATTTCATCATGGTTGGAGATGATCCGCTCATTCTTCTGTTGTATGTGGATGACTTATTTATCATAGGAGGAGAGAGACCTATTGCAGCTTGCAAGAAAGATCTTGCTTTAGAGTACGAGATAACGTACATTGGGTTGATGCACTATTTTCTGGGATTGGAGGTTTGGCAGGAGCCTGGTCATATTTTCTCAGGACAGGGAAAGTATGTAGTTGATATTCTGAGGATATTTTGGATGGAGGATTGTAGGTCGATGTCTACACCGATGGTCACCAACTGGAAGAAGCTTCATGCTTCTGAGGGAGAGTTAGTGGATCCTACACTATATTGTGAGCTCATTGGTTCTTTGATGTATCTGGTTAACTCCAGGCCAGATTTGTGTTTTGCGGTGAACACTCTCAATCAGTTCATGGTTGATTCGAGGAGGGTGCACCGGGTAGCCGCAAAACATGTGTTGAGATACCTTGCAGGGACAGTGGAGTATGGTCTGGACTACAGGAGATCGGATGGGATCAAATTGATTGGCTTCACAGATTCAGATTGAACAGGCAGTGTGGCAGACCGGAAGAGCACTTTTGAATGTTGTTTCAGTTTGGGCTCAGCAGCAGTGTCGTGGTTTAGTCGGAAGCAAAAGTTTGTTGCTTTGAGTTCTGCAGAGGTTGAGTATATGGCAGCCAGTCAGGCCAGTTGCGAGGCGCTGTGGCTTTGCAAGTTGCTGGTGGATTTATTTGATCAGGAGCTGAGGCTTACATCCAGCTCTTTGAGAATCCAGTATTTCATGACCGGTCAAAGCATATTGAGATCAGGTATCATTTCATTCGAGATTATGTTCAGAGAGGAGCAGTGACATTGCAGTACATTTCCACTGATAAACAAGTTGCAGATATCCTGACGAAGTCTCTTAGAAGAGGCAAGTTTATTCACTTCAGAGACAAGTTAGGTGTGGTGATGAACAACTTCCTTGGTAAGGGGGAGTGTTGAAATTTACCTAGGAGTTGTTCCCCTAAGTGACTTTTGCTTAAGTCATTAGGAAAAGGCAAGTTTATTCACTTCAGAGACAAGTTAGGTGTGGTGATGAACAACTTCCTTGGTAAGGGGGAGTGTTGAAATTTACCTAGGAGTTGTTCCCCTAAGTGACTTTTGCTTAAGTCATTAGGAAAAGGCAAGTTTATTCACTTCAGAGACAAGTTAGGTGTGGTGATGAACAACTTCCTTGGTAAGGGGGAGTGTTGAAATTTACCTAGGAGTTGTTCCCCTAAGTGACTTTTGCTTAAGTCATTAGGAAAAGGCAAGTTTATTCACTTCAGAGACAAGTTAGGTGTGGTGATGAACAACTTCCTTGGTAAGGGGGAGTGTTGAAATTTACCTAGGAGTTGTTCCCCTAAGTGACTTTTGCTTAAGTCACTAGGAAAAGGGGTTTGAGTCAATTGGACTTTATATTAATGACTTGAGATGAGCATTAATTGCACTTTAGGAAAAAAATGCACTTTAAGTGAAATATTTAAAAAGTGAGTGAAATTAATTATTTTGTGGAGAAAAGTGATTTTAATCACAACCACTCATCTAGACTAATCTGAGCCCTAGGATTAGATGGCTTTTCATTCACCCTAATTTTTTCACCAAAGGGGAAAGTTTCCAAGTGAAGAGGCACTTTTGCATTTGAGAGAGAGGAGAGCCATTTTCTGAGAAAGAGGAGAAACATAGCAGCAACAACAATTTTCTCTTGGCGCGCATTTCGAGGAGAGAAGGTACAACAAGAGGGCACAAAAATTGAGGCAAGGTACAACAACATTTATTGCTGGTCCGTACAATTTGTATGGTACGGATTCCGTATAGCAGTACGAATCCTGAGGCAGAAAGTACAACACAGTTTTCGAGACAGATTTCTGGGCACATTTTTCGAGAATTTTTTTTTCTTGGGTATGAATCTCGAGGCAGTTTGTAGGCACGTATTTCTAGGTTCGTACAGATAGTCCGTACGACATGTCTATACAGTTTGTACACAGAAAACGAGGCATAAGAACAGAAAAATTTATGAGTTTGCATTTTTTTTTGGCACGAAAAACGAGGCATAAAATTTCATCCGGTTGAGATAAGATGGTCTGAAATTATTTTCTGTCTATTGCTATAAATTTTCCAGATAATAAAATTTCTCTCTCTCACAGGTTTTCCTCGGAGGTTGGGGTTTTTCCTGGGTCATTTGAGCAAAAATACTGTGTCTGAAATTTATCTTTGAATGTGGTTTATTTGCTGTTAGAGAAAATGTTGTAGAAGCTTTTCTTGTGTTTCAGTCCTATGTTGTTTATGAGAAAAATCTAATTTGCAACAGTAAAACAGATTGGTTTGGGCATTAAACAATGTTTTAAACGGAGTTGGAAACCGGGTTGGGAAAGTGCAGAAAATTCTACAAAATTTGGGGAAACACGTTTCCTCGAGATTCCCCCAAAAGGGGACGTGGGGAAATGATTTCCCATCTCGGAAGTGTGGGGGAGCAAGGGGGCACATTCCCCACCCTGGGTGATGCGTCCCTGTAAAACAGTGATAACTTTTATATTCATTACATTGCCTCTCTCTTCAAGGATGCTTTGTCCTTAAAGTATAAAAGGTTACATCTTCATTCTTGCTTGTAATGATTTCACATGATAATTTGTTCTTGAAATAGTCAAAGAAAGGAAGCAATACGATCTCTGAAGTATTGAACAAAGTTGTCGTATTGTTGAAGGGTCAATCCAACTTAGTTCGATCTTGTGTGACATTGTGTGCTTATAGGGTTCTTGGATATAACGTTTTGTATTGTGATTCCAAAAATGATTGCTCTTCTGAGACCAATTTGCATTGGAATTAATCTTTTTTTGGAATATAGTTCAAATATTGAATTTGTTTAGAGTGATACTAATACATTGATTGGTTGAATTGTCATCTCTTGTGATTGAGATGCCAATTTGGTATCCTTTTATCTTGTATCTTGCTTTTGGAACATTCATCTCACTTCTAGTGATTTGTTGATTGATAACATATCAATATAAAGATCTGTAATGTCCTCTTCCTTTTAGGCCTTGAGGCCCATACCGCTAACCTATGTGATTCCTGTGGGTTCGAGCGGTTACTGATAGCTAGGGAATCAGATCAGGACTGATGCCATCCATAGAAGATCTAGGGCATCCTCACTGGGTCAAGAAGGACCACCTTGGCCAAAGGCCACCTTCATGCATGACCAAGCTCTTTTAGGTCTCCATCCGCATGCATGCAAGTCAACGGCAAATTAGAAGATAAAGTGACCTAATTAGGTCAAAGATTAGGTTTTGCGCAGTTGAACTTTATAAATAGATGGTAAAGCAAGAGGAGACATCACTTATGATCATTATTATTTTGGGAGCACTTGGATAGCAGCACAGCGTGCAGCACAACAGTTGGGGTTGGAGACGGAGTCTTCAGCTAACAGGATTTCGGCAGTGAAACATCTGTCCTAGTCTTATTACGGGTAAGCCATACTGGTTCACCACTTGTTCTTCAGTTCATTCATCAGTTATATAGCACAGGGTATAGATTGTTGCAGTGGCACGGTGCAGCCGTAAGAGGGGGTTTTCAGCGAGAAATCCCTAATCAGCTATAGGGCCTCCAGCTCTCAGTTTCCTTCAGAAACTCAAGCACCAGTCTTATCACCAGCTACATACTCCGGCACTCCGCGATTATCAGCTCCATCTGAGCTCATCCGAAGGAGTTATCGGCATTTCCGGACCACCAGGGGCGTGAGCAGCTGCCTCAGAGAACCAAGACGCTATCCTACTTAGAGGGTTCAGAACTGCAGTATATTCCAGCCAATCTCTCCGGCACAGCGAGGCTATCAGCCCTGCAAATCGGCGGATCCATCGGACCCCTCCTTCCTTGAGGGCGTCACCTTTTTCTCTGATTGGGTGTCTTATTGCTGGAGCATTCACCGGAGACAGGAGAGATCAGTTCCTCTCCGATCCAGATCTCAGTACTTGCAGACTTTATCTGCAGCAGTTCAGCCAGTTATCAGTGGTAAGTGTGCATTCTATCTCACAAACCCTAACCCTAATTTTTCCTATAAAATAGGGATTTTTGCCTGGCAGTTTGTAAGCCCAGTTGTATCCGCATAATTGTTTAGAAATAGAAAATATCGGGATTTGGGATATTACAAGATCTCTCTAATTTTTGATGTCAAGTGGACATGTATTGCTTCCTTTCTCCATGGTTTGGATTTTTGCACTTAATGACTTCTCTAATTCAGTTGGAAAGGGGACATCTCCATCAATATGCTAGGAAACATCAAGTGTAACCCTCAACAAGTGTAGCGCTCCATAGGAAGGTGCCTAATAACCATAAAACATACCACTTCAAGTGTCATAACATGTGTGTAGGATAAATCGCTCTAGTCCTAAAGATTAACACATCATTTCACTTAGGCAATGTTCTCAGACACAAAAATAATATATTAAATTAAGTTACAATCATACCCTTCCAATAATTCAATGGCTTATTTAACCTTTACTCATCCAGTCTAATGTTAGTGTGACCCTATTAGATGTGAGATCCCTAAGTTAAGATGCATAGCTTGGCTACCTAAGTCAAGTGAAAGTACATGAAGTGAAGTATGTAATAGGGAATAAAGGGGGTCTTTATGAATTAACCATCATAGCAATGTAATTGTGATAGGTCTATCCTTAACTTTCAAGTGCTAGGATTTATATTGTTTCTTCCACATGTGTTCCTAAGGAAGTGTTGTGTGGATCATCCATTCTTGCACCTTTGTATTGCAATCCTTTTTTTCATTTTTTTTGACATTTCATTTATTCCTATTTCATAGCCCTTTCACTGGCTTAGTCCCCTTTGCTTTAGCTTTGGCTTTGATAACCTGGGAGGCTGGGACAAGGGAACCTAGCTTTTTGCAAGGAAAGCATCTCCCGTAGTTTTCCATTTTGCATTTACATTTAATTTATCGGCATCATCCTTGGGAGTACGATTGAATTTATGCATACATGGGAATAACAATGAGACCTTAGGTTATTACTGATGATAGATCATTCACAAAGGGGAAAATGAAGGGAATGGATGAATTGGAGCGAAATGAAAAATGGCTAGGTAAAATGTTCTGAAATTACTTAACTTAGTTCACCAAGGTACAAATTAGCCTTCAGACCAACACACTTCTAAGGTTGAGCACACCAAGGTTAGGCTAAGACATGAGTAATTGTTTTAAGTATATGAATCACTATACAAGCATAAATGTAACATCCCATGCAAACATATTGTCATATAAGAAAACATGCCAAAGTCAATGAGGGTTAGAGATGCCACAACACATAGAAGATCTAACACTATCTTTGGCTAGGCACATCCAAGGCACATGGACCACCTGATATATGTTGAAAGACCTCTGACCAGTTATCTATGAGGAGTCCACAAATCTCATCTTAGGAACAACTGATCAAGGTCACCCCTTGCTGAAAGAGGGGTAACACATAGTTTGCTTCTTTTTATGAAGCACCTTGTGGTCATTAGTTGGACATTAAGAAATGATCTTATCTAGTCTTTTTACACTGGTGCATTTTTCTGCTTGAGGTGCTCATGTTTATTGTTGAAAGGTATTTTCCATTTTGTACATTTGCATACGATCTTATTCAGCGTCAGCACATCAGCCACGTGTTACATCAGAATAATACACGAACATGTGTGATCTTTGTCGGGATTTGACGTTGTTAACTTTTGCTAGTTTGAGGTGTTGCTTTAGCTTTTTGGGATTGACTTTTCATTGTACCTGAATTTTGTTGAAAGATGTGTTAAATTGATTGTTTTTATGGTTTTGTTAGGCATGGTTATTATTGTGCTTGCATTAGGTTCTTCATCTTTTTAAAGTTCTCATTTTATTTCAAAAGATTTCTTTAGATTTAATATCTAATTTCATTTAGAAATATCTTATTTGTATTTGGTAAATTCCTAGTGATTTTTGATTTTCCTTATTTGTTGATCCTGTCAACTGCTACAAAATTGACTTCAGCAATCCTAACAAATGTTGTTGAAAGTAGAGTTTTGTAAGTTATTGCTGTTATATTCCCCTCTACTAGTTGTCTATAGGAAAAGCAATTCTTACACTATCTTGTATGTAGTAGTTGATATACAAATGCAAGATAGAGACTGAAAAATATTAGTATTTTATATTTGTGGATTGAATATATATCTTTGTATGTCCAATATACTGATCGTGCTCATTGTATGTTTTGCAGATACTTTTTGTTGTCTAATAGTAGAGAAACACTCGAGGAACAAACAGGTGTCATAAGAAGCAATTGTATTGATTGTTTAGATCGCACCAATGTGACACAGGTTATGTATCATATTAGAGTTGACTTCATTCTTTTAAATTATGCACATACACAATATGAAATTGCACACAGAGAGAGTGAGAGTCCTTGACACTATTGAATGTGGAATGATGAATACATCTATACTGATATGTTTCATGATAGAGACTCAATTTGGGCCAACACCAACATTTAAGCACACCAACATTTAAGCTTTAAAAGGACTGATTATAATACATTCTGATTATAGTAATTGACCATTTAAGTCACTTTATTAAAACTCCTGACCTAAAACAACCAAGTATAATACGTAAGAGTGTCTCTCATTAAAGCATAACCTTTATCACCCTCCCGTAATGGTCTTATGAAAAACAATTCCTTATCCCAAACTACATATATATCTGGATTAACCGCATCATAAAAGATGTCAGCAGTCTGCCTCAGAGTTGTGCGACTGATCAACGACTAAATATGATGATGGTGAAACTCAACCTTTTGGAAATTCTCCAATCTGCTCTCCATAGTCTCAAACCCTGATGCCTCCTGTATAAAATCACTCACCCCTCTTAAATGCATTTAAAATCCAACGGTTGAGGATTCCACAAAACGAAAGATGATATTGGAAGCATGGCATCTGACTAGCATGGCTGGTGCAGAGCATGCCAAGTCATTAACCACCTGTCCTCCTATTGACTCACTGGCCAGATTAAAGTCAATGTTGCATGAAAATTTCAGCCCCCCTAGGAATGATGCATAATCTTATTTTAACTCAAGACAAAAGATTATTTTATACACCTCGGTAGCTAATTATATCAACCCTCAAGAATGATACCTCTGGAACCTGCTGTAACCTGTAAAAAGTCCCATTCACAAGATACCTCTTACCTGTGAAGGCAACCTCACGTGGATGATTTTATCTATGCCACTCTTTAAGTGCAACTTGCAAATTCATCAGCAAAATTGTATTGCTATGGTTGACAATGACCCGCAAATGTCCGGCATTGCTGTAGGACCAATGAGTTGTTTCTTCCTATCATTTTGACATTCTTCTTTTTCGTCAAATATATATTCAAAAGAATTTAGACCAGTAGATAAACCAGCACACAACAAATCAAAACAAACCTGCTATGTTCTTCTTACATTCTCTTTTTTGTTCCTTCATTTGGAGGTTGCCCCTTGAAGAGGCAAGTGAACATATACTTTCATCAATTAAGATATTGCTATTGTTGGCATTTTTTCATGGCCAACATTTTATTAACAGCAAACCCTAAATTACATCAACCATAAACTTCATAAATAACATTTCCGCAATTGGATAAAGCCTTTCACGACCAGAAGAAAGGCTTATGCAACCACTAAACTCACAGTAACAACTAACCAAAATAGAAACAATCCAGATCTGCTTTTATTAATGGAAGGAAAACTGATTACATGAGTCTCCCTTGACCATGGAGGGCAAGAGAGCTACAGAACTTACTCCCTTATCTCCTACTATGCTCTTGCAACTCTTCAATGATTAAGAGGTGTTTCTACAACAATACCAAAACAAGACATTGCCAATGACTCCCTGAAACCCTCTATTTATCCAATGCCCAAAGGAGATGGACAATAAATGCTCCACTACCTCCATTTACATCGAAAATCCTTGTTTACATTTTCACCCACTATTTTTCCATTTTTACATTGAGCCAACTAATTCATTAATGACCACAACCTTGAGCAATACCTTCTTGGTTGCATTCACACGCAACTGGGACCCAACAAGCCCCCTCTACTATTTGTTGAATTGCCCTTGAGTCAACTCAAAGTGAGTAAGAACATCTGGAATCACACCTGCATGCAACCATCCAACCACCTCACCGTTTGCTACCTCCTTTTTTTGGCGCAGCCTCCTCAAACCTTTCTGTTACCTCCTCATTTTGGTGCAACCTCCACAAACTGGTGCTGCCTCCTTAAACCTGTCACAAACTTAGTGCAACATTCTCAAACTCATCGCAGCATCCTCATGCTGGCAACCTTTACCATGGATCTCCCTATGGCCATCAACCCATCTTACTGGAATGCCTCAGATACTATCGTGGGAAACTGCCAAGTCTAATAGGAGTTGAGGCTGCATACGGGGTTGAACTTGACCAACTGACTGTTGAAACATGAGCACCACATCTGTTCTTATCTATCTCACCATATCCTGACCACCGCAACTCATCACCATCATCCTCCATCGCCTCGGATGTTGTTCTATGGTGGTGAGCCCTCATGCTCAACTTCCCACCCATAGCATCTGCAAACTCCTACACTATCTCATCCTCACAGCTTGTCAGATGTCCTATAACATCTGCAAACTTCTGCACTATCTCATTCTTACAATTCGTCCTCATCCCGAGCGCAACCCTCTGCTGGTGTACTCCCAAACTCTTTTCTCTATACACAAGCTTTGCTCACATCCTTAACTCAGCTGCATGACTACCACTATCCAGATGTGCTTATAACTGTGAATTTGCTGCTCGGAATTGTTGGTCATAGACTCGATCTGCAACCGCCAAAACAAACCATACGACAATAAGATAGTGGAACTGTTGAAAACCCTTGTTTCACAGCAAGCTGGTTTAATGAACAATTTCTTCTATTTCACTTCAGCCGGTTATGCAAGGCTTGAAGTTACTTATGAAATTTATCTTGAACAATTTAAACACGCTGAAAACAACTAACAGGCTGTAATTAAACACATGCACACCATAAAATTTGACACAGTGATTTTTGGCAAATTTGCCCTGGATAAAACCCCCACGGGGAAAACCAGTTTTGAGATGAGAGCTTTTATTATTTCTTCAGTAAAATGTAGGACAGAAATTAAATGCACATGTACAGCAAACCCTAACCGTACAATCTCCTCGAATTTCGTGCCAAATCAGACAGCAGGCCGTACAGCAGATCAGCCGTACAATTACCTCGAAATTCGTGCCCTAATTAATGCAGGCCGTACAGCATTTAATGCAGCCGTACTTACCTCGAAATCTGTGCCGAATTAACTCAGCCGTACACAGTCCGTACTCCTCGGGATCCGTGCAGCATTTAATGCACCGACAGCAGCCGTACACCTCGAAAATCGTGCAAGCAGCCGTACATCCTCCTGGAAAATCGTGCCAATAAATGCAGCCGTACTCTGGCAATTAATGCAGCTGTACACTGGCAATTAATGTGGCCGTACACCTCGGGAACCGTGCAAGCAATTTGCTGAAATCTTCAGCTTCAAACCCTAACCTGGAAATTTGACCTCCTTGAGCAATTCGACCTCCCTGAGCTCTCTCCTTCTCCTTGACTTGAAAAATGAAAAGTCAACTCACTTTTGCCTCCCTCACTCCTTTTTATAATTTCACAGTGAGAGTGAAATTCACATTTATTTATTTCCCATAAATAAATTCACTCACTTACTCACTTTATAAAAAGTGACTAAAGTCATAAAATCACATTTAAGTGACTTTAATGTGAGGGTCACATTTTCCCTCTTAAGTGACTTAGGCAAAATAAAGCCACTTAGGGAATACCTGACAGGGTACAAAAATCAACAGGAACTACCAGGTTGATCTGTCCTAATAATTACTCTCAGGAACAATAATCCCAAGCTAAAATAAATCCACCAGGATCCACAACTTGAAGCAAGATGCACCTAGTCTTCCACACCCCTCACAACTAACTACACCATCTTGTGAAATCCACATTGCCAGAAAGCCTTGGTACTCAAGACTCATCCAATTTCATAATGTAACCATAAACAAACATCAAACTTATGGCAAAATACAGTTGGGATCCTGCCTCAAGGGGTTATCCCCAACTCCTCCAGAGTACTACATAACCAACATCATTCACATCATGCAGTCTCCAAAAGGAACTAGGGCATATAAATAGGAAAAAAAATTAAACTGAAAGAAGTCAATGGAGGAAGTTATCCACAATCCTCTACTTGCAACTTTTCACATAATTCTGGCATAAAGGTAGAATGAAAAGAGGTTCATGCACACCATACAGCTGCGCAACAACTTGTCTACCCAAAATTGCCAAAATAGGTTCATTCTGCAACTTCTCACAATATTCCACAACAGGATCATGTTGAAAACCTTTCCATAGTTCTGTATACAATAATTCTGTACCAAGCCTGACAGATGCATATTGGATGACGCAGCTGCTTCTAAGCCATCCACAACCAGGGATGTATTTTCCACAACTAAATCACCCAAAGCATAATGCGCTCTAAGTATTTTGTAGCTTCCATAAATATGCTGTAACTCATCCCTACTTTAATATATAATTTGAAAGCCCTTGGAATAGCTAAATCGAGTTAAAGGTGCCCCTCAAATCACTTAGCTAGCTCCAAGAGTCATGGCATGCATTCCAGAGATCGCCCGGGTGCACTGAAGGGCAATGCTTGCATTTTGTAACTATTCTGTATATGGCTGTAATAAAGAAGCTTGTCCATAACTTCCCAAGGTTGCTTCAGTATGCTTCCACGACCCAAAATTGCCTTTCCACAATTCCATAGAATCTATGTGTCTCTTTGCAATAATCATTGCCACCTTGACAATTCCAAAGCCTTCATGGATACGAGCATCTTATCTTTAGGTTCATGTTAGTTGATATCTCAAAACAAAATGAGAGTCCTCTGGTCTATATCCGAATAAAGCATTTGCAGTTTGCACCTGTCTTAACAACCTCACAGAATTTTAATGATTATCTCTAGGTTGTCAGTTTGTTGAATGCCCATCCTTATGATAGCATGGTGGTTCACAGAGATACACTTATGTTGAATTGATAAGATCTCTTGAAATTGGGTCTGCTTTGCATAAATAGAAATGCTTCAACAACCTTTAACATCAATAACTTTGGCTTTCATTGGAATGTGGCCTCTGCAAATCCTACAAATGTACCCAACAGATCAAATACAATCAAGTGTACTGCCAAGAACTGGGGTTGTAAAGTGATAACTGGACGAAAACATTGTTGGTCAATGGCCAGGACATTGGGATATGGTGAAATCGCTCCATGATCAATTTCGGTCAATAGCGTTTTTTTTTAATGCAAATCTGCGACCGCAGACTTAGAGTCACCCATGCCCTCCTCAACTAGTTGCAGCACCCTGAAAGTTGATATCCACAGTGCCATACGTATTGCATATGCTACCATTGCCATCAATGATGCAACTACCTCCAATGCCAAAGATTTCAGAGACTTCATCAATGAAAGTATCGACGCAGAACATTTATATTTCCAAAACTTTCATAATGGAACTACCGCCCAGCAAAGAAAAATCCCCTTTTTCTGGAATAATAATGATGTGGGGATGCAGAAAAACCACATGAATAGTCATGTAAGCCAAATGCATGCATGATATAGATTGGTTTCCCAGATTGAGATTATCAAAGGAAATTTCTTTTTCTCCAGAGTGAAATAATGCAGCAATAACAATATTAGAGTGCCCAGGCATTGATCCTTCCAATACACAGTAGAATAAAAACATAGATATAGAGAAATACAACTTTATCCACCTCAGGAAACCAGATCTAAAGATGGTGTGGCCAAGGATACCTCCAAACAACAAATTAAACATTGGTCCCCATTTCATCCATCTTCAGAAATCTTCTGACCCCAGGTTAAACAAGCGATCCTTCTCTATTGCCATTGCTGCCACATGGCCAAGGAAGGAAATATGCTTAATCATAGTTCCTGGCTGGTGCAAATTATTGGCACTTTCTCATGGCCAACATTTTATTAACAACAAACCCTAAACCACATCAACCATAAACTTCATAAATAACATTTCTGCAATTGGATAGAGCCTTCTGCAACTAGAAGAAAGGCTTCCACAACCACTAAACCCAGAATAACAATTAACCAAATTAGAAACAATCAGATCTGCTTTTATTGATGGAAGGAACACTGATTACATGAGCCTCCCTTGCCCATGGTGGGCAAGGGGGCTGCGGAACTTACTCCCTTGGCTCCTACTATGCACCTGCAACTCTTCAATGATTAAGAAGAGCTTATACAACAATACCAAAACATGACATGCCCAATGACTCTCCGAAAGCCTGTATTTATCCAATGCCCAATGGAGGTGTGCAATAAATGCTCCACTACCTCCATTTACATTGAAAATCCCTTTATACATTTTCACCCACTATTTTGCCATTATTACATTGACCCAACTAATTCATTAATGACGACAAGATTTCAGTGAAGGTGAAATATCAATAAATCTATATATTAAGGGCGTTTAATATTAGACATCATTCTTTGAAGTGCGTTGATTCAAAAGTTAGTCTTGGCCCCTGATTTTTCTCTTTGAAGCATATGGGAAGTTTGATTCTTCTATCCATTTTTTGTTGGAAAAGATAGGAATTCCTCATCTAAAATTTCTGTCACGTAGTTCAATCTTTCTGTTGTAGCATACCATCCACCTTTGTTCAATCTATTAACTGACCTCTAGAGCTATCTGCACAGAGATTGCTCGAGGGCAGAGCATCTCAGAAGTATGCCCACCTCCAAGGATGTATGCCTACCTGCCCGTGGAAAGGTTGCCTACCAGGCAGCATATAGGTATGGGTATCAGTCAGGGTGTACCTAGGTATGGAACCTGAGCCAAGCAATTACTCCTATATGTTCAATAACCAAGTGAATGAATGAAATAAGTGTAGCCTTAGCCACCTTAACATGCCAAACCCAAATTAGAACTGAAAATCCTTTTCCCATCAGGGGAGGGTACAATTCCATACATTTCTTCTATCAAAGCTATAGTAAATTATAAGATACAGTTTGAGCAGGACGTGCATATTATTAATTTTTCATCAATTATCAACGTTTGCAGCTGTAAAGTTATGTTAAGGTTCAGCCCTTTTGAGCAAAGTGTAGAAATTTGACAAAAAATCAGACTTTTGCCAAACACTTAGTTAAACCCAGATTTCAGACTTTTGCCAAACACTTAGTTAAACCCAGATTTCAGACTTTAACTGTCATTAAGTAGAAATACTTCACATGCATAAAACCCAACAACCATGAAGCTGAAACACTGAAAAAACTAAGTCTATTGCAGCAGAAAAATAACATAAAACAACTGACTGATAAACCTATTAAACAACATAAATTCTGGTCAATATGATTCTGGAAAAACCCCCTCTGGGGAAAACCAGTCCAAGGGAATTTTATTTCAGCATTTATCAGAAAAAAATGTCAATTTACAGCAGCATTTAATTCAACATTTAATGACTGTACCAGCACCTCAGGAAATGTGCAGCACCTCAATTTGCGTGCCCAGACAGAAGTACGACCTGTACGGCCTCCACCACAGCAGCCCTCCTTGAAATTTGTGCCCAACCAATCTGTACAGCCTGTACGGCCTCCTTGATTTGTGTGCAGCAAGAAAGGTACATTACGGCCCAGCAGTACGGTACAACAGTTTGTACAGTAAGGCCCAGCTGAAAAAACTTCTTGGGATGTGTGCCCAGCTCCTCAGGATTTGTGCCCACTTGAGAAAAAAATCTCCTTGTGATTGGTGCCCACTTGAGAAAACAACTCCCTCTCTCTCTGAAAATTAACCTAGCCAAATGCTCACTCTTGGAAAATGCTTTCCTTGCCTTGCACACTACCCTAGGCTCTCTTATAATTTGAAAGTGACTTTTCACCTTTCCCAATCCCTAAATCCAAAGGCCAAGATTTAATCTTGCCTTTTACAAGATCAATGGTTGAGAAACTTTCCCTCCAAAATCGGTTACTTTTAATTTTAATAAATTCACCATGTACTTTATGAAAGAAGTCCCATGACATAAGAGTCATTTAAAACTTTATAAAACACCATTACAAAGTCAACTAGCCTAGCTAGTGCATGGTCATTTCCGCATACAAGATAAAAAAATGCAGAGTGCCTCCAGAGCTAAATAGCTAACATAAAGTTATTCTAGAAAAGGCTGCAGTCTCAACCTGCTTTCTATTGAAAAAATCACCCCTGTAATTTATCAGACTATGTTTGTAAAATAATCTTGTTTGTTATTGAAAATAGTGAGGTCCAACGGGCATGTGAGTTCTGCCATGGTACCATGACTCACTCTGATTAATGGTGGTAATTTCTAGCTATTGTATTCTAAGTTGACTTGTTTATGTTGGACATAATTGTACTGAGTTGACATCTGATTTGGGATATAATATTTTCTTTTGTGATATAATTATGCCTCCAGACATTTATTATTTTGTTTCTTGTTAAAATGCAGAGCATGCTGGGAAGGAAATCTATGGAAGCCCAACTTCAGCGACTTGAAATATTTCGACAAGATGAAACTATAAACCAGCACCCGAATTTTGATAATTTATTTAAAATTTGTGAGTTCCTTATTACGTTTAACTTGGTTATGACATGCTAAAAACAATCAGGTTAGAGCGATTGCTTTTCTCATAGAGATTTTTCTCAGTGGAATAAGGTCATATGAATAATAGTAGAGCATGATTGATTTTCTTTCTTTGGAAACAATTATATTTAAAATAATAACTGTTACACTCTACAACATTAAGTTATCCACTAAATTTGCTCTGACCAACATTAAGTTATTCCATTAAGTTATTCTACTTTTGCTTCTTATAAATATAAATCATCTTGTTTTTTCCAGTGTGGGCCAACCACGGAGATGAAATAAGCATCCAATATTCTGGTACTCCTGCATTGAAAGGGGATTTTGTAAGGTAAATTATCATTCAATAGAACCTGATTATTTTTTGCAATTTATATTCTCTCTTATACAAGGGGCACTGATTTTGCCCCATAAGTCATGTTGTTTTAAGGAGGAATTGACCGGTATTTTTTACAGAATTGGAATTTGATGTGGGTTTTACATCTGGTTTTGTCAAATTATGCTATTCAGATGCCGCTACCTTTTCAGCATCACTGTAATCTTAGCGAGAGTTACCTTCATTATTCTACAATAAGATTTAAGGTGTTTGCAAGACAAATAGAAATAGCACAGATCCCAATAACTACAGCATAATCACAGTAGGCCAGAGGTTCTTGAAATTCTATGCGATGATCCTCCATATCAAGCTTTTTAGAGAGCTTGAGGAGAGATGCCTTATAGCTAGAGGGCAAGCAGGATTCAGTCCCGCTCACCAGATCATTGTTCACATTTTCACCCACAGAGCTATGATTGAGGAGGCACAACACCACTCTTTGAAAGTCTACTATTGCTTTGTAGACTTTCATAAAGCATTTGAGTCCCTTGAGAGCTCCTATTTCAGAGGCTTAGAGACATTGCCATATCCAAGACCCTACTGAACAACATTATGTGCATTTACGAGTTGATCCTTGGTCATCTACACGTAGGCCATAGGGTATCAGATTTTATCCAGAGTACCATTGGCGTTAAATAGGCTTGCCCTGTCCCCCACATTACTTAGGATCTATATTGATGAGTTGGAGGATTTTCTCCATGACCATACCTAGGACAGCGACAGATGCCTCCTTCACCAGGCTTTGATATCTATCCTACGCTTTGCGGATGACGTGGTCCTCTTAGCCTCATCTCTAGAAGGGTTGCAGAGACAATTGGATGCCTTTGCTCTTTTTTGTGATCTTCGGCAGTTGATGATCGTGGTAGAACCCAAGTACTTGCATTCGTTTTTAGAGGGGAAGAGATTGAGATCACCAACACCTACACATATGTGGGAGTTCAGTTCTCAGGACCCCGTTTAAGTTTTCGGTAGGCCCTCATGCCTTGGGTCAACAAGGGCTACGGATCTCGGCGAACCCACTTCCCCTTCCACTGCCATATCCTACCTGATCTTGACCCAAATTCCATGTTTTCCCACACCTCCTCCCTTTATGATATCCTGGGGAAACACCATATTCAAGTTACCTCTGCCCCCCCTTCCTGTTACTTATTCACTCCACATGGCATTTATGAGGTTGTTTAGGTCATTAGTTCTAGCAAAGCCGCAAATGAGGAGGTGTTCTAGGCCGAGCTCTTCAAGCATGGTCTCTACGCACTAGACTGTTACTTGGCTGATCTGCTTAACCACGCGGTCTGTACTGGCTTTCCAAAACCTTGGTCACACCATATTATTCACCCGTTTCACAAATCAGTTCCTAGTGCAGGATCCTAATAACTACAAAATGATCATAGTTGGCCATGGTTTCTCCAATATTTATGCTACAATCCTCCATATGCAACTTTCTAGTGAGTTTGAGAGGAGATATCCTAGAGCTAGAGGGAAAAAGTTGGATTCAGACCAGAGTACCTGACTATTGATCACATTCTTACGCTCCGATCCATCATCGAGGAGGCACATCATCTCTCTTTGAAAGTCTATTGCTGTTTTGTAGACTTTCGAAAAACATTTGACTCCATTCCAAGAGTAGCATTGTTCAAGAGGCTCAGAGACATTGACATTTTTGAGACCGTTTTGATTGCCATTATGAGATTATATGAGTCGGTTCTTGGTCTTCTTCTCACAGTCCACAGGGTATTAGACTTTATCAAGAGTACCATTGGGGTCGAGCAGGGTTGTCCCCTATCCCCTACTTTATTTGGGATATACGAGCTAGAGTCCTTTTTGCAGGAGCACATCCAGGACGGAGATGGGTGTCTTCTCCATCAGGTCTTGATCTCGATCCTTCTCTTCGCCAACTATGTGCTCCTCTTGGCCTTTTTTTAGAGGGATTGCAGCAACAACTAAACACCTTGGCCCTCTTTTGTGATCTTTGTTAGTTGACGGTCAACCTAGGTAAAACCAAGGTCATGATCTTCAACGGGTTGAATAAACTCCTTACATATCTTCATTTATTTTTTAGAGGTGAGGAGATTGAGATCACTAGCACCTATACCTATTTAGTGGTATAGTTGATATGACTTCGTTTCAGTTTACGACATGCACTTCAACCTCGAGCTAACAAAGGATATAGATCCTTAGCCATTCTCGAGAGATAGTCCTTTAGACACCATTTTCAAGACATCTCATCCAAGATGTCTCTCATGGACACTTTCATTTGACCCACAACCTTCTATGGTTCAAAGATTTGGGGGCCTTGTCTACTAGAAGCTTATTAGGATTCAACAAAGAGTGCAAATCCTCATTTGTCGCATCATCAGATGCAAGTAGGAAGTTTCTCATCTAAGCACACTTGCCCAGTTTGGTCATTGCCCAAGACCATGTTCTGCTTTGTCTCACTCTTACACCGTCTTCGAAGCTTCACTGACTCGAGGACAAGGCGTGATCGCTACCTCTATTTGGCCTCTCTCTTATCACAATCCATTACCTTAGCTAACCCTTTATATTGCACGAGATCTTGGTATGCGGGGATTGCAGATCTTTTGGCATCTGTTGGTATTGCGATGGACAAGCTTCCTCCATTTAGATATTTATTGGATGTGTCGGGCCACCTATAACCTATTAGGAAGGAGTTGAATATAATCATCTAAGACGACATTTATAAGTAGTTCGTGTAGATCACTTGGATCAACCTTCAGGGTGGGTTATGTCCAAAGATGGCCTTTATGCTACACATTTATGCATTTGATGGATGTCTCATTGTTTGGCCTCATTACACACTCTACCATTGGACACATGTTGCTTATATCCTTTAGGCTAGTTCAGAGTGGGTTGCCATCGTCTCTGAGTGGAGACATATCATCATATTGATCTATAAGACAAGATCTACTAGGTGTGTCATCTTCGTGAGGTTGAGATCGAGGAGCATTTCATATTTCGATGCCCTATCTACTACGAGATTCACGGGTGGTTCCATTGTCTCTTTAGGGACCTTCTTCTCACAGAGCTTTAGACTCTGATTAGCTTCTTCATATATCTTGATCAGATATGTCTAGCCTTATACTTTCACGAGGCCCTTTGGCTTTGCTCCCTCATCCTCTAGCGACATTCGCAATCGAGACCGACTTCCACTCAATGGATTAGTTCCTTCTTCCTGGTGCTCCTTGCTTCTAGGGGCACCAAGAGGCCGACAGAGGATGAAACTGCCTCTAACTATGGACCAGTTAGGACATGGAGGATCACCTCCAATTCAGCCTGATACCAGCGACATGGCTAGTCACGATCGCATCCCAATAGCCAAACGAATTCATCCAAATTAGAGTAGCAGGTTCCCCACTCCATGCAGTGGCACACTACCCATTATAACTCCTCTTCCATTTCTTCCTCTAGTCAGAGTACTATTTTGAGATCCTTTCCTTTGGCTTCAGATGTTATGAGAGATGCTTCCACTAATTCCAACGTTGCCAGTGCACAATGATATACTCACCATTTTTCTACCACAAATTCAAGATCCACTCCCCACGTACATTTTTCTTTTGTGTTGGATCTCTATGTACATCTCTCTTCTAGATCAACTCTCCATCTTTGGAGTTAGCTCTTCTTGTTTTTTGGTTTTTAGGTTAGAGACTTATCTCCTGCTTTTTATCGGAGCCGCTTTAGTGCTTGCACTTTGTATTGACATCTCGCATTGACCTACTTTTGTGGTCATTTGTTGGACATTAACAAAAGTTATATTCTTTATCTTTCTCCTTCGGAGATAGTGCTTTTGACACCATTTTTACGACATCTTGTCCAAGATACCTCTCATGGACTCTCTCAGTTGTCCTATTATGCTCTATGGTTCAGAGGTTTAGGGACCTTGTTTGTTGGAGTTTGGCTGGGCCTAAGCCAAGAGGGTCCAGACCCTTTTCCTTTGGCACATCATTAGATGCAAATAGGAAGTCCCTCATCACATCATCCTAGCAGAGTTTGGCGCTCGACAATTCCGACTCAAGGCAATGTTCAATTTGGTTTCTTTTTAGCATAAGGTCTAGAGCTTCCTTGACTCAATGAAAGGACATGATAGGTATCTGTACCTAGCCTATTGCTGCTTAGAGACTATTGCCTCTTTTGGTCCTCTAGGCAGGGCTTGGTGCTGGTTCGCACGGGACTCAATTCTTTTGTAATTCGTAGGCATTTAGATGGACAAACTCACTTTCTTTAGATATTCCTTGAGTCCTCTTGATCACCTTATTCCCACTAGATAGGAGTTAAATTAGATCATTAGGGATGGCATTTACATGTAGTGTTTCTAGAGTACATGGGTTAACCCACATTGCGGGTTACAACCAAAGATGGCCTTCTATGCTAATCACTTTTTCAAGTTGAGAAACAGACTCATTGTTCGACCACAATACATCCTCTTCCATTGGATGCACTCTCTTTGCATCCCTTTAGGCTAGTTTAGAGTAGGCTCCTATAGGCTTCTGGTAGAGGTTGAACACCAGATTGATTGGTCGGACATGATATGCAAGCTCTGCCACCCTCAGGAGGTTGAGGCTGAAGACCACATCATCTTCTGCTGCCCCATCTAGTATGAGATTAGAGGGAGTTTCGATTGCTTATTTAGAGAGTCCCAAACCCTCTCTAGTTTGTTCAAATTTCCAAATCAAATATGTTGGCCTTTTACATGTTGGAGGTCCTCCGACTTTGTTCTCATTACATCCAGTTGCCTTGAAGAACAACCTCCATTCAGCATATCACTTCCTTTTTTATGGTGCTTCCTTCTCCCTAGGGATCCAAGAGACAGATGGATAAAGGCAAGGGTCCTGACCCTCAATCCGTGTGAATTCAGAGGACCGTCCACACTTTACAGGGACTCCAACAACATCGCAAATCCATATCTTACTCTAGTAGTTAGCAGAGATTGTTAAGACTCTAGTGGTAGACCTCCTCCTCTAGACAATAGAATAGTACACCATCCAGTTCCCCTTTTGACACTCCGTCTATACAATCCTCTATCTTGAGCTTCCTTGATTTGGCCTTAGATGCTAAGAGAGACAGAACCTGTAGATCGTGAGACACACACTTCATTGCTTGTTGCTTATTTTCCCAAATCTTAGATTTGCCTGTATTATGCATCTTTCTCCTAGAGGGGCCTCCCGCTTTGGAGTCTGGAGATTGTTTCCACATTGTTTAGACTAGATCCACACTTTCTTTTTGCATACCATTTCTCTAGGGGCCTTTTTAACGCTCCCACTTTGTATAGTCGAGATTTCTATTTTAATTGATCATCAAGAAAAGTTTATAAAAAATATCATTTATTTTAGTCTTCAAGAGGAGTTTTCATTCCATTGGTATCGGAGCAAGTTGACGCCTGCTGTACAGTTGCCGCCGTCAAGGGTCCAGATCGCCATCCAAGCCATTGCCACTCGTTGCCCCTCCCCTTTGCTGCTTGACCCCGCCGCGCCACATTTCCATCCACCGCCCACGTCCCCCTCTCTGTCGCAGTCGCTCGCCACCCCTGTTCTTTGCTCTTCCTCGCCTCCTCCTTTCTGCTCTCCCCTGCGCCATCTCTTTTGCTCTTCCCCGCGTCCCTCCACATCCTCTCTGCTTCCCATCTCCCCTCGGCCTTTCGTTCGTGCACTGGGAGCTGCGCTACTCCCCATCCCCATTCCCACGTTCTCCATCTTGCTGCCTCCTCTCCTTCCCTCGCCACTTCACTCACGTTCCTTCCCTCACCACCTACGGGTCTCGACCTGCCATCCCCGCACCCACTCTTCCCCACACCTGCGCACCTTCCATTCCCTTCCCCCTTGGCCTTCTCCCACGTGCTGCGACTCACGTTGCTCCCCATTCCCATATGCGGGAGAATTCCCTCCTTGCATCACTCACGCCAGCTCCATCCATGTTTTTTTTCTCTGCAGTCATAAAATTTTAATAAAATTAAATATTATATAATACTATTATATTATTATATTAATATTTAATTTCTTATTAAATTTTTTATAATTAAAAAAAATCGTGGCTGGCTTGGAATGGACAACTAATAAAAATAAGTCGAGATTCAACATATAGAGAATTCCAGCTATCACTAGACTGGGAGATTTCAACGCTAGATTGGACCAACAGGAAGAAAAAGTCAACAAAAAATATGTAGAGCTCAAAGGTGGAAATCAACAAAAATAATAATGCATTAACGTCAGCCGTCACAGGGCTCAAGGCATGAATAGAGCAAGGCATCAATGCTTTGAAGGCATATCAAAAGAAAACTCAAGAGTATCTCGACAATATCTTGGCCAGATTACAACTACATACTTTAGTTCCCCCACCTAGCCATAACCCACCACTAGACCCCTTAAATACACCTCATCCAAATACACCCGAAACACCAGAACATCATGACACGACGCCACCCCATGAAGTCCTTTTCTTTAACATTCCATCAATATCAATTCCCCTAACACACGAGCACTAGATAAGAGTAAAACTAGAATTACCCAAATACGATGGTGACAAAAAACAATGCATTGCATGGATCAATAAAGCAGAAGAATACTTTGACATCCATAAGATACAATACGTTAGTGAGAAGATTAAATATGCCGCCATGCAATTGGAGGGTAACATTACAATTGGTTGTGGTGGAAGACTTCTTTGCCAAGATCACCTGATTGTAGCAAAAAGGTAGTGTAGAGTCTGTAGATGAGTACACTTGTGAATGGGAAGCTTTGGCTACCTGATTTCCTCTGTAAACCGATGACTAATGACTGCAAACATACATACATCGACGGAAGCCGTACATTCGAGATGAGTTGGAATTAAATAATGTTTCTACCATGGAGAAGGCAAGACGTAAGGCCAAGATCATCGAGAACAAGTTCAAAAGGTCTGCTCAGATTAGTTTCGACAAAAACTACTCCAAGAGGAAGCCTCCCTAATTAGCAAATACGGGAACTTCAAAATATACGCCGCTGCATCTAAGGGAAGGAGCAAAACCTAGTTTGGAGGCCCAAAGGATGAAGGAAGGAAAGTGCAACTATTGTGGAGAAAAATGAGATCCTAAGCATAGATGTTTGCAAAAGAGTAACCCCCATAAGTTGTATGCCTGCGAAGCCGAATCAGAAGAAGAAGACTCTGAAAGTGAAGAATCAAGTGAGGATGATGCGGGAAATCTACATGACTGCCACTCAGAGCTAGAAGATGATACACCAAAGATATCATTAGCCTCCATTACAGGAATATCCCAACCTCAAACACTGAAGCTGAAGGGACATAAAAAACAACAATGTCTCGATTCTCATAGATACTTGTGGTTCCCTTAACTTTATTAATGTTAATCTTGCTAAGAGATTCAACCTATTCGTATACCCAGTGCCTAACATGAAGGTTATGGTAGCAGATGGTAAGGAGATTGAAAATGTGGGAAAGTGTCATAAGGTTAAATCACAAATGCAAGAGTATAACCTAGAATCAAACTTCTTTGCAGTAACTCTTGCAGGAGTAGACGTGGTATTGGGAATCCAATGGTTGCAAACATTGGGTACTTACTCCACAAACTATTAAGATCATTTTATCAAGTTCAAGTGGTTAGGGAAAAAGTACAAATTGTACTGTTTCCAACCCCCCCAAATGCAATTGGTTACATCACATCAAATGGAAAGGCTGATTTGAAAAGGAGCACCTGCTTACATAATTTAATGTCAAGAGATGGAGTTGCTAACATGTGAAGGAGATGACTACAAACCATCAGACTTACAAGAGCTAATCCAAAAACACCACAAGGTGTTCCAAGAGCTTCCGATGAAGCTCCCACCAAACAGGAAGATTAAGCACACAATTGATGTAGAACCAGGTGCAAATCTTGTCAATATCAAAATGTACAGATATTCACATCACCATAAAACAGGGATCGAAAGGTTAACCCAAGATCTGTTAAAATGTGGTGTTGTTTCAAAGAGCAGAAGCCCTTATGCAACTCTAGTAGTGCTAGTTCGAAAGAAGGATGGATCTTTCAGGTTGTGCATATATTACAAAAGGTTGAACAAGATAACAATCAAGAATAAATTCCCTATCCCATTCACCAATGAGATGTTGGATGAACTTCATGGACCTAAGTATTTCTCAAAACTAGACTTGAGATCAGGGTATTTTCAAATCAGGGTTAGATTAGAAGACGTAGCAAAAACTACTTTCCGTACTCATGAGGGCCATTATGAGTTCAAAGTAATGCCCTTCGGATTAACTAACACTCCAGCCACTTTTCATGCCACAATGAACTAATTGTTCTAGCCATATTTGAGAAAGTTCGTATTAGTATTCTTTGATGATATCCTCATACATAGCAGAACTTGGAGAGAGCATATCCAACACCTAGATCAAGTACTCACCATCTTGGAAGAACATCAATTTTATGAAAAAATGTCTAAATGCACTTTTGGAGAAGAAGTGGACTATCTTGGCCATAAAATATCAAAGGAAGGAGTCAAAGTTGATCCAAGCAAGATCAAGGCAATCATTGAGTGGCCCAAACTAGATAACATCTCAAATCTAAGGGGATACGCTTTGACAAGATATCACCGGAGATTTGTAAAAAGTTATGCTCATAAGACTGCCCCGTAACCAATCTATTAAAGAAAAAATCATATCAATGGAATGATGAAGCAAAAAAATGTTTGAAGCATTGAAAAGCATCATGTCATCAACGCTAGTATTAGCAACGCTTGATTTCCCAAAACCCTTTATAGTTCAATGCGATGCTTCTGGATTTGGGATAGGAGCAGTCTTGATGCAAGAAGGTCATCCAATAGTGTTTGAAAGCTGAAAGCTCAACAAGAGAGAGATTTTAAAGTCCACATATGATAAAGAAATGCTTGCCATAATACATGCACTAGCAAAATGGTGACAATACCTTCTAGGGAGCAAAATCTTGATACAGACAGACCATAATAGTCTTCACTATCTCTTACAACAAAAAACATTGTCATCTGAACAACATAAATGGATAGAAAAACTTGCTACATTTGACATGGAGATATTGCATAAGAGAGGAAAGGATGATATAGTTGCTAATGCCCTATCTTGAAAAGATGAAGCAGCCAAAGATTATACGATTTTAGTTACAGTTCTAGACCGGTTGGATGAAATTCGAGGTGAATATGCCAAGGACCCAGACACGTGTTTTAATCAATGATCCTAATCAAGGTCCAAAATTTGAATGGAGGAATGACATCTTTTGGTATAAGGGAAGGATTTACTTAAGCCCAACATCAAGGTCTAAGACTAAGGTGTTGATAGAATCTCATGATTCACCAGGTGCCGGACATGTAGGTTTTTTGAAAACTTACTACAATACCAGACAATCCTTCTATTGGAAGGGAATGTATAAAGACATTCAAAAGTATGTAGCCGATTGTGACACATGTCAAAGAAACAAAAGTGAAAATGTCATGACTCCAGGGCTATTCCACCCGCTTCACATTCCAAACCAGAAGTGGGAGGACATCTCCATGGATTTAATTGAAGGGTTACCCTTATCTGAAGGCAAGGGAAACATCTTCGTGGTAGTGGACTGTTTAACGAAATATGCACATTTTATGGGTATCAAGAAAACTGACAATGCTAAACAAGTTGTTGAAGTATTTTGTAAAAATATTTACAAATTACATCGATTTCCAAAAATCATTGTTAGTGACAGAGATGCCAAATTCACAAGCAATTTTTGGAAAGAATTCTACAAACAAATTGGGATCATTCTTAACATGAGCTCAGCTTATCATGCCCAGACAGATGGGCAAATGGAAGTTGTCAACAAATGTTTGGAAGCCTATATTTGTAGTTTCAACATTGACAAGTAGAACAAATGGTTACAATGGTTACATCTTGCAGAATGGTAGTATAACTCCACCTTTCATATGTCAACTAAGATGACACCTTTTCAAGCATTATATGGTTATGGGCCTCCCAGATGGAAGGAAATCGTTCAAGGTGTTGCAAAAGTACCGACAATAAAAAGTCAACTTGAAGAAAATTAGAGAGTATTGCAGGTACTCAAGGATAATTTAACTATGGCACAAAATCGTATGAAGCAACAAGCCGTCCAACATAGAACAAAAAGAGAGTTTGAATTAACAGATTTGTAAGACTTCCGCCATACAAGCAATTGTCACTCAAGCAACAAGGAAAGAATAAACTGGCCCCTAAGTTTTATGGACCATATCAAATTATCTGAAAGATTAGCCCAGTAGCTTATGAATTGAAGTTATCAGTCAAGAGTCGAATTCACAATGTTTTTCATGTTTCGAATCTGAAAAAATTGTTTGGTCAACATCAATCTACTCAGACAACATTTCCTACCCTGGATGAAGAAAGGAAGCTTGTTTTAGAACCAAAATCTGTCATTGACATCAGATAAAGAAGATTATGTTCTCGAATAATTAAAAAATACCTTATTAAGTGGAAGAATTGCCCAGAAGAAGATGCTTCATGGGAGACAAAGAAGTTCATTCAGCAGTACCCATCATTGCCATGCTTTGCGGACAAAGCATTTTAAAAGAGGAGGGCAATGCTATACATAAAATAATTAAATACACGCAAAAAAATGATAAAAAGTAACAATAAAAACTAAAGCATCATATAAATTTATATATATGTAAAATACAATTAAATTAATAAAGGATATGTAATTAGCATAATTCTAAAAAGAAAGAGAAATGACTTTATGTAAAACTCTCAACCCGATACAGATATATATAGTCGGGATTTCTATTGTAATTGGTCGTCAAGAAAAGTTTATAAAAAATATTATTTATTTCAGTCTTCACGAGGAGTTTTCATTCCACCATATTCACTAAATAACCTAAAGTAGAATCCCTGTCATCTCTGTCTCCCACAAAATCTGCATCAGAGTATCCAACAGGTCTGAAATCTTTATTGCTTCTGTACATAATCCCAAAATCCTTTGTTCCTTGAAGATATCGAAGTACTCATTTTGCTGCATTCCAATGACTCTCTTTGGCTTCCTGCATATACCTAGAAAGGATGTTTACTGCAAAAGATAAGTCTGGTCGAGTATTTGTCAGATAGATTAAACTTTGTATTAACTGCCGATACCTGGTATTGTTGTCAAGTTCTCCCCCCTTCAAACTTAGAAAGTTTTAAGTTTTGGTCCATGGGGGTGATAACTGGTTTGCAATCCTCCACTCCAAACTTCTTTAACAGTTCAGAAACATACTTAGTTTGAGAAATAAACATGCTTTTTTCTCCTTGTATAACTCCAACTCCAAGATAGTAGTGAAGTAAACCCAAGTCTGTCATTACAAAACCTGTTTAAAGTTTTTTCTTCACCTGAGAATTTTGGTCATCATTATTACTTGTGACCAACAAATCATCAACATACATCACCAAAATGATTATGTTGCTTCCTTCAATTCAAACATACAAAGTGTCATTTGACTCACTGTGGAGAAAACCAACTCTCTGTAGATAGGCTTCCATTTTAGCATACCAAGCTCTAGGTGCTTGTTTTAACCCAACAATGCATTAACCAATTTACACACTTTCCTTTCTCTCCTTGGAATCTCAAAACCAGGAGGTTGAGTCATATATACATCCTTCTGTAAATGACCATTCATAAATGCATTCTCATCCATTTGGTGCACTTTCCTGATAGTATTCTACTTAGCTGTTGGAGCAAAGGTTTCTTCATAATCTATCCCTTCTTTCTGAGCAAACCCTTTTTCCACCAATATAGCCTTGTACTTATCAATTTCACCATTTGCCTTATACTCTATTTTGTAAACCCATTTGCCACCAATGGGTTTAACTTGAAGTTCAATCAACAGTCTTCCAAGTGTGGTTTTTGATCACTGCCTCATACTCATTTTCCATTGCTTTTCGCCATACTTCATGTTCAATAACTTCTGCAAAAATGGAGGGCCCAGTAGTTACATCAGCTGGGAGAGCAAAATTCATTGGATCCAACTTTGAACTTCTAGCACCTGTTTTATGTTTGTCATTGGACTGGACTTCCTTAAGAACTTGAGTTGTCCACTTTGGAATCTTTTGTGTGAAACTTGTGCTGGAGTTGATGTACCAACAGGAAGAGTATGATCTAAGTTAACTTCAGTTGAATCTACTAAGTCAACTTGTGAAGAATTTTCTAACTCTTGATCTTTCATTTTATTATCAAGTCCATCTCAAACCAAAGACTGCCACTTGAATTGTGTATTTGTTACATTCTTTGTTGCTCCTTAGTCATCTTTGAATTGTGTATTTTTTCCAAATGACTAAGTTGCTTATCAATTTCTTCTGCACTAAGACCCTGTTTCTTAAAAAATGACATCTCGGCTGATTAAAATTTTTCATATCTTACATACCTTGCATACCTTAAATGTGCCTCTTGCTTGAAGAATCTTACATACCCAGGTTTTGTAGTTTTTCTTGTTCTTCAATTAAGGCATTATAGAAGGTGTTGAAATCTTTGGGGGCGGTAGCTGCAAACAAATTCTTCATGGTCTAGTGGTTGGAAACAAAAACTTGATAAAGGGAGTGCAGACTATTAAAAACAATTTTAACTTTTAAGTAATTGGGTTTGTTTCTCTCTGCAGTCAGGACCACATTCCTTCAATTGCAATTTTAGTTGCTTATTTGACCTAGAAAACATTTTATTCGGTCAGTGTCTTGAGGGTTCAATCCCATTTATTGTTGCTCGAGTTAAGTTTACAAGTGCCTTTTGGTTTAGAGAATATCTTCTTGTCTAATATTAATCTTTTACACAAAAGGTTTTTTTATTTTTTCCGTTTTGATTCTTGCTTGGTGTTGGAAGGCATTGGACTCCTTTCTCAAGGGTTTTTTAGTGGCTGCATCAACTTGAGAATTGTTGCTTGTGCTGTTCTTGACCTATCTTATTGTGTTTGGAGTGACGCCACAAATCAATTTTCGACATGCATTCTATAAGTTTGGGATGCATTGATTTTATGATAAGTATGTTAAGTTAGGAGTAAGACATATAATCTTTTGTGATAGCCTTTCTTGATTACTTTCTATTCTTTATCATAATTATCATGTGTACTTGTTTGCAAGTGTAAAATCAGCTTAAAATAATAATATTAAACTAATTGGTCTGAACAGGAACATACATTTGTTTACAGCTCATTTCATCGTCTTCTAGAAGTCAACTTCATGGCTTTATCACTTTTTAACTTGCAATATTTTCTTATTAGGTACGGTCAACGTACAATCCAAGGTATACTTGGTGATGGTCATCATGCCCTTGCACGATACTATTTCAACAACTTTTCTGATGGTGTAAAACAGGTTTGTATGACAACAGAGACTTTATATGGTTTTCCATTTTATATGTAAATATTTACTTTCTAATTAATTAGAGAAAAATGTGTATATTTGAGATGCTTCCTTTAAGTTTGATATAATTTTCAAGTTGCTAGTCTATTTGAAAACAAGCGTAAAATGCTAAGAGCTCAAGAATACTATATACTTATTAAATGAATATTGGAACCAGGAATATGAATACTTGATACAAGAGAATAACATGGAATCATTTTTAATAACGTATGAATGTGCACACATGGTATATCCCGGAAGACAAATAGCATGGTATGTGTTATCACCTGGAAATTCCCACGCTGCAGAACTTGAGGGAGTTCAGATAACACTAGGAAATAAGCCAGTGTGACTTTGCTTACTTCCTCTCACTTCAAAATTATTGTTTGCTAACTTCAGTTATCCTTAAGCGATCTAAGATATTAACACTTGAAACAGCGAACAATTACTGACCTTAAATAAAGTAAAACCTGCTGTTATGTTTTAAATCTACAATAAAAATATAAGAAACATGGTGCAGATTGTCTAAAATAATAAAAATTGCATGGGAAACAAGACAGCATTTTGTACTATGTTGGGCACACAAATTAAATACTGCAGTTACTATTTAGGTGTTTTCTCTCTTTTTGCACAAAAATCGAGAAAACAAGCTAATCTCGCTGTTTTTAACAGAAAACTAACTAATAGGAAACTGAATGTCTAATCTATATGC
Organism: Pseudotsuga menziesii; assembly: GCA_001517045.1. Classification (NCBI taxonomy): domain Eukaryota; kingdom Viridiplantae; phylum Streptophyta; class Pinopsida; order Pinales; family Pinaceae; genus Pseudotsuga; species Pseudotsuga menziesii. The sequence goes on from LPNX010453006.1 coordinate 95,300, forward strand.
CCTATATGCCTAGGATGGAGGAATTAAATAATTATTTTTATGAATAATTTAATAGCTTCAAGTTAAACCAATGCCTTATGGATTTGAATTATGAATGGAGGAAAAAGCACATGGGGTGAACACACTACAAGGAAAACGCCCTATAGCGGAGGTTATAGTGGAAGTTTTTAGTGTTACAATATTGGCCAAAATTGTCAGAAAAACCTCCGCTACAACCTCAGCCAATGGTATTGGATGTTTTAGTGGATGCTTTTACGAAGTTTTTTTATAACTTAAAAAGGCTCAGCGGCTGGAGGCTTTTGCGGAGGTTTTTTTTATCTATGCGCTTTATTGAACCAAACGCACCGGTGCTAACAAATGCAAAATGCATCGGTGCATTTATACCAAAGATCAACATTGGTGCGCCTTCGCCATTGAAGAGCACCGGTGCGCCTTCACCAAAGAGGAGCACTAACACCAGTGTGCTTCAATCAAAGAGGCGCACCGATACTGGTGCCTCTTTAGCAAAGAGGAGCACCGACATTGGTGCGCCTTCACCAAAGAGGAACACCGTTGTTTTTTAGCCAAATCTACACTGGTGCACATGGGTCATGGAGCACTAGTGCACCTATAGTAAAGAAGCATCGATGCACTTGTAGCAAAGATGAACACTTGTGCACCTTAACCAAAAATGAGCATTTGGTGCATCCATACCAAAGAGGAGCACCTATGACAAAAAACAATTTTTCGAGTACAAAAACCTCATGCATGTGCAAATAAAATGTAGTGATATATTAATTTTGATTTTGAATATTCCAAGTATTAGTTATTACCCTTGTTTATTAAAAGTGAAATACTTTTCTAATATTAAACACAATTATAATTTTGATTATTTGAAATAAAATTTTATAGTTAAAAGCATATGAAATAAGACATTATCAATAAACATATAAATAATATTATAAAAATGTATAATAATTAATATTGAAATGTTAAGCATTACAATTTATAGTCATGGAGCACTAATATGCCTACACTAAAGAAGCATTGATGCACTTTTAAATTCATTGGTGCATTGGTGCACCTTAACCGACAATGAGCATTGGTGCGCCCATGCGAAAGAGGAGCACTGATGACAAAAACCTATCTGTCGTGTACATAAACCTTGTGACTGTGCAAATAAATAGAAGTGATCTAATAAATACATTTTTATTAAAATGTAGTGATATAATAACTTTAATTTCGAATATTTCAAGTATTAGCTTTTACCTTTGTTTTTTAATGAATCTCTTATTTACAATTAAAAAATGAAACTTGTCAATATTAAACAAAAATGATAACTTTGATTGTTTGAAATAAAAAATTATAGTTAAAAGCATATGAAATAAGACATTATCAATAAGCATAAAAATAGTATTATGAAAATGTACAATAATTAATATTGAAATGTTAAAATACAATTTATAGTAATGGTGATGAAACCTCCCATACAAAACCATGGTTAGTGTCAAATCACTCCATTTACCACTTAATGAGTGCATCTCTTGTAATTACAAAACCACTCAATTGTTACATGAAAAATGTTTGATGAGAACTCTCCAAAACCACTCATACACTACAGATAATATGCTTAACATGGAGAATCAATGCTCTTAGACCAAAGAAGGGCACTAGTGTGCCCACACCTTAAAATAGTACCACTATTGCACATATACCAAAAATTGTTGAATTTTTATCTATTTCCAGATCTTGACAATTATTACCTAATGATTTCAAGCATTCATCTCGTCCCATAGTTTTCATTGAATAATTGCACAATGAAAAGTTCAACTTAAATTGTAGTGGAAACGAAGGATCATAGAAACAAAGCCATAATGAAATATCCCAAATCCCGATATTTTCTATTTCTAAACAATTACGCGGATACAATTGGGCTTACAAACTGCCAGGCAAAAATCCCTATTTTATAGGAAAAATTAGGGTTAGGGTTTGTGAGATAGGATACACACTTACCACTGATAACTGGCTGAACTGCTGCAGATAAAGTCTGCAAGTACTGAGATCTGGATCGGAGAGGAACTGATCTCTCCCGTCTCCGGTGAGTGCTCCAGCAATAAGACGCCCCAGCAGAGAAAAGGGTGACGCCCTCAAGGAAGGAGGGGCCTGATGGATCTGCCAATTTGCAGGGCTGATAGCCTTGCTGTGCCGGAGAGATTGGTTGGAAAATACTGCAGTTCTGAACCCTCTAAGTATGATAGCGACTTGGTTCTCTGAGGCAGCTGCTCACGCCCCTGGTGGTCTGGAAATGCTGATAACTCCTTCGGATGAGCTCAGATGGAGCTGATAGTCACTGGGTACCGGAGTATGAAGCTGCTGGTGAGAATGATGCCCGAGTTTCGGAAGGAAACTGAGATCTAAAGGCCCAATAGCTGATTAGGGCTTTCTGGTTGAAAACCCCCTCTTACGGCTACACCGTGCCTCTGCAACAATCTATACCCTGTGCTATATAACTGATGAATGAAATGAAGAACAAGTGGTGAACCAGTATGGCTTACCCGGAATAAGACTAGGACAGATGTTTCACTGCTGAAATCCTGTTAGCTGAAGACTCCGTCTCCAACCCCAATTGCTGTGCTGCACGCTGTGCTGCTATCCAAGTGCTCCCAAAATAATCAATAATCATAAGTGAGGTCTCCTCTTGCTTTTCCTTCTATTTATAAAGTTCAACTGCGCAAAACCTAATCTTTGACCTAATTAGGTCACTTTATCTTCTAATTTGCCGTTGACTTGCATGCAAAGAGCATGGTGATGCATGGAGCATGGAAAAGAGCATGGTCATGCATGAAGGTGGCCTTTGGCCCAGGTGGCCCTTCTTGACCAAGTGAGGATGCCGTAGATCTTCTATGGATGGCATCAGTCCTGACCTGATTCCCTAGTTATCAGTAACCGCTCGAACCCACAAGAATCAGATAGGTTAGTGGTATGGGCCTCAGGGCCTAAAAGGAAGAGGACATTACACATAAACAATAGACACAAGAATTTTACCTTGGGAAATCCAAACTTCGGGAGAAATCCCAACCAACTTTTATTAGAAGAAATCAATCTAGTTCAAGTACATTACCAGTCTTGAAGAGAAAGCCTAGCACATAAAGTTCATCCTCTTTTCATGAGGAAACCCTAGCGACAAGAGAGTGTGACCTTCATAAAAAATCCTAGATAGGGTTAGCGAACTGTTAAAGTTCTAGGATTTTTTTCAAATTTTTTTGACTAACTTGTGCAATAATTCAAATCACGTTCCCATAATTAAAATTACAGTAGTGACAAAGATCTACAGAATAAAATAATTTTCTTTTCTTTCAACTTTAACACTCCCAAAGGTGTCCCTGTGTTAAAGTTGAAACATAAAATAGCAATAACTAGTAGAACAAAGGTAGATTAAACAAGACAAATGACTAGCATCAATATAAAATCTAACTGAGACAAAAAAATACGGGTTTAGACCTTATACTCAGATATATTCTTAGATCAGACTTTGTCTCTTAGAAGACAAGTCACTAAAGGAACAATGGACATACCTAAGAGAGAGAGAGATAGATAGGTGGTTGTAGGGTAGAGTTAGACAAGTACAGACCTCAGGGTGCTAAACAATAGTCCACAAGTGAGGATAAAACTTCAAACCCTTGCTGCAATAAATGACAGTCTTTAGGACAATCATACATCAAACAAATAACAACACCTTTCAAATGTCTAGAGGCGACCTTAAACCAAATACTAACACCCCAAACTATAGTATCACTTTCACAAAAGCAAAGACACCGTCAAACACAACAATAGCAGCCCCAAGGAAGCAAAGAAAAGCAAGATCACCCTCTAGACAGTCTTTGTAGGTCATGATAGGCATTAGTAGAGACACACCTCGCAATTTAGACCTACAACACTAGAAGGTATACAAACCATTGAACAAACCTCAAAACAATCATACCAGCCTTAGACAATGGTCATGACTCAATACTAGCAGATTCACAAAGGTCACATCCTAGCCTAAGCAGGCTCACAAAGGTCACAGTGCAATGCTAGTAGTTCAACAATGGTCATGACCCAGTCTAGGGCATGCTCAACCTGCCATGACCCATCCCTAGGCAAGATTTAATAGTCACAGCCTAGCAACAACAACTTACTAGCAGTCTGTAATGGTCATGATTCAACCATAACGGGCTTCAACAACTCACGACCCAACCCTAAGGGGATCAACAAGGTCACGACCCTGTCTAAGAAGAAACAACAAGGTCACGACCCAAACCAAGCAACTCACAGAAATAACGACACTGTTTTAGCAGAGGTCACAGTTCAGTCCAAGCAACTCTAGTAGGATGAAGACAATCACAGGTTCCTCTAGCAGCACTCAAAGCACCCTAACCAACCTTAGCAAGCCCATGACTCAGTCATAAACAACAACAACAATTAGGACAAGAAAGTGATAGCCCTAGCAGGTTGACGGAGAGGTGGCGACAACTCAAAATCAACAACAAAACCCTAGGCGTCAAGCCAAAGAGCAGCAACAAACCCTAGAATAGTCCCTTGACTTAGATCTCCAATCTTCCCTTGTCAAGACTCAAGACACACTCCAAATGAAGTTTATGACTTCAATTTATAACCTTGAAAGGTCTTCTAGAAAGATCTTCTTTCTAACCCTATATGTTGACTTAGGATAGGGTACCAAAGGTCAAGACGTTATGTAAGATAAAAAAGAACAATAAAGTGAAGTCATCATAGCAAAAGGGTCAATGTACCACAATAAAGATGGGCGCTTGGACCAATAAGGGAAACACAAGACCACAAGTTAAGAAGGGGGGTCACAACAACATGGGAAGACAACACCTTCACACACAAAGACCGAGATGTACCAACTAGGTGGGGAAACAACCCTTTTACCCACAAGACCAAGGTGCCAACTTTTATTTCCTCTATCAAGGTATGTAGTCCATAAGCGTTCCGTACAATAACCGAGAGTTTTTATCATCACCATATAAGGAAGGTTCAAACTGGATGATGTGATACTTTGGTCGTCCAGACTGCTCCTAAAAGGTCAAGTCCTAATGACATCATCAAAGGGTGGCCAACCCCTTGAGAAACAACCTAGCAATAACCATTTAGGATAAGAGGACATCACACATCATCATCTTGGTCAACTGGCCAAGATCCACCTGGTTAACTGACCAGGTATGTATCTGCAGGAATTGCTTTGTCCCAGACCGAGAATTTGCATGGTCCTAGACCAGAAAGTCTTTGTCTCATCCTGCAGGATCTGCTTGGCCCTCGTGGCCAAGACACTGTTTGGTCCCAAACCAAAATACCCTAGAGACATATATGGGCCCTAGCCACATGCTAGGGACTTTGCCATGGTATCAACTTGCTTGGCCCCAGGCCAAGAACCCTAGGAGACTGTTAGGGGCCCTAGGGTACCTTCTAGGGACTTACTTTGCCTAGTTAACTTACTAGGGTACCATCCTCCCTGAGAATGGGTCTCGCAACTGCATTATCTTTAATGTGAACCTCTAGTGAAGATAAGAACCCCAATAAATTAGCTCCTTGTGCCTTTGTTGGGCCTTCTTGGAAAGTGTGAATTAGTTGGAAGAGTTGCTGTGATGTGTTAGCTCGATTGTGATAGTGAAATGCTAGCTGCTTATTTATACACTTCAATTCACGTTGTTTTTTCTTTATGGGGCCGACTTGTACTTTTGATTTACATTTTTCTTTTTATATTTAGGGCCGACTTGTCCTTTCTTCTTCTTCAATATTTCCTGGGTTTTTTTAATGCTATTTGGGACTTCTTCAATGGTTGACTCGCCTTCTTGGTTATTTCTTCATCATAGAAAAATTGACCTTGTTGATGATCATCTCCTCACATGCACGTCTAATTACGCATAGAGATCTAACGTTGATTTGGCCCACACTAAGAAGTCCTAGACACTTCTTAGAGTTATGCCAAATTCAACATTAGATTAGACTTTTATATTCCATAAGGGGATGAAATCTTCTATCAAATAAACAAGTCAACTCACTCTAATGTAGAATAGATCACAGAGCTAGCAATGTGATAGCACCCTGGGGCCCATGTCCACCCCATATGACCTGGGAGAAGCATTGCTCCTGCTTGGGCCAGTCACCACTAGCCAAATTACATGGCTATTTCCCGTGAGTGAATGTATTATTCACTGCTAGCCAAATTACATGGCCATTCTTGTAAGTGAATGTTTTTTCAGTGCTGCAACCTGGAGAAATATCAATAAAAATGAGTACCGGTGCGCCTTCCCTAAAGAGGAGCATCGAAATCGGCTCTCTTTCCTCAAAGAGAAGCACCGAAATCGGTGTGCCTTCCCCAAAGAGAAGCACCGATGCACCTTCACGAAATAGAAGCACTGGGGTTCACACAAAATAGGAGCACCACGAACAAAAAATAGAATGCCGTGAACAAAAAATAGTTTTCCGCGTGTACAAAAACCTTGCTAACTTGCAAATAAAAGGAGGTGAAAATCCCTGTCGATATGTACCCATGCTACACTAAAATGTTTCATTTTCTTTGCTAAACTTGTCCCTCATTTGCTATCCAAATATTGGAAGAAAAATCTTGAAATAAATCCACCATTAATTTGTAAAATAGAGGAAAAACCCTCAAACCAACAAAAATGAACAACAAAACCATATAAGAAATTAGGAACAATAGTGAGAAATGCAAAATAATAGAAATAAAATAGATAATGGGAAGAAATAAAACAATGAAAAAGAAAAAAATGGTTTATTGGTTGGAAGACTCTTCCTGTTCGTCTTCTCTCTTGTTGAACCATGTGAAATGAAGAAATAAAACAAACCCTATTTTTTCCCCTCTTCTTACGATGTATTTCCCACTTCTTTCAAAAGTTTAAAAAATCCTACTTCTTTCAATAAGTGGGGAAAGCCCATATATTTTGATATAAAACCCTAAAAGAAATCCACAATTAACCTACAAAATATAGGAAAATCCCCCAAACCAACAAAAACAAACAATAAAATCAAATAAGAAATTAAGAACAATAGTGAGAAATGCAAAATAATATAAATAAAATAGATAATGGTAAGAAATGAAACGATGAAGAGGGAAAACATTGGTTGCTTGGTTGCAATACTCTTTCTCTTCCTCTTTCTCCATGTAATCAACTCTTGTGCTTGACCACAACTACGCCTACAAGAAGTTTTCTAAATTAAGATTTAAATTTTTTATTTATGTAGTTTTCTAAATTAAGATTTTATTTTTATTTTTATTTTTGCGTACATATACATTAAAAAAATGTACATTCAATCTTCCATACCAATAAAGAAATTATGCTTAAACTATACATGAGCCTAATTTTCTACTTAAAAAAAGTTTTAACACTTGTCACCTCCAATAAAACATAAAACTTATTTATTAATTATTTTTTTATTTTATAAAATTTTATTAAAATAATATATTAATAACAATAATCATATATAAAACATTATTTCTTAATTTTAATTTAACATATACTTTAAGGTTATTTCTTAATTTTATTTTAACATATACTTTTGGGTCATTCCAATTTTCAGTTCTCACTTAAAGATGCCCCGTGAAAGGAAACAGATCGGAACTGGATTTTGCCCCAACCATGGCAGATTTTAACCTCATTGGTATGCGACATGCAGATTTTAACCTCATTGGTGTGCGACGTGCAGATTTTAACCTCAAACCAACTAAGATGTCCACCAAACAACAATATATGAATTAGCGCCTCAACCACACACCCTTCAAGGTTTCTGTTGGTTCGATTATCTTCCCTGATGGATATCAAATTGATTTGGGGCTATTTGAAACCCTTACGCCCTCCCTAGGAACCGATCCGCACTTCATTGATTGACTCGATAAACCCTGGAACGACCGAGTTCGTGCCGAGTCCGTGCCCAGTCTATATGAATAAGCCGAGTCTTCCGAGTCCGCCGAGTATGAGGTGAGTCTTCAGCGATTACTTGGTTCAGAGGTTGACTCGCCCAGACTCGCGAGTAGTCGCGAGTCTTGGGCGAGTGGTGCTTCACTGGTATATATTGTAGATCATAGAACATCATCACATGCATTAGTGTAGCAACATCATAGCTTGCATCATCATCTTAGTGTGTATCATATGCATCATCACATCATCAACTCATCATTGTGTATAGGAGAGAGTGTTCATCAAGATTACCATCATCATTTATCATAAGCATAAAGTGTACATCATCAAGTGTATTATGTCATAGCATGTGTGCATATCATCATAGGAGAGCATCATCATATGTTTATCATAGTGTATGCATAAACATCATCTACTGTTCACACATTTGCATACTGTACATACCTTCTTTTTGCTGGTTCTGTTCAAGCAGATGAATAAGGGCAGCAGTAAACTGTTGAACATCTAAGCTTGAGACTGTATAAAGCTAACAAAGACTCGGGACTGTTCTAGCTGACTTAACCCAAAATAAATCTCTGTGGAAGAAAAGCTCGGATTGACTGCCCAAAGAGGAATTACTATGGAAATTCGGGTTTGTTGAAAAGGCTAAGAAAAACCCAGCAGTAACCAAAACTTGGATGAAAATATTGGATTAAACTCAAACCTCAACCCTTAAACTTGGTATGTATAAACTGTGTGAAGACTTGTGAAAAGGTCTACAAAATATCTCCCAAAACTCGAATTTTTTAGGACTGTTTTAAACCCAACAAAAAAATAATTTATGTGGAAAAATTCGTGTCTTTCTCTGCTGCTGTGTATTCTTCCTCAGTCACACTTCAAACCAGTGAAAATCCTCAGTTAGAACAGTTGATTCGTTGATTGTTTGGGTTATGACAAACGTTTGGTATATTTATACACTTGGCTAGCGTTGAGAGAAGGGTTTTTAGGGCCAACTATATGAAGGGTAAGAGTATTTTATTAATTTTAAAAATTGTTTTTTTATTAAAACATTTAAATGTTATATTAAAACATGTTTTAACATAAGTCACTTAAAGGGGGCCGACTTCATGAGAATTGAACCATATATTTTTTAATAAAAAGCTGCCAATGTTGGAGGTGTTAGGAGGGTTTAAATAATTCATTAAATTATTAAAAGAGTTTTATCACTTAGTGGTAAGGATTATAAATTAGAGTTTATTCAAGGTTTAAGGGTCACCAAATGAGAGTTTTGTGTAATGGGAATCATTAAGACATCATTAGTGTTTTAAGGGCAAGGCAAGTTTTAGTTTGTGGGCTTAGGGATCAAAGGTAAGATTTTTAGGGTCTTTTGTTAGGTCAACAAAGTTACCACATGCTTCATAAACATGACCATCAAGGTGTGGGTTCAGAGACTTCTCCTAGGGTACCATGACCTCACAAATGACCATTGAAAGGGTCATTTGGCCTCTTGCAACATCTTCACACACCTAGGACACTTTCTAGGGTACTAGGGCATATGTTGTGGTATTGGGGAACTAAAGAAACAACTGGGTAACCATAGAAATAACTTACGGGTACTCAAACACTCTAAAGGGTGTTCAGGTCTTTTGCCATTGTCCAAAGGGCTCCAAGGACTTCAGACTTGGTCTTGGACAAGGTCAAAAGGTCTCCTTTGACATTGACAACTACTTAACCCTTAGGGGCTCCTCAAGTGGCACCAAGACACATTGACACATCTGTTGGCATCAATGACAATTTAGTCAACAAATATTTTACTTGACTAGATAGAATAGGTCTTCTTACTTTTATACAGGTGAATAAGGGAAGAAGTTACATAGTGTCTTTCCTGTTAATTTATTTATTAACTCAAAGCACACTTTAATGAAATTTTATGTTGGACACAATGGCTCACTGAGAGGGGGGGTGAATCAATGAGCATACACTTATCACAATTTCAACATTTTCTTCAAATCTTATATCAAGATCATAATTTGCAAAATCATATTCATCAATAAACTAAGCACATGACATTCTTCAATAAAACACATTAATCACAATGCAAGAGACACAAGATATAGTTTTGTAAACTTTTGTAATTGTTCAACCGGCTACAACTGTGAGGTAATTCAGCACCAACTCCTTATCTAGGACCCAACCTAGTTTTCTTAGACCCAGCCAAGAAGGGTTGAGGTTTCCAAACCCCAAATGTAAGACTAGCTTGCATTTACAATACAGTATACTTGTCTTACCATACTCATGTCATCATACACCTGCTCTGCCCAATCAGCTGCAACTCAATCAACCAACTGTTCATACTAAAGATCTGCTCAAGTGCACATACATCTGCTAATCAACACTGCTCATACTAAAGATCTGCTCAAGTGCACATACATCTGCTAATCAACACTGCTCATCGCTCCTGCTGCTCATCAACCTCTGGCCAATCCTTCTTCTGTTGATCAAGTCTGCTCATCGACGCTTGCTTATCAACCTTTGCTCATTACTCTTCACTACTGCTGCTGTCATCAACTTGTCTAGTTCTATTCACTTGTCACCTAATACTTCTTTAGAACTGTTCTTCAAACATGTCACTGCATAAGCTTTCTTTATTACTGTTTGTGTAACATTGTCAATGTACTAGGGCATCATCCAATCATGTCATCTTGCCATTGTTTGTACTGTATACTGGGCTCACACCATTGTCCACTCATTCATGCAAAGGTCTCATTTGTCAAGCCTGTATATGTTTGCTGCTGTAGTTTGCAATGGCTGGTAAAGACCTCAAACTAGAACTATCTCTGTGGGTCTGCAATTTGATCCGGGACTGTTTGTGTGCATCAATACTGGATCTCTGCTGCTGCTGTTGAGTAGTATGAAAAAGCCTTCAACATTGAATCATCATCCTTAGACTGTGGAGGTTATCTTCTCATGCTGTGCATGCATTTGTGTCACCTAAACCTATCAGGACTTCAAGCTCATCACAGGTTTTTTCTCATGCCCATGTCATAGGTTTGTTCTTGTCAAATGTGTCATCAATCACTGTCAACTATTCAAGTCAATTAATCGTCACTGTCAAGAACATCTCTGCTACTGTCAAAGCAGCATATGCCACTGTTTTGTAGTTGTCAGACTCACAACCATGTCACAACTTGCTGGATAATACTAATGCTCAAGGGACCAACTCAATCTAATGCTTATCATCAAGTCTATCTGCTTTTACTAAATTCAGGATTGCCTTAATATCTCAGTCATCAAGTATACTTCAAGAATTGGCTTCAACAAGATCTCAAAACTCTATTGTTTGCACGAATTCAAATACCAACCAAAATGATCCTTTGAGCTGTTGTCAAAACAAGAACATCTTGCATGATGCTATGATCCTTGTTTGTTCTCTTCAAATGTGGCTAGACTCCATCCTTGAGTTGTAGTATGCCCTAGCTAGGCTCGGATGAGGAGTAGTCAAAGACCATACTCAACCTAGTGTTGCATCTTCCAGATGAACACATAAAATCTGCTTTAGCAAATTAGGGCCTCAATAAAAACACCAAAAAGACATAAAAAAGAGTTTGATAGCTGTTGACAAATTGGGTCACCTCCTTCTCAGTCAACCATCAAAACAAACTAAGAAATTGTTGTTAAAACTTGGGTTTGTCTATATGCAAAAAAAATTCAACATTGACTGCTGCTCAAAAAGGGAGAAAAGGACTGCTGCAAACTGTAATGTCCTCTTCTAATTAGGCCTTAAGGCCCCAAAACCGCTAACCTATGTGATTCCTGTGGGTTCGAGCGGTTATTGACAGCTAGGGAATCAGCTAAGAACTGATGCCATCCATAGAAGTTCTAGGGCATCATCATTTGGTCAAGAAGGGCCACCGGGGCCAAAGGCCACCTTCGTGCATGCCATCCTAGCATTATTTAATAATGCATGCACTCTTTAAGTCTCCATCCGCATGCATGCAAGTCAACGGCAAATTAGAAGATAAAGTGACTTAATTAGGTCAAAGATTAGGTTTTGCGCAGTTGAACTTTATAAATAGAGGATAAAACAAAAGGAGACTTCACTTTTGATTATGATTATTTTGGGAGCTCTTGGATAGCAGCACATCGTGCAGCACAGCAGTTGGGGTTGGAGACGGAGTCTTCAGCTAACAGGATTTCGACAGTGAAACATCTGTCCTAGTCTTATTCCGGGTAAGCCATACAGGTTCACCACTTGTTCTCTATTCATTCATCAGTTATCTAGTACGTGGTATAGATCGTTGCAGGGACACGTGTGCAGCCGTAAGAGGGGGTTTTCAGCCATAAAGCCCTAATCAGCTGTTGGGCCTTCAGATCTCAGTTTTCTTCCGAAACTCAGGCACCATTCTCATCATCAGCTTCATACTCTGGTACCCAGTGAGTTTCAGATCCATCAGTGCTCATCCGAAGCAGTTATCAGCCGTTTCGGGCTTCCAAGGGGTGAGTAGCTGCCTCTCTGAAGTGATTCGCTACCCTACCTAGAGATCTCAGAACCTTCGCATGCTCCGGGCATTCTCTCCGACACTGAACCGCTATCAGTCCTGCAAATTCTCAGTCCGATAGGACACCTCCTTCCTTGAGGGCGTCACACTTTCCTACTTGGGCGTCTTGCTGCTGGGGGAATTCACTTGAAGCAGAGGAGCTCAGATCCTCTCCGATCTAGTTGCAGTACTGGCAGACTTTCTCTAGAGTAGTTCAGACCGACTTATCAGTGGTAAGTGTTCATTCTATCTCGCAAACCCTAACCCTAATTTTTCCTATAAAATAGGGATTTTTGCATGGCAGTTTGCATGCCCAGTTGTATCAGCATAATTGTTTAGAAATAGAAAATATCGGGATTTGGGATATTACAGTGGTATCAGAGTTATTTTCTTGGCCAGCTGTGGGCTTAAGAGATGAAAAGTAGATGAATACAAAAGGAGATCATTTTGTAACTTAAAGGAGGAGGAAGAGTAGATACACAGAAGAATTTGAAGATATCCAACTAGAAGATACCAATTCAGACATGGAACAGACAGGTATACATTTGGATAGGGGAAAAGGAACGGGAGAAGAGGAGGATCGGATGGAGTTTCGCAGCTTGGTCTCTGCATTGCAAGACTTAGCCAAAGGACAAAAAGAAGTCCTCAACGCAATCAACAGACTATCAGCGAAACCGAAAACAGGTATCAACAGTACACCTCCCTCATCGGTAGATTGGGGATCTTCAAGCAGCAGTGGAAAGATGGTGTACACTAACATCCAGAACACTCCGCACATATACAGCAGACCTACTATCAGGCCTACCATGCCTCA